>OY292516.1:1946000-2315213 GCA_958496365.1 Subacronicta megacephala
TGGCAATAGGTTCGCCCCTAATATAAGAGTTCTAAATAAAATATACAGCGTACTGAGTGTCTACTATTCATTTAAACTACTAAATTTGAACCCTTTAGGAAATAAAGGTGCAATAAAATATCCATATGATTTTATTATTTTTGTATGACAATAACATTTATCACGATTCATCTGATGAAAATTCAATTTTATTGTTTAGTACATTAGAAGTAAGATAAGTAAT
Source organism: Subacronicta megacephala (assembly GCA_958496365.1). Lineage (NCBI taxonomy): Eukaryota > Metazoa > Arthropoda > Insecta > Lepidoptera > Noctuidae > Subacronicta > Subacronicta megacephala. Next base: position 1,946,224 of record OY292516.1, read on the forward strand.
TATTTTCGCCCAAAATATGGATTTCAGTCAAAACTAAGCCGGATTTAAATCGATGACTACGAAAACATACTTAACATCGTTATAAACATCAAATGCAATTGGAATTAAAAAAACAGGTTCCTACACAAATTACCTCGATTTGAATTAAAAAATAAAACTCTTTTTTGGTAATAAATAGTATTTTACGACAAATTTAACGTCACATTTCCCGACGACGATGTTTTGATAGTGTGCCGTTTATATTTCCGTATACAATTAGTTCACGGAAATATTAAAGTAAAATGTAACCTTCATTTCCGCTGAAAGTCTTATCTAAGGAAAGTAACAATGACACGGTACTTTATTTATAATCCCCATTATTTAAATAAAATACCATCACTCCTATATCGTAACAGGGTAAGGCAGAAATGTAGCTACAGTCACGTGCACCAATATGAACAGTGGGTTATAGCTGTTACCTGACCCACCGTGACCCCGCCGTTCCACCTAGAGTGGGTCAGGTAACAGCTAAATTAAACAATCATTTTATCTGAAACTATTAATTACAATTATGAGATGTTGTGCTGACTGGGCCTCTTTACACACACTTTACTGATTTGTACATTTGAATCTATAGTCTAGAAGTAATTGCTTTCGAATTTCAGTGTCTTTGTTCGGGACTGTACTGGGCACCATTTTGGTTTTACCGTGAGATATTCAAACTTTGCCTTTTCGAACAATTATTATACTAACTGCAACTACTATTTAACTTATATCAGTATGTACTGTGCCTTATGTGCCGTTGGCAAAATAAATGATTTTTACTACACTTATGTATACTCACATTTTGCCATTATTTCTAGGTCCTATGTAGTAGGAAGCGAGCCCACTGCCTTTACTCGAGCACAAATCTAAACACCGAGCTGCTAATGAAAATTTCACACCATCATATTTAGTACTTCGCGCTTCTGGTAACCCGCAATACAAGTGTTTCAATATCTATCCCGGGCACTATTCTCTTACAATAAAGTGTTTACTATTTAGATCAGCTACTACATGCCGCCTTTTCTTTTTATAGTAAGGAAAATCCTCATCGATCGTCCGCCACCTTGGGCACCTTTGGCAGGGTATGACGGACTCGTACCGTCATTAGTCAGAGGTGTACAGTGGGTTATAGCTGTTACCTGACCCACTTAGAACCCACCGGCCCACCTAGGGTAGGTTAGGTAACAGCTATAACCCAATGCACTTAATGTACACCCACCCTTCGCCGGTACGTTTAGGTCCCATGTAATAGGGGGTAAGCCTATTGCCATTACTAGTTGCAAACCTAAGGAATAAAACTTAAAACTAAAGCTATTTATTTAATTAATCACGCATCACTCCCTAAATCGATGAAGGACAACATCTTGAGGAAACCTGCATACATAAGTTTTTTTTTAATGATAAGTTTATTCTTGATCCTTTGAGGGATCTATAAATTATCTCTGATCTGGTAACTCAAAGGTATGCATGGGGCGTGTCTTGGATTCAAACTGGAGACCTATGATTTGGCAGTATAATGGTCATATTACTAGGCCAACAGTGCTATCAAGGTATTTTATAGCTACTATATTGTTATCTAATATCGAATAATATATCATAAAATGTGAGTACTTCGAAGCTAGTCTAGGCTCTCAAAGCCACAAAAAGGTCGAAAGATAAGAACGGATTCCTTTGCAAACATAATCCAAACCTACTTTATTTTGGTCCTTCGAGCCGGATACGTGTAATAAATCTGTAGGAAATGTTAACTTCGGTATGAAGATAAATGTTTATACACCGAATTCTATTCAACAATTTTGTTATGATTGTGAAGTAAAAATGCTTATATATTTTGTACAACTTATTAGCACGTATAAGTTTAAATAAAAAATGGTCTGATGAGTGTATGAAATGAAGATGAATGATGAAAAGTCTTTGAGACGCAATTTCTCAAAAGACTTATTCTCAGGCAAAATATCATTTTAGTCCTTACATCATACACCATGAAACACACCCGACTCGATCCGTACGTAACAAAGTAATAGTGTTTCGTTGCCGTCTCCTTAATCATCCGGTCTTTGGGTCCTTGCAAGCTTTCCTTTGTGTAAATTCTAACAAAGATGCCCCTAATTGAAATCTATTTGCTGGCACAGAAGGGAAAGTAATAGGACTGAAGCGGTTCACTCTTGTTTTATACAACGTATCGGTATATTATACAAGATGTATATATGTGTGTGTGTGCTTGTAGAGCAACAGTAAATTAAAAAGAAAAAAAAATATATCATCAAGTCTTCGTCGTATAAGAAAACCATTGCTAGACTCAGTTTTAATAACCATCTCATATGGCTAGTTTCAGTTTTGATAACCATCTCATACTAAACCAAAAATCCGTGAACAATGATTTGCTTCAAGGAGTATTATTATGTTACCATCAGTTTCGCGGGCCAAACGATATGATGTCTCGGATTGAGCCATTAGGTCACTACGCTAGCCTACTGCGGGTTGACAGACTTCACACGCCGTCAAGAAAATCTCTCAAGCATGCAGGTTGCTTCACGATGTTTTGATTCACCGTTTAGACGCGTGATAATTAATTACTAAATGCGCACATGACTTAGAGAGTCACAATTGACCAAGACCCTTGACTTTGCAGTTCAATGGTCGTATCACTAGGCTATCATTAAATGCTTTGTAAACGTACCCGTGATATTAGGACAAAATCCTAGTGATTGGCAATGTTTTGTTTAACATGCATCATCTTCTTAACATCCATCTACAAATGGCTTCCAAACTAATTCATTTTCTTCGCCAATATCTCGTAGCAGCTTGTCAATAAAGACACTGCACTGTTTAATATTCAAAAGATGCGCATAGAGATGAAGTGTTATGATCTAACTTTATAAAAGGGTTGCCTCACTCAAGGGAGCTGACTTGAAGTACCTACTCGCTCTTTAGTAGCAACTATAGTAAGAGTGTGATGTATAATTTTTTGCTTCGACTAATTTGATAAAACGGTTGGCATACGGCTGGTGGAGAGGGAGAGGTTAAAAAGAAAATGTGATGCTATTTCTAGGATAATAAAATTATTATTATTAATATAGAGAGATTTTTAAAATTTAGGAATACGTTTCAATCCAAAAAATCCTGACACCATCACAGGTTTTCTGTCAAACTGACAGAGGCTAGGTGTACACCACACCATCTTAGTGTGGGTATATTTTGTACACCTTTGATAGGAGCTTTCAGGCATCGATGTATTCCTCGTCACAATACTTATTTTCATTCACCATATAAAGCTTAATTTCGAAAATTTAGTTTTGTGCCTTGGTATGGTACTTGAAGTGTGCCCTTAATTTTTTAACACAGTAATTATGATATTACAATGCCTGATAACAGCTTTACAACAAATTGCCTAAAAATTGAAAACACCAGAAGTCCAAATATACTTTAAAAAAAGCACAAAAAATCATATGTTTGAGAATTTGAAATTGTAAAACCTATAATTGTAAAAACTTTAAAATATGTTAAACATTTTCCTTTTATATCGCTAAACTGTGTAAACAATATTATCTATATTTATGTTATATACGCTACAAAATTCATGCATAAAATATTAAAACTTTGCCAGCTAACGTTGCCAAATACGACAACCAATACTTTTCCATAACTTTCATGAAGGTTTAAACATCTAAAAAATAAATATCCGTATATTCTAATCTTGTAATAGTATTTCCTATGAGACATTCTATCAGCAACATTGACGCTATAAAACATGAATCGGCGGCACGCGTCAGTTATTGTAATCTCACAGGTGAAGAGTTTTGTAAATATAAAACAGTAGGTTACAAACAAATTGTTCCTGAGAATATCTTACAAACTTATGCTGTTTTATTTCATTAAAGATCTAAAGACCAATTTTGGTAATAAAATAAATTTAAATATAATTTAGAATGTCAACACATTAAATTTGGTACCTAATTTAATTACTAAATTAATTTCCTAGAACTTAATATTTATTATGTGCATGTGTTCATGAGTTCATGAGGTCTGGAATGACCTCCAACGAGATGGACAGACGACTTGGTAAAGGTCGTGAAAAATTTCAAAATGACAAATATCTACATGTTAAAGTGGTATTAGTTAATAAAACTGAGGATGTGTTTTATTAAAAACCGTTAAGTAGTACGAAATTGTACAAGTAAGTATATCTTACTGGTTTCTAACACTCACGCGAATATTAGAAATTGAAATAAAACTACTTTTTACGGATTTTATCGCGTTATATTGATATTTTTAATTCCTGACGTTTCGAATCCTTTACAGCCCGTGACAATGGATGCTGTAAAGGATCCGAAACGTCGGGAATTAATATTTAATATTCCAATATGTCAAGAAAATACCTCATCTCTTATACTACTGCATATTTTTTGTACTGTGTCATCATAACTCAATCCAAGCGGGAGCACACGACGCGATAAAACTGCGCGTTATGTGGCGCAGACTAAAAAATACAATGCGACCATGGCTCGCTGGCTCCTTACACATTTTTATCTGTAGCGTATAGGCGAAATCTTTTCAATAGTACGCCAAAATCGAGCGTATTTCCATCCAAAATAAATAAATATGGGCAAAGATGTTATTTATATCTGAAACTTATTTCGCAGGGTACCACGTACGAACGATGACCCTTTTTTTCCTTTGTTGTTGGTAGCATTCATATTATCGTCAACCCATTACATCGTCCCACTGCTGGACACGGGTATCCTCTTAGAACGAGAGGGATTAGACTATAGTCCACTACGCTAGCCTAGCACGGGTTGACAGACTTCACACTTTGTCAAGAAAATTTTAGGTTTCCTCACAATGTTTTACTTCACCATTTAAGCGTGTGATAATTAATTATTAATACGCACATGACTTCTAAAAATCAGCCTGCCAACCCTGGCTGACTTCACATGGCGTCAAGAAAATCTATCATGCATGCAGGTTGCCTCACGATGTTTTACTTCTAATAAACGTTTAAGATACATAAATATTGATTTATTTATGTAAGATACTTTACTACAACATTAGGGATCTAGGGCTGCTACTCGTTTGTCTTCGTCAGATCCCGAGGGATTCGTTGTCCCACTTAAGAAAGACACCTTGAGGTCCTTTTTGCGTGAGCTAATCTCTTAAGGCCAAGATAGCCAGCTTTTCTTTCGATAGCCGATTTTAAAATGGCGGCAATCTTTTTCTTAGAGCAGTGATTGGATCGGTTAAGCTGATTGTTTTTTTCTGAAGATACGGTTTTCAGGGTATTTTTGTTTGACCGTATGGTCTGGGGCCAAGGCGATTTCATCGTCATAAAATAGTTGCTGGAGCCAGACATCGATACAATCTATGTATACACCTCTGCCTAATCCGGGGATTACAGGCGTGATGATGGTAATATTATACACACAAACACACGGACAAAGAAGTGACTCTATATAGCAAATAATGTATATACCTACATGTAATATTCTTTTGAGTCAGTTACAAAAAACATGAAAAATTTAACGTAACTAATTTTAATGTAAAAAATCATGAACGCTTACAACATTGTTGAATGGCTGACCTTTTACAACTTACAACTCATTATATAAAAGAGAAATTTAAATGACGTAGGTGTTTGCTAAGCCCGCAATCGTAGTGAGATCCAACACAGTGGAAACCAAACATAGTGGAGTAATGTTTTAAGCCGTGATTTCCCGGAGCTTTGTAAAATTAGTAGGTCATAAGCTTCTACGCAAAACAGGGATATGACGTATATTACTTTATTTTTTTATGTCAGACTACCTCAATAGTCTAGTGGTCCTAAGCGCGACTGCTACACTAGAGGTCCTGGGTTCGATCCCCAGGTCGAGCAAAGTGTTATTGGGTTTTTCTATGAAATTCCCAGTAGTAGCTCGGGGTCTAGATTTGTGTCCGGTTAATGGCAATAGGCTCGCCCCCTATTACATGCGACCTAAACATACCGGCGAAATGTGGGTGTACATTAGTACACCTCTGCCTAACCCTTCGGGGAATACAGGCGTGATGGTATGTTATGTATGTTATGTTATGTTTTTTTGTGAGAATGGAACGTTTAAAATGCTATAGCTCGATAATGGTTGGATGTCAGTATTTTTGAACTTAACCCAATAACTAACGATAAGCACTAAGTGTTTATATATTATCGAGTATGATACCTCTACTAAATGAGTTACGGAGAAAAATACTCATTTTATTATCATAATCAACCCGTTTACAGTCCCACTGCTGGGCACGGGTCTCCTCTCAGAACGAGAGGGATTAGGCTATAGTCCTCCACGCTAGCCTACTGCGGATTGGCAGACTTCACATGCCGCGGCCGTCGAGAATTATCGTATCTCTCATACAAGCTGGTTTCTTCACGATGTCAGCGAGTGAAATATATTTTTTTTAATTATCAAAAAAAGGTTACTAGCAATGTGGGTAACACATTACTAGTATTCTTGTTAACCCCTCGTGCTAAGCTAAATGCTTGTGTTACGAGTGGGTTCACGTCGGTAGTGCAAAGGGTGAGGTTCGAACCGGCAACCACATGATCGCAAGTCCGACCCCCTAGCCTTTAGGCTACCGCCGCTTCTTAATAATTAATGATAAAGAAACTCATGGGGTCCCTAGATAATTTATAATGAATATCCTTTTACAAATTGTTTCACCATCTCTATTTTTGTTTCACCTCTGCGGCACGCGTTCGCTTCGTGGGCGATAGAGACGGCGACAACAATGCAACATTGTCGCGCTCGCGAGGGACACTCCTCTACACACATAATTTGATTACGAAAACTCAGAGGTGAGGCCTTGGATTCGCAGTCAAGATCTATGACTTGCAAGTCCATTGGTCATATCACGAGGCTATTAATGCTCCACTTTATTATAAATTCAAATATGTATTAATTTGAGTAAATTTTAGAAAGATTTACTTCTCACTCCTATCTTTTTAATGCATCTACCGTGATCAGCGTTGCACCACCCAAAGATTGTCTTGTAGAAAATGCCCACATTGTACAGTTGTGTACTAATATATAAATAAATAAATAAATATATTATTGTCCGTGTTTGAAAACAGGCAGGTAGGTAGGTACAAGCAAAGCAGGGACGTGCAGAGACAGCGTTGCTACAAAAGCAACTAAAAATACTAGTTAAAAAGCGTAGTTTTAGCGGGAAATGTTTGCCCGACCCACTTTATTAGGCCCGGTGGTCTTTGGGGCCACAAACACCACTAGATTAACAGTGATGAGAGTTATAAATTACTCATTTTGTTTATATAACACAACAAAATAAATTTATTTTTGAATAGCTTTCAACAAAAAGTAAAGCTGTTTTCGATTTCGTTGGATCTTTTGTTTTGTTTTACGTTTCCGAAAATGTTTTAAAATCGTTTTAACTTTTTGATTTAAGTTTATTTTAAAATTTAGAGTGAGCTCTTTCAAATAAAAATCGGTCCACAATCAGCGAATATATTCGCGTAGTTGACAAACACACACATATTACATAATTGTAATATTTGCTTTGATTTTGCTTTAAATTGCAAGAGTCGTAGCAAGTGGCGGTCTATAGTTTCTGCCTACCCCTGTGGGAAAAATGCATCAGTGTATGTTTGTATGTATGTATTTAGATTTAATAATTTTATGAGGCGTACGCGAATGGTCCGCAGAATGTCGGTGTTGTGTGTTGTGTCGCCCTTAAAATTGGGTTACGGAGGCCGGATGGTACTTCATGGTTAAAACTGAAGGTAGACTCCAATACCTATTGTTGAAAAAATTCGTAGAGGATGATGGTGATTAAAGCTTAGCCGCTGATTATTTGGTGACGGTACAATATATTGAACAAATCGTACATTATTCTAAACAAAATTGTAAAGATTAATATTGTAATCCTGTTTTTTTTAAGATCCAATTTTGGTCCGTGTAACTAGATTTAAAATTTTCAAAAGTATCTATTTTAAAGGTCTCATTATAATAATAAATTTTGACAGTGACTTTGTATGTACCAACCTATCAATGAATTTATTTAAGTACTTAAGAAATAGTTTAAGTATTACTATTTCCCGCACCTCTTGTGGCCCGCAAAATGTTCGCTGAGTAGTTTCCGCACACCCGCGGTTTGTTTATTTAAAACTTTTTTTCTCCACGAGGTGTGGTCGCCTGTCTGCAATTTGATGACGTCACTGCTCGCGATATGACGTACGCATTCGTAATTCAACGGTGCTGCCAAATGAAATTTCAGGTTGCTTTATTTTCTGAAAATATAGCATGCAGTCTGGTTAAACAGATGTGATAATTTTTTTGTTTGTTGAAATTTTCAGGTGATAGAATATTTAATTTTATTTCAAAAACTGATGTTTCGCAAGACTAATATCATGTCATATTAATAAAAATATAAAATGTCTAGTTAGCCTCTTGAACTATAATGTGTTCTGTCTTATTTTGACACGTTATATTTTTGACAAGGAAAAAAAGGCAAAACATGTCATAGCTGTGGGATTTTTTTGGGATGTTTAATATTTTTACTAACTTTCCGCTCACGGCTTCGCCCGTGTGGTTTCTAAGCTTTTTTTTCTACTGCAATATGCATTTAAACTATATATAGACCTTCCTTTTTAATCACTCTATCTCTTACTGAAAACTGCATTAAAATCCGTTGTATAGTTTAAAAGATAACATAACATACCACGCGTGTATTCCTCGAAGGGTTAGGCAGAGGTACACTTAATGTACACCCGCAGTTCGCCGGCATGTTTGGGTCCCATGTAATAGGGGGCGAGCCTGTTGCCATTCACCGGGCACAAATCCAGACTCCGAGCTGCTACCGAGAATTTCATAGAAAAACTCAATAACACTTTGCTCGACCTGGGGATCGAACCCAAGACCTCTAGCGTAGCAGTCGCGATTGGGACCACTAGACCAACGAGGCAGTTTAAAAGATGTAAGCGTACAAATAGTGGGAGCGACTTTTTTTTACACTGTGTAAAGATAAAGTTTAATTTGACAGTAGTTTGAATTTAAAATGTTTAATATTACTTAGTAGCCACTGACCTGAAGTATATCAAAAGGGTTATTTTACTCATCATAAAAATATTATTATCACAACAATAAATAACATGAAAAGTATCCATTAATTATTCATTTCAATTTTACGAAATGGAAAACTCTCAAATTTCTAAACTATTCAATTTTTCATTTCTATTTGGCACAGACATTTCTCTTGAGGTGAATACTCTAAACTTATTTTGATTAAGAACATTATACCTATAGTGTAAAATAATAATTCATTAGACTAGAGTGTTGCCCGCGGCTGCGCCTGCTTCAGCCCCAACAATATTTTATATTTCATAATATAATTATCTATATATATAAAAATCAATGCCACTTTTCGTTGTAATTTTATAACTCAAGAACGGACTCACCTATCCAAATCAAATGTTTAGGCTTTGTTTGGACTATTTGGTAGATGGTTTATGTGAAGGTTGCACAAAATCGGTCGAGCGGTTCTTCATTTATCACATTTTTTTACATACATATTATTGTACAGGGAAGTCAAGAAAACACGCGGGCGAAGCCGTGGTCGGATAGCTAGTATTTAATAAAATATTATTATGTCGATTTATTTTTTCAGATCAGATCAGTTGTTTTAGTTTATCAATATCAAACAAATTCTCTGTATGATATTGTTATTATGTTAATAATTTGTTAATATATATTATTATTAGATATATTTGGTGATCTTAACGCAACGGATTTTAATGCAGTTTTCAGCAATAGATAGAGTGATTCAAGAGGAGAGTTTATTTATATACAATACATGCATAGATATTATCAATACTAATATTATAAAGTTTGTGAGTTCGTGACGTTGTAGGGGGTAATCTTTTGATCTACTGAACCATACCATCACGCCTGTATTCCCCCAAGGGTTAGGTAGAGGTGTACTAATATAACACACAATTTGCCGGTATGTTTAGGTCCCATGTAGGTAAAAGGGGGCGAGATCTACTGCACTGATTTTGAAAATTCTTTCACCAATAGAAAGCTACATTATTCCTGAGTAACACAGGCTATATTATATTTTATATTATCCCGTAAAATGATAAAAAACGTACACTACCTACACACGGGCGAAGCCGCGAGTAGAAAACTAGTTAAGTATAATGTAGAAGGGACCATGCTACACAACACAACACAAAAATACTGAAAATTTTCTGAAATACACACCGAAATCAAAATATTTTCTCAGCAACGAACAGGTAGGTAACATTCTTCGTCATAAAATGGTGTCAACTTGATTTATTCTCCACTGTACTAACGTTAAAAATACTCGTTCGCCGATCCGTCTAACATGTCATCAATCTTCGTCATTCACATTTTGATCCTCTAATTATTTTTTTAAACTAAGCGTGACTGCTACGCACCTCGATTTCAATTCCCAGGTCGTGATAAGTCTTATAAGGCTTTTCTATATTTTTTTGTAGCAGCTCGGAGTTTCAATATATCTATGGCTGGTGAATGGCAATAGGCTCGCTCCCTTTTACATAGGACAATACACATTTATTTTCGCTTCATACCCGATGCCCTCTCATTAAACGACTTTAGTTTTTCAATTGTAATTTTCTTTGATTTGCAACTGTTTTAAATAATATTGTGTGCCTGAAATTGATTAGTGAAATCCATCGACCCGCACTTTTGGAGTTTGATACCCAGGCGAATACATTATTATGATATAGCTTTCCGTCCACGGCTTCGCCCGCGTGGTTTTGTCCTGATATTTTTTCCTGATTAAGCAACATTTTTCATTTATGCTCCGCTCCTACTGGTCTTAGCGTGATGATAGCCTATAGCCTTCCTCGATAAATGGGCTATCTAACACTGAAAGAATTAGGTACAACACATATTATACAAATCCTGAGATTAGCGCGTTCAAGCAAACAATCAAACAAACAAACTCTTCAGCTTTATAATATTTAGATATAGATTGGAACAAGGTTGAATTTTTATATACATAAAGGTAAATAAATACCTATCTTATTATATTTATTTCATCAATTTTAGAGAGAAAGCACCCTTCAGGTTCCATAATGAAAAATCTCGATTATACCCAAATTCCGTTGGTACAAAAGAGCCCTTAACATAGGGATTAGAATCACCCGTGTATCGCAATCAATCATTTTTCCGCGTGACGTAGACACGCCTGAGGTTTTTTTAATATGAAACATGACAACGTATTTTGTCGCTGATATAATGAATTAATAGGGACATGAATTTGAATATTGATGGGAGTTCGATATTTCAGTAAAAAGTGTTTTGTTTTTTTAAGTATTGCGCAGCTTGTTTTAAAATGGAATTTGTCTTGTGGTCCTAAGTGCGACTGCTACGCTAGAGGTACCTGGTTCGATTCCCAGGTGGAACAAAGTATTAAAAAGATTTTCTATAAAATTTTAGGGGATGAGTACGTGTGGTGGGAAAGTGGTGGCGAGTTATACCACTCGGTTTGGTCGGGAGTGGTCGTGGGTCTGCTTCAATTAAAGTCCTTGTCCCTTGATAAAATGTCCCGTTTATTCACTAGACTCCGTAACGACAATCTTACATGGAACAGTGCGAAGTAACTGGCCCACCGTTCATTTCATTCGTCTCGCTTGCGTACGATTTTGCTTATCTTGCACTCCGTCTTTCGCGGTTACACTGTGTTCCTACAAAATTATCAGTAGCAAGTTAATGGCATTAAACTTACCCCCCATTACAGGGAACTAAATATACCAATGAATTGTGGGTACAGATTAATAATAGTAATTATAAAAATATTTAAAAATGTAAAAAATATGGGTAAACTTTAAATAAATAAATAATAATAATAATAAATGTATTTATTCAGAAAAAGTCCATCCTGCTAGTTACAATTAAACTTCTTCTATGTTAGTAAATATAAATGTTTGCTAGATTTGAATACATTTCATTTAAATACGACTCGAATGAACTCCTTCATTAACTCAGAGTCATACTTTTCTGCTATGACCTTCAGGATGCCATTAGTACTGCCCTCTTAATACTCCTCTGCCTAACCTTTCGGCGAAAACCGGCGTTTGATTATCTTTCTAAGCACAGTAGAATTTATGTTATTTAATAAAAGCAGAAGTGCACTAACAGTGTCTTCACGCCTCTCTTGGTACCTGAGCAATATGCATAAACTGCTAGGCCATTAAATGGGCAATGTTGCCTTGTTGCTGTGAAATATGAATGCGTTGGGGTTTTGTTGTAGTTTAAACTGCTTTGTTTAAAAAACTTTTTTAATATTGTTAAACATCCCCCGAACTTTTGTTAAATAATCAATGACGAAAAATATATACAAAACCAAACTTTATAAACGTTACATTTTGTTTAAAGTTAGATTTTACTTTTTATAATTGTACTAGCTTTTGCCCGCGACTTCGTCCGCGTGGAATAGTTTTTCCCCAATCCCTTGGGAATTTCCCAAAATATCGTTATAGTTTAATTTAATTTAGCTTATATATTATTCTGATGTATAAACAATAATACTGTAAAGTTTCATCAAAATCCGTTCAGTAGTTTTTGCGTGAAAGAGTAACAAACATCCATCCATCCATCCATCCTTTCACATTTATAATATTATATATATATATATATATATATATATATATATACACAATGACAAATTATACACAGGTATATCTTTTACTTAAAAGAAAGTCTCTATGTAAGATTTACTGTAAAAGTTGTATGATGTACAAGTTTCTGCAATATACCTTTTTATTTTTATTTATTTATTTAATCACATATTGTTACGCCGGGTAACCAGTAGAATGACGGAGACGAGTCACGAAGATTCCCGAACAACTTTATCCTAAACCACAGCTCATAACAATATTTATATTAGATATGTTACTGTCCAGCTCTACAAATGCCCTAAGCTCAAAAGCGTCCATGGTCGATGACGCAGCATGAGGTTGTAGCTATAAATTGCTGCACAGGACTCGTACAGTTGTTACATCGCTTAATGGTTGTAAACGTATTATTTAGTGGCCAGTTACCGTCTAAGGCTGGACACAGATCATCAACTATTTGTTGGCCGACTTTTTTGACGAATATTTTTTTCGTTCTATGAATTTTTGTAAAAGAATTATTTGACCATAGGAAGGAATTGAATTTGTGTCTGGTGTGGTTCACCGGACAGTTTAGCTAAGCTAATTTGTTATGTTAGTTGTTTCCAAGTGACATTCTTTAGGCGACCCCTACAAGTGCTGTCGCCAGCGAATCAGGTTACCACAAAATGTAAAAAAAAAACAGTCGATTTTGAACTTAATTATCAACATATTAAGGTTTAAAATCAATTGGAGAAATTTGTCAGTTTTGTTTACCTGATATTCTGGCGACTGTACAATATTATTAATTTCATAATATTGAAGCCTACTGCGGATTGGAAGACTTCACACGCCGCCCGTCGAGTAAATCTCTCAAGCATGCAGGTTTCCTTCACCATTTAGGCGAGTGATAATAATTAATATTCATGCGCTCATGATGACGCAAAGTCAGAGGTACCTTGGATACGAAGTCCAGACCTAAGACTTGTCAGTCCAATGGTCATAGCACTGCGTTAAAACTCCGTTTTAATATATTAATTTATCTATTACAACAACGTGATAATATTTTTATACCACTATTCTTGCAGTAAAATAATCGCATAAGTCAGTCGGTAGTGTGTGTCCTGCCTAAGTTGTAACGTATTATTTAGTGGCCAGTTGGTTTAAAATGGTACGTTGTTCATGGAGTTCCTAATGTTCTTTGTTTTATAATTGTTGCTTTTGGTAAAGTGATGGCATGTTTTAAAACCCCGGATTCTTCATTTTGGAGAGGAATGGTCGTTTCGCGAGTTCATTTTGTTTTGTGGTGTAAGGTGTAAATCATAATTATTAAAGTAGTTAGAAGCCCGATACACTTAACAATCAGAGTAATTGCCGATAAAGTGGATTGCAGAAGTCTGATGGTAGTCTCCTGTTGTGAAATTCCGATATTCAACCGCATCAGAACTGGAAACTGATCCCAAAAGGATGGTGGCTTGGTGAAACCAACAGTCTTAATTTACCATTTTATTGTACAGTCGCCAGCAGGTCAAGGTATACAAAACCGTCAAATTTCTCCAAATGATTTTAAACCATAAAGTGTTGAGGATAAAGTTCAAAATCAACTGAGAAAATTTGACATTTTGTGGTAACTTGATGTGCTGGCCACCTATGATTGGACTTGGATAGATAGATATTATTGTATTTATTATTGAGAAGAGTACTGAACCTTATTTCGTCATTCCAAAATGATTCCTTGTCTTAAAGATCATGCTCCGTTCTGGTAATTCACGTCAAACTAGGTTTTTACGCTCGGGTATACATCAATATCCTATCCTATCCTATATGCTGGCCTGGCATTGTCTGGAAAGCATTTCTAAGGCAAGGTCAACCCATACTGGATTTGAATAACTAGATATGTAGCGGTATTAGGACTTATTATCTGATCCTCATTTCTCATACCGTGCATCAAACTGTGAAATATCCAAAGTCCTATCCTAAAACCATTATTTGCAAAAAAACAGCACAATTGGTATCTCTGGTGCAAATGACAAAGAAAGATATATATTTTAGTTTGTGAATGTACCATTACATATAAAAGTTCTTCTTGCAAGGAAGATTGCATAAAATAATTCTATCAAGTTGCCATTTTACTCTTGAGCGTGAAAGTATTTCCACATTTTCTGGAAAATTCCACTGCGCTCGAGTATCAAAAAAGCGTCAAACTTTAATATCGCATTAACATTTCTCCCTAAAGCGGTCCAAGTTATAATCTAGTGTCTTGAGAGGCCCACATGTGCCATTATTGAATTTGGATGGGATCCAAACTCCAGATTTGTGTCAGCCAAGTGGCGTCGCCAGATTTACGCTTCGCAATCGTGTTATACTCCATTAATTCGCTTATAATTGTTGGTATGTGTCTTCACGCTGAGCCCCTTGAGACATGGGCAGGGATAGTGGCAAGAGAATATGTATGTTCTTCTTATATAGTATTCGGATACATTTCGGAGAGAACGCCCTGGAATTGTAAGATTTCATACCCTTAGGCCAAATAATTGAGAAAAATGCTAGGATGATGATTGTCGTCTTAATATTTTCTTAATTATACATACCATCATATATACCACCACGCCTGTATCACCCGAAGGGTTAGGCAGAGGTGTACTTAACGTACACCCACAGTTGCCGGTATGTTTAGGTCCCATGTAATAGGGGGCGAGCCTATTGCCATTAACCGGGCACAAATCCAGACTCCGAGCTGCTAATGAGAATTTCATAGAAAAACCCAATAACACTTTGCTCGTCCTGGGAATCGAACCCAAGACCCCTTGCGTAGCAGTCGCGCTTGGGACCACTAGACTAACGAGGCAGTCTGTCTTCTATAGTAGTTTGATACATTTCGATTAGTGTACGTTGGAATTTTCAAGGTTTCATACCCTTAAGCTGAATAATTAAGAAAAATGCTAGGATTTTTCTTAATTATTCGGAGAAAATATTATGAGGACAATCATCATGATTGTCCTCATAATATTTTCTTAATTATCTTTGCCTTTAATTATGTTGGGGTCAGCTTCCAAAGTAACCAGGTTCGGCTGAATATCAGGATTTTACATGAAGCAACAGCAAGCAAGCCGAAGATCAGGCTCTGTAGCGTTCTCTAGGAGAGGCAGTGGACGAGTATAAATGATGATGATGACACGAAGCAACTACCATCAGAACTCCACAACCCAATTTCTGGGAACACCGATATTTAAAGAATAGACTGGTTACGTTTTTTGGGCTTCTGACTCATCATCATCATCATCAACCCATTACATTGTCCCACTGCTGGGCACGGGTCTCCTCTCAGTACGAGAGGGATAAGGCTATGGTCCACCACGCTAGCCTACTAGCCTACACACGCCAAGAAAATCTCTCAGGCGTGCAGGTTTCCTCACGATGTTTTGCTTCACCGTTTAAGCGCGTGATAATTAATTATTAACACGCACATGACATCGAGAAGTCAGAGGTGCGTGCCTTGGATTCGAACTCGAGACCTTTGACTTGGCAGTCCAAGGGTCACATCACAAGGCTATCACTGCGCTCACTAGGCTATCACTGCACTTCTTGGCATTCTGACTACCACTAACGATTGTCATAGATTTTCGTATGACAACCGGGACCTACGGCATTACGTGCAGAATGAGACACGGCCCCTCCCTATCTCGGAGTGTTCTTGATGTATTAAGAATGAAATCTTATTTTAATATTGTAATCATTGACTTTGTTGTAATGTCTACCTACACATTTTACTATTATTATATAACTAGCTTTCCGCCCAGGGCTTCGCCCGCATGGTTTCTCGGCTTTTCTGCATTTAAATTTTTCCCGTTTTTGCAACATTTTTCATTTATGCTCCGCTTCTATTAGTCTTAGCGTAATGATATATAGCCTATAGCCTTCCTCGGTAAATGGGCTATCTTTCACTGAAAGAATTTTTCAAATCGGACCCGTAGTTCCTGAGATTAGCGCGTTCAAGTAAACAAACAAAGTCTTCAGCTTTATAATATTATAATAATATATTATAGTATATAGTATAGATTGTTTGTCACTAGCAAGTCATGCTGTGTGCACATACCTGTGGAGTCACAGTCTAAAACGTTCAAAAGATATTATTTATAACAAAATTGTATAATGCTGTAACTGTTTTCTGCACCTATAAATAAAATAAATAAATAAAATTAATGGTCGCTTAAACGGTGAAAGAAAAAATCGTGAGGAAACCTGCATGCCTGAGAGATTTTCTTGATGGCATATAAAGTCTGCCAACCCGCAGCCTATACACAGACTATAGCCTAATGCCTCTCGTTCTGAGAGGAGACCCGTGCCCAGCAGTGGGACAATGTAATGGGTTGATGATGAATGGTCACCCATCTACCGACTGATAGCAGAAGGCGTAGCTTAACCTTGTAGGTCTGTTGATCAGTGCAATTATAACCTCGAGATGTTTAGTAGGTAATAGTAGCGAGTATTTCACTACTGCGCTCCGTACGGTGAGCGAGAGTGCCGGAGGCCCAATTCCTCCCTCAATCCTCTTCCTTCTCCTTTTTTCCTTCCTCTCCCTTTCCCTAGATAGGCTCGGCAATGCTTCATCAACACCTTCGGTTTTGCAGATGTCCATGGGCGGCAATGACTACCCGCTTACCATCAGATAGCTCGCCTGCTTGTATGCCGAGTCATCCCATAAAAAAAAAACTCAGCGATAGCTACAAAATATTAGTTAAAGCCAGAAGTAAACTGGTAGAGTACAAAGAAAAAGAATACACCGAACAATACGATTCTACTTGCTTTAAACCACTATAAAAACTAACCACTATAGTTTAGAAGCTCTATTAAAGTCTTTTAAAATAAATATAGAGGAACGCATTACACGCTCAAATAAAATTATTGTATTTATAAAACGAATGCACATAAGGCTATATTCACACAGGACAGTGGACTAGTATAAGTCACTTGCCTACAAGTATTTACGAAAGTTTTATTAGTCTTTTTATGTATGGGATATGTGCAATTGTTTCTGTTATAATGTGCTTAATTTAGTATAATGGCTAATAACGTAATAACAATAAATAAAATAAAAAACAAATTGAATATAAACGAATCAATATCAGCAGTTTCACATACAAATGCATTACCTATGTAGGTATGTACCCTATGCAAATTTAAAAAGCAAATATTTTAGATGTATGGTTGGTCTGAGGTCTATAATAAACGCTTCTATTTCCAGAAATATCAGCAGTGAATTAAAAAAAAAGTAATTTTCGAGTAAGTACTAAAATATTCTGACACTACATTATTTTATTCTTATCAAATCTTGATAAACTAACTGAACCACTCACATACGAAGACTAGTTAAAGCAATCCTTTTTAGGTTGTGAGAAAGAGATGCGATGAGACGCACTTGATCAGTGTGTACACAACCTAAATCAGAAACTTTTTCAAATCTAATATACCTACTAAGAAAAAGCTCTGTAAAATGTTATTGAAAGAAATAACATTTCTGAAAGCCACTATTGCAGTTCATACACCCTCATTCCCTTTCATTTCCATTGTCGTCGGGAAATATGAAAAAAGCAAATGTTGAAATTATTCAAGAAATGACTGAATCACTAGATCTGCTTCGCATATGAAATCAAGTTTTGTCATATTAAAAAGTTATAGATGTTGAAATAAAAACTTTTAAAATTAAGACTGATATTAACGACGACTGTGGTCTAGTGATTAGGATTTTTTTTTTTTTTTTTTTTTATGGAATAACTCGGCAAACGAGCAGGCGAGCTACCTGATGGTAAGTAGTCATCGCCGCCCATGGACATCTGCAAAACCAAAGGAGTTGCAGATGCGTTGCCGAGCCTATTTAGGGAAAGGGAGGGGAAGGAGAAAAGGAGAAGGAAGGGGATTGGGGGAGGAATTGGGCCTCCGGCCCTCTCGCTCACCGAACGAAGCGCAGTAACGAAACGCTACTACTCGGACGTCGGTCTTCTGCGAGAGTGTGGTACTTCCCCGGTCGAGCCGGCCCATTCATGCTGCGAACCGCGTGGCCCTACCACAACAAAATGTCGTACTGCTGATCACGAGTTCTTGAGTTCGATTCTCACAGGACACAAACATTTATATCATAAGTGTTTGTGTTCTTCTGAATGTTTCTTATGTATTATAAGTATGTATTTACAAAAAAAGTATTATATCCATTGTCAAGCTCTGCTTAGTTTGGGACTAGATAATGTTGTATAAAATTATTCCAAAAAATATCGATGGAATATATAATAGATTAGTAATGTTTATTCTAATAAGACCCGCCAAAACTATATCGATCTTGTTCTAACTTATATGATAACATAGAAAAAAGACAAGGTAGGCATTAGAAACCCATAACTGACGTTGCTCTAACGAACGTCAGTCCGATATCAACTTCTAAAGTTGCCGGTTTAAAAATTTCTTCGCGGGGTTTTCAGTGCGTCGTATTTGGACTAATAAAATAATATTTTTCATCGAGTGAGTGAGTGTTTAAATGCAGAGAACATGAATTGGTAAATATTAAACAGTTTACAATTGATATATTGTAGTATTGCGAAGGTTTTGAACGAAAATTTTTAATTTCAACAAACAAAGACGGACATCTGCAACATCGCAACTTTACATTTTCACTTATTTTGAAATAAATATACATTAACTATAACTATTGATTATTGATTAAAAAATACAATTTATTGATTAAAAAATACAAAATATTGAATTGAATATCGGCCGGCCACGATCGACCGGGAGCCGGTCGGTTGCCACAAAATAGTAATATCAGAGAATTACCCTCTTAGGATTCCGTTTATTCTGAGGAGTAATAAAGCCTATGATAATCACGAACAATGTAGCTTTGTATAGGTGAAATAAATATTATAATCGATTCAGTCGTTTCAGTACATACCATCACGCCTGTATTCCCCGAAGGGATAGGCAGATATATTCTTGTGTACACCCACAGTTCACTAGTATGTTTAGGTTCCATATAATAGGTCGCGAGCCTATTGTCATTGACCTGCCATAAATCCAAGCTCCGAGCTGCTACTGAGAATTTCATAGAAAAACCCCTTATCACTTTGCTCCACCTGGAAATCGAACCCAGGACCTCTAGCGTGTAGTCGCACTTAGCACCACTAGACCAATTAGACAATCATTGTATCTCTTCATAATATTAGTATAGCTAGATACCTACCTAGATATAATACCTAATATATTAAATACACGCTGTATGTACATTCCTAGCCCCAGAAATTAATGTTCTCGAATATTCGAAATAGATTTCGAACATTTGATTGCCCACAGTTTCTGTTAACTCAATACAGGAAGTTAAGTCCAGCGGGAATCGAACCAGCAACCATCAGGTACTCCAACTGAATCCAATTTGCAAACAATTTGACAGTTGAGCGACGTCTACAAGGGTTGCTTGCAGGTCAAAGTTAAATTAAAAAAAAACGAGGTGTAATTTGATTTACCAATATTTGTTGTGGTTATTATTTTGGAAATTTTCATCTTGAGTAAATCATCATTTACATACAATCAAGCTTGTATTTTCTTAAGAGTTAAGCAGAGCTTACTGGCAACGTAGGTCGCACATTACTAGGAATTTTGTTAACCTCTAATGCTAAGCTAAAAATTAAAAAAAAAAAAAATTTAAATGCTTGGGTTCACGTCGGTAGTGCAATGGGTGGGAGTCGAACCGGCATGATCACAGGTCCTGTACGCCCTAGCCATTAGACTCTACCGCTTAAATTGATTTGGCCCATGATTAGGTCCATGTAATAAGGGCGAGCCTGTTGCCATTAACCGGGCACAAATCCAAATCCAAGTATCAACACGCCAATGAAAGTTTTATAGAAATATCGAATAACAATAAATAATCATAAAAAATAACAATAATCTTCTACTAATCGACTAACGTCGCCTCAAACACGTAAATTATAAATGTGAAGGCAAATTTCGACATGGCGGGTGGGAGTCGCGGTGGCTTAGCGGTCATACCGTCTGGTGTACTTAACCAGAAGACGCAGGTTCGAATCATGCCCGCGGTCGTATTTTTCCTTCACTAAAATAACTTAACAATAATCTTCTTAAAATTGCTGTGCGCTACAGGGTCCATAATGATTCTTGTCTTATAACACCACCTTATTGTACATTATGGTATGCAATAAACAATATTGAATATGAACATTTTTATTGATTAACTTTTTGTTTAGTTACCAAAATTCTACTGAAACTAAAATTTGCATTAATGGAAATAATAGATGTCCGAGCAAAATTACATATTGTTCCCTTTGGGAATAAAGTGCTAAATAGGCTGCCATTTTAGAGACTCAGGATAGATAAACGCAGGCTGATAGTCGAAATCGGGTTAATAATGGACTTAAAATTTATTGTCACTTAGGTAGCCGTATTTCATGTTTTCAGCACACGGAAAAGCTAAAAACAACGTTGCCTACATAAGTATTTACTTAGTTCAAAATACATAAGATACAAAAAATAATAATATTGGTTTGAATCAGAGCTCCAAAAGATTAGTTGACGTGCATACCATCACGCTTGTATTCCCCGAAAGGCAAGGCACTAATGTACAGTCAACACATCAGATTATACAAAACTGTCACATTTCTCCAAATGTTTTTAAACCTTAAATTGTAAACGATTGAGTTCAAAATCAACTGAGAAAATAAAGAATATTCAAATCGATCCAGTACTTTCACAGCCTATTCAATGCAAACTAACCATCAAAAAAACAAACAATCAAATCTTTCTTCTTTATAATATTAGTTTAGAAGAAGAAAATAAATAATTCTTACTGTCAATATTTTCATTTGCAATAAACCCCGCCACTAAAATATTTCCGGATAATCAAACTAACTCTCCAAATAGAGTGCAACCCTTTAAAAATAGCTTAACCCTAGCAATGTTCCACGTCTCGAAGTTTCAAACAAATTGTTGTAGACGCGTGTCGGGTTTGCGCCACGTAAACTTTAGTAATTAAGGGCGCTGTGCGTTGCTAGCTGATAGATGCGCTGCCCTTATTATTTTGTATATTTTGCCGCTTGAAGCGATACTGACAGGAGTTAGCGCTTTATTGAATTGAAGGTAAAAAGCATTTGTCATGGTGACGTGACTACCTGGTCCTTTTAAGTGTTCTTGTAGAATTTATCTGGTTCTAGACGTTAGAATTATTGACAGCACATAGTTCGATTCAATGTTGTGTTCCAGTGTGAATGTAGCCGCTGAAATCACTTTATTTTATTTAAAACTGTCTATAGTTTCAGGAAGTCAGCAGTTTGTGAGTGTACACTTGACAAGGCCCGACAGTACAACAGATTTGATAATCCCTCAGCCAAGAAAATGAGGATTCGCGAGGCTTTCTAAATTGAATAATCACCGAATTTCAATAGAAAGAAAGCTGGGTTTTACCATCTGCTTAGATCGCCATCATAGATTCTGTTAAATCTTAATCCAAGCACAATACTGCAAGACCGAAGAATACAGTGAGTTTGTTCTGGGTGAACGAATTGATCAGTAATTAACAAACATGTATGGTCTAACTTCCAACACCTCAATCTACCCGCAGCCATGGATGCTGCAAAGGTTCCAAAACATCGCGATATAAATAATATCAATATAGAGCGATAAAATAAAATATATATGCATAGATGAATTTTATTTCAATGACCATAAAATCTGTAAAAAGCGATTTGCGAGCGATTCCAATCGAATCACGACGGAACTGTTTACACAAATTACAAGCTACGTTCAATCTAAGCGGCGAGGATAAGTCTGATACTAACAGTCTGAGGTAGATCGGTACAACTGATTGAAATCTGGATAATCCTATACTTGGGGAAGACGGGGAAATGATAGAAAGAAAGAAAGTAGATTTATTTGTCACAAAAATCAAATAAAAAAGTGCCCAATTACATTAAATACCATTACGACTGTGTTCTCCGAAGGGTTAGGCAGAGGTGTACTATGTCGCCGGTATGTTTAGGTTCCATGTAATAGAGGGCGAGCCTATTGCCATTAACCGGGCACAAATCCAGACTCCTGAGAATTTCGTAGAAAAACCCATTATCACTTTTAAACTTCGCCCCGGGATTGAACCCAGGACCTCTACCGCAGCAGTCGCGCTTGGGACCACAAGACTAAGGAGGCAGTCAGGTTCACATTCAGCATGAAGCCATCTAAGGCACAATCCACAACTAAAATCGATACAATTTTAAATATAAACCTTATAACAACCTTATTTTTCCGTCGAGGATTAAAATCATGTTGGCTGACTGTGTGTACATATGAGCATGATGATAATGTTATGTCAATATTTTCACGCATGAATTTCCATATACTTGCTAAACACTGATAGGCGCCTCCCACAGTTAGAGTCTATAATAATTCAAACCAAACTCGTACAAATTACTTCACCTGCTAAGTTGTACGAGCAAGTCCAAGTTTTGCAATTACGCAGTCTAACTGGAACAGCATTAATGGACCTGGCTGTGGGGCCAGGGGAAGTGTCGGTTAGAATCGCTAAACAATTGCTGCTAAGTTTAATTGCGGAGTATAATAAGATATTCATGTAAAGAAAATGAAAGAAAAACGATTAACAAACGTCTTAATAAAAAAAATACAAGGTGAATGAAGCGTCGGTAGCCTAATGGCTAGGGCGTCGGACTTGCGATCATATGGTTGCCGGTTCGAACCCCACCCATTGCACTACCGACGTGAACCCACTCGTAACACAAGCATTTAGCTTAGCACGAGGGGTTAACAAGAATACTAGTAATGTGTGACCCACATTGCTAGTAACCTTTTTTTTTAAAATAAATAAATTAAATTAATTAAAATGTCAGCGGCAGCATCAGATAGATGTCGTTCGAAAGATATACACGGATTTTATTGGCGCGGTCCTCCAAATAAGTCAGGTTAGTACTCAGTACCAGAGCGTGTATCACAAGATATTTGAATGTGCAAGAAGTAAAAGGAGTATGCAATAAACGCCTATAGTGTCTGCCTACTTATGTGGAAAAGTGTAAGTAAATGTATGGAGTAATAAGTTGATGCATGTTCAGGATTCTTAGGAAGGATCTAGGAAATACCATAAAAAACTCGAAACTACTAGAAACCCCTAGACATTCCTAGAAAATACAAAAAAAAATTCAATATTTATCTGTAACCTCCATACCATTGCAATAAAATATTCATCCCAGCAAATTACGCAGTAAATTTTACAAAATAATGAACATTGAATTGTCGCCTAAGCAATATTATAAATTATTGCCCCCAACAATGGTTTTCATAATAAATGGTGTTATTTGACGGCGTGTAACTTTTGCCGAGTTTATTAAATGTAATTGTTTCTCTACCGTGACAAATGATACACACTGTTCTTAAGCGTGCCTTTAATTATGATTATAATTCAATAACAAATGTTCTAAGCGCTACGGTATGTTATTGAATATTTCTATGAAATTTCTGTGTGAAGTCTGCAAACCCGCATTAGGCCAGACTTTAGCCTAATCCCTCTTATCTCGACAAGAGACTCTTGCCCAGCAGTCATAGAACAATATAATAGGTTGCTGATGATGATAATTTTGGACAGGAGCTCCTTATACATATATATATATATATAAATTATATAGGAATTTCTAAGAATTAAAAAAAAACTGCCTCATTAGTCTAGTGGTGGACTGATACGCTAGAGCTCCTTGGCTCAATTCCCAGGTCGAGCAAAGTGTTATTGGGTTTTCTATTAAATTCTTAGTAAGTTGCAGCTCGGAGTTTCGATATATGCCCGGTAAATGGCGATAGGGGTAGGCTATCCCTATTACATGGGACCTAAAACATATGGGTAAGCTATGTAATTTTTTTTTTGCATAAGATAAAATGTAACACACCACGGAAGAGGGCGCTGACTCCTGTAACACAGGTACAAAACCTAGCACAGGAGTCAGGGACTTCAGTAAGATATGTACCCAGTAATTTTTATGCCAATAAAGATTATTTATTTATTATGTTGAAACAACACATCGCGAATACCTAACCTAGATAATTGTGCTACTGTTAAGTGGTTTCCACTATCCGTTTTTATTGTAGCAGAGTTTTTTTACGAAATTCAATACATTTTTAACCCTGACAAGCAGTTGAAACGCAATTTATTAACGTATTGGGTTTTAAATTCACACACGTGATTGATTGTTTCCCATCACAGGCGGGTACAGTGAGGACGTGACGAAAACACTCATGGAGTTTGCCTTTTATTCTTAAAAGCTTGGCAATGTGGGTCGCACGTTACTAGTATTCGTGCTAAGCTAATTGCTTAGGTATGTTACGAGTGGGTTCACGTCGGTAGTGCAATGGGCGGGTTTGGAACCGGCAACCACATGATCGTAAGTCCGACGCCGTAGCCATTAGGCTACCGCCGCTTATTTTATTTATTATTATAATATTTAACATAACATAACATAACATACCATCACGCCTATATTCCCCGAAGGGGTAGGCAGAGGTGTACTAATGTATACCTACATTTTGCCGGTATGTAGGGTCCCATGTAATAGGGGGCGAGCCTATTGCCATTAACCGGGCACGAATCCAGACTCCGAGCTGCTACTGGGGAAAAAAAAACCAATAACACTTTGCTCGACCTGGGGATCGAACCCAGGACCTCTAGCGTAGCAGTCGCACTTAGGACCACTAGACTAATGAGGCAGTCTCATTAGTCTATAATATTTAAAAATAGATACAATTTGGTTTCGATATTTTCTTAGTAACAATATCAGTCATGAAATACTAATGCCTTATAATGCCTTAGCCTTTACAAATGCATTCATCATCAACCCATTACATTGTCCCACTGCTGGGCACGGGTCTCCTCTCAGAACGAGAGGGATTAGGCTATAGTCCACCACGCTAGCCTACTGCGGGTTGGCAGACTTCACATGCCGTCAAGAAAATCTCTCAGGCATGCAGGTTTCCTCACGATGTTTTCCTTCACCGTTTAAGCGCGTGATAATTAATTATTAATACGCACATGACTTCGAAAAGACAGAGGTGCGTGCCTTGGATTCGAACTCGAGACCTTTGACTTGGCAGTCCAATGGTCATATCACTAGGCTATCACTGCTTTCTACATACAAATGCATTGTGAAATGTGAACTATACCTAAGGCTAGAGTAGTAACGTATGAATGTGAAATATAATTCCTTTCAAATGTAATATGTGAATAAATCACATTTGTGACTTTAAACGTTTTCCTCGGCACTCCTTTATTCAGACTTTCCTATTCATTGCAATTTACCGCCATTTAAATTTGTTCGCTGGAATAGAGACTTAAGTTTTAACTTAGAGCTTAGGTTTTGGACACTCTATAAATACTTGAAGACACCGATGGATTTATTGTAGTGCCTATTTTTTTTTTTAATAAGAAATTAAATGAAATATTTGTTTAATGTGTACAAGAGAACAAGCGAGATATATTTATTTATTTATTTAATACTTCATGCACAAAATCAAATGTACATAAGCGGACTTAATGCCATTAGGCATTCTCTACCAGTCTACCTTTAGGTGATGCACTGATGCAGTGATGTGAAGATATAGTGCTTACAGTTTTGGAAATCGGGAAATCGGTGGTGAAAACAAACGATCGAACCATATCGACGCACTGACTTCAAATCATAAAATTAATTATTTAGATTTGATTGAAGATTGCTTTTAACGTAATCAAATCCCACGCATCACACACACACACAGATAATACAAAAGTTCGTTCGAATTTCGAAACTATTTTATCTCGGCACCTGCAAATTAAGTAAACAGAATAAATTAACACCCTTTTCCGAACGAAGTGTTAGCTTTTCATAGTTTTAATGTTGATCTTTCGTAACTGTGTGTCCCAAATAATTTTATATCAAACTTACCGCATAAATTAAACTTTTCCACAACAATTTGAAAGTTGCCAGTGTTGTTGCTGTCACCCTTTATGTAATCATTATTTATCCCTTATCTGCATTGAAATAGAGCTCATAATCCAAAAATGATGAATGATAGTATTATTGAAGAACCTACTAATAATTAATTGTTCGGAGAATCTCTGAGGCTGAAATGCTGACAGACGTTTACAAAAAGTATAGCAGATATTAAAGCAATTAGTGCCATAAAAAATTTCGTCTCAAGTGTTTTCGTAAAATTGAGAGTTGTACATTAGTACATCGGGGAGTACAGGCGTGATGGTTAGTATGTTATGTTCATCCTATGCTGAGTTTGGTTAAGCAGTGAAAGCCTATTGATATTACCATTGGACTGCCAAGTCAAAGGTCTAGAGATCGAATCCAAGGCACGCACCTTTGACTTTTCGAAGTCATGTGCATATTCATCACGCGCTTAGCAGTGATGGAACAAAACCGTGAGGAAACCTGTGTGCCCGAGAGATTTTCTCGACGACGTTTGAAGTCTGCCAACTTGCAGTAAGCTAGCGTGGTGGACTATAGCCCAATCTCTCTCATTCTGAGAGGAGACCCTTGATCAACAGTGGGACTAAATAATGGGATAATGATGATGATGATAAATGTTGCACAATTGGGATCTTTGGAAAATAAAAATGTTACTAGGGTAAATAGCCAATAAAGTGAAAGACACTATGACAATGTACGGCATCAACAAATGCGCCACCCATCCATTAACTGACCGCATCAATCACTTAATAGAACAATATGTGCACGCAAAACAACTCGCTTCTGTCTGTACCTTCACACTAACATACCATCACGCCAGTATTCCCCAAAAGGTTATGTAGGTAGAGGTGTATAGGTACTAATGTACACCCACACTTCGCCGCTTTCTTTAGGTCCCATGTAATAGGGGGCGAGCCTGTTGCCCTTAACCGGGTACAAATCCAGACTGCTGCAATCCGAGCTGCTACTGAGATTTCATAAAAAAACTCAGTAACACTTTGCTCGACCTGGGGATCGAACCCAGGACCTCTAGCGTAGCAGTCAAGCTTAGGACCACTAGACTAATAAGGCAGTCTATCTACCTTCATACTATGCCGCTTTATAATGCTAGTTTCACATCTAATCTATCCCTAATTGCTTGAAGGATTCCATTAATACCTACAGCTCAGACTAAACTAAGGCAATATTAATAAAACATATTCGAAGTATGAATCAGACAACCTTCAATGGTCGTATTAAGTATAATCACGAAAGAGTCCTTATACACACTAGACATTTCCCCCAGTTTAATTACGTCCAAAAAGGTTTTTCTTACTATAAGTTCTAGGCAGGGTATCAACAAGAAACATGTATCAAATTTGAAGATAAACTGCCAGCAATATAATAAATAATTGAGTATTGAGTATTATTAAAACCTCATTCAATTTTATGCAATAGTTTTTGCGTGATGCGAGTAAAAACATGCAGAAGAACTGACAAGAATTCTAATAAATTTGGATTTGGCTTCAGTTGCTCTAATATAAACCCCTTGAATCGTTTTTCTTTCAATATCTATGATGACTTCGGCCCATTACAATAGTATTCTACATATTAGATAATAAACCATCTCATCATTAACCAATTAAATTGTCCCACTTCAACCATTTCATCCATCAATCCATTTCAAACATTTCATCAGTAACCCATTACATTGTACCACTGTTAGGCACCACGCTAGCCTACTGCGGGTTAGCAAACTTCACAAGCTTTAAAGAAAATCACGATGTTTTCCTTTACCGTTTCGGAGCGTGTTAATTAAGTAATTAATACGCACATTACTTCGAAAAGTCAGAGGTTTAGATTCGAAATAGATAGAGATAGAGACCTTTAAATTGGCAGTCCAATGGTATCTCTGCACTGATTCTATTTGATAATCATTGTTCAAAGTTCAAATGTTTTTATTTCAAATAAGCCTTTACAAGCATTTACGAAACGTTATGCCTCTATTTGCACGGTTCCAAAAAGTTCCTATGGAGAAGAATCCGGCAAATAAACTCCATGGACACTCTTTTAAAATAAAAGGTATAACATTATTAACTGGTACATTATGGCAATAAGGGGATTCGAGAACATTGAATGTCAATGTCTGAATAAGCTTAAAGTCAATATTAAAATTAAAAAGATTCCCAGCAACTGAGAACTTAATTTCATCCTAAAATTAAGTAGTTATGTTGAAGAATCCACATCATCAAACAAAAAGACTATACATTGTATCTAATCAGACATGAACGGCTAGACAGCTATTGAGTAGTATTTCGTCGTGCAAGCCCGACTTCTCATATTCTTCGGGTATGTATCGCGACGCCGAGATACTTCTATAGAGTGGCTTGTTGTGCAGGGCAATGTTGAAGGCAAACAAATAGTGTTGGAGGGGGAGGAGTACATGGAGGGGTACAAGAAGTACCTAGTATTTTAGTTTATAAAATCATCCCGTGTCATCCTCCTTCTCCCATTAATACTATCAGTCAAGATCTATCTTCCGCTGCATTATGCTATTCTATTATATATGATTGGATGAAACGCATGGCTTATGCACGTCTTGTAATGCAGTGATATATTGTAATCTAATACGTAATAGTTATTAGAAATGATGACCTTTGCTTTGGTGGAACGTTAATTTGAATTACATACCATCACGCCTGTATTCCCCGAAGGGTTAGGCAGAGGTGTACTTAATCTACACCCACAGTTCGCCGGTATGTTTGGGTCCCATGTAATAGGGGGCGAGCCTATTGCCATTCACCGGGCACAAATCTAGACTCCGAGCTGCTACTGAGAATTTCATAGAAAAACTCAATAACACTTTGCTCGACCTGGGGATCGAACCCAAGACCTCTAGCGTAGCAGTCGCGCTTAGGATCATTACACTAATGAGGTAGTATTTTAGTTTATAAAATCATCCTGTATCTCATTCTCCCATTAATACCGTCAGTCAAGATCTATCTTCCGCTGCATTATGTTATTCTATTATATTTATGATTGGATCAAACGCATGGCTTACGCACGTCTTGTAATGCAGTGATATATTGTAATCGAATACGTTATAGTTATTAGAAATGATGACCTTTGCTTTGGTGGAACGTTAATTGGAATTAAAGACCTAATTCAAAGTTTTAAATCAATCAATTTATTTATATAGCTATAGGTACTATAATATAGTAAAGCTGAAGAGTTTGTTTGATCGCGCTAATCTCTGGAAGTACTAGTCGGATTTGAAAAAATCTTTTTGTACTTAATAGCCACATTCATAAGGAAGAATATAGCCTGCGTATGCTAGATAAAGCATCTCCCTACGATCCTTAGTAGCAGGGCAAAGTGAGTGAAGACGCGGGGCACAGCTCGTAAGTAATAGGCAGATCTAAACATGATTAGGTACGTAAGTCTTTTCTACAAGTCATTCACGCAATTATACTCGCGTCCCAGAAGAATTTTGAAATCATAAAAAAAATGTAGTGTACTCCCTTTAGGGATGGTTTGGCAAAAAAGGGCGTAATGTTGTATTTGTTACGAAAAGGTTAAAATAAAATATATTCATTCCGGTACTTAAGAAACGAAGGGTTCTCACGTTTTTTTTTTTTTAGACAAAATTACTTTTCTCTGGATAAAATCTATCTTCTTGAACTATGTAGAGGTTTAGGCTTGATATGTCAAGCCTTAACTTATTGTTTGTTTCTATGGTAACAAACAAACAAAGTGACAATAAATGTGAATGATCTACTAACATGTTTTCCGTAACTTAGTCAACAAGAAAATACTATTACGGACTCCGCAATACGTCATACCATAAGCCCTTGAGAACCCATAAAACCATTCGTTCATTTTCTGTAGGTAATCGTAATTGTGTTAAGATACACTTGGCGTTTACGTTGGTAGCTATTTTATGACGCTTTTATGACATACATAACCATGGATTAAGTTAAAAGTAATAAAATATCAGGTCGGAGACATTTTAACGTATTGCCGCCTTGGTACATTGTTGTGGGAGGTAATTTTGTAGGGTGGTTGGTACTTTACTTTCATATTAGCTAGGCTGGGCTTATATGTATTAGGTATACTGGTTTCTGCCTGCGACTTCAAAGATGCTTGAACTTAGGTCATAAACTATGTGTGCTTAATTTCATTCTAATCTGTTGAGCCAATAATAACAATATACCATGAATACCATCACGCCTGTATTCCCCAAAGCGTCGAGCAGATGGTGTTCCTACTTAATATACACCCACAGTTCGCTGGTATGGTAAGGTCCCATGTGTATACCAAATAATGAAAAAATAATCAAGGTACAGTTTGTTCGAAATAAGTAAGCCGATCGGAAGTTGTCTGCAAGTGGTTTAAAAGTGGTAAATTTTAATAGAAAGAGTCGTATATGTTGTAAAGATAATTAGAGTCGTATATGTTTCACATTTCTAATTATTTTGTTCACTAATTTCGATATTTATGTATAAAAACACTTAATTAAATGATTTTATCACCGCGGTTGTTCGGAACGGCTAACTTCCGATCGGCTTACTTATTTCGAACAAACTGTAAAAGTATTTTACTACGGTTAAAAGCTAAAAAACTGCTAGAAATACTTATATAAATATACTTTAGTCAATACAAATTGTTTTTTGATAAACTTAATTTAATTTTGTCAATAATTGGGATAAGTTAACGCTTAAGAATTTGTTTGAAATTATATTGCAATGTCCATTACGTTTGTGGAACATCTGTCCATTGTCCAAATCAAACTCAGCTCTGAGTTTGGAATTGCGCTCGGCTAATATTTGTTTTTAATATTTTCGTTCCTTGTGATCTTTTCACTTTACATAGTAAATAATAATAAATCAAGAAGTAGTCTCTTACAAATTAAACATTTCACACCAAGTCTTCCTTAGACTTAAATACATTCTAAATGGTTTGAGTACCCTTCAAATTTGGTGTCAATACTCAACTCTATCTAGTGGATCTTTAATATAGCGTAAGCGCCAAGTACTTATTGATTACCTACATTCTCTTTGTTACAATGTGATTGAAGGAGAATTTAAGACAAATTGTTTCAATTAGGGATTACGTTGTGCGATTTGAATTGCAAGGCTCTGGGATTCACGGTTGATGTTGAACATTAACTGTTTGAATGAACTGTAATGTTTTTTTTCAATTTACATTGATTGAATGCATACATAACACATACCATCACCCTGTATCTCCGAAGGGTTAGGCAAAGGTATACTTAAGTATACCTACAACTTATCAATTTGTTTTAGGTCCAATTGTAAAAGAAGAAAATTCCGAAATCGCAACAGCAGCTTGTTGTTAAGAATTTAATCATACTGTAACGACGAATCTATCAACACCTCAATTTTCAAATTCTGATCAGTAGTAGTTTTTGAGCTACATACACATAACACACACTGTTAAACTCATCACACTTCTTTTTTCGTAGTCGGGTAAAAAGACTACCAGTATCTGTGCATCATAAGCATTGAATTATTTAACAATTAGACTAAGACCAGCGGTCGGCTACATAACTCATTGCGGTCCAAAATACTTTTGTAAATCATTAATTCATCTACAAACATGAAAGCTTAAAAAATAGCCACTCAAATACACCATCCAACGTCACACATCATTTTATATAAGTACAGTTTTATTTTGTGAGTAGTGTACGTTAAAGTTCTTTGTAAATTTTTCTCATTTCTATTAATAAAATTCCAATAAATGTTTTTCCATATTTCGCAAGTGCGACCTGCTTTACCGACTTGTAGCCCCTGGCTGCCAAAAGGTTGTCGACCCCTGATCCAGACCATTTACGTCTAACGGCTAACCAGTGCCCTTACAAAGTTTTCAACCCGTTTTGTGGCTTCCATTGAAAACCTTTCTCAACTATTGTCCATTCTACACACTAAACGGTCAATCACAATATTTCCACAACGCTTGTACCCGAGTCCAATTCATTACCCGAAGTTTATAGCTCCGAATTTAGCTCACAATCGGTTGAAGTTGAATCGTAAAACCCGTAAAGCAGTAACGAGCGATTGGTGTACGCACCGAATGGTATGTCGTTTGTGCCCGAGTGACATATTGTGGTAACTCCCGTGGAATAAATCACGCACTGTACCTGAATGGACGAGGAGAGCTTCGACTTAGAGTTGCTAGATGTGGTTTTAAATTTGTAAAGTTAAATAGTTTTTTATTATGTTTAGACGTTGGCAAAGGAGCATTGGCACCTGATGGTTAATATTCATCACATAAGAACACCTAAAACACCGAAGGAGTTGCTGATAAGTTACCAGCCCTTATGGAGAAAAAGAGAAGGAAACAGTTGAGGGAGGATTTAGGACTCCGGCGTTCCACACTTACCAAACGAAATGCAACAGTAGGCATACTACTACTTAGTGTCGGTAATCGATAAATCTAGCTGCGAAATGATTTGCAATGCGGTGGTACCACCCTAGACTCAATGGCGCAAAGATATATTATCAACACAAAAAAAACACATGCCAGTTTGTGTATCAATAGCCAGATCTAGTGAGTATTGATAAAAAATCGCAGCAGCACAATATTATCTTCGCCAATGACGTAATTTACAAATTCTAGAAACTTTTAGTTCTAGCTATTTCGGATATACTTACACTGCAATTTTATTGATTTCGTCTTCACTTCACTTCACTCCCTAGTTCAATTCTTACCACTAAGACGATGTATTGCAATTAGTAACGAATGAGTAAAAACGCTATAAAATGAAGAGATAAAGTATGACCATAAACTTCAAAAAAGAAATGGTTCAGTCCACTATAAAATCAGCCCAGTTATTACTAGACCCTTCCAGCAAATCAGTATCATGGTTACTAATAGAAACACAGCCTATGCTATATCCAGAGTGTGTCGTACGGCTGATCCATTTTTTCCATGAATTATGGCACTCCCGGGGAAATATGAAAAAATACGAGTACGCAGTGTGACGTCATATGTAACGAGCAACTTGTTTAGACGTTTTTGTATGTGTAATCAAATCTGTGAGGTCGAGATTTCGGAAAGAAGATAAGGATATTTTACCTTAATGCTGACCTCAAAAGATTGTTTTTGAAACCAATATGGCCTGTTTTGTTTCTACTGCGTCAAGTAGTGGAACTCTTTGTGTGTTTACGTATCAGAGAAGAGATTTAAAAGGATTATAGAACAGGGTCAATAGGGATATTCAGATTTTCTTTGATTCCTTTCTATGGCAGGCTGCTTAAGGATACTAGAAAGCAATTTGTTACCTATGTTGTAAATGTTGTGGTTGTTATTTGTCTTTATACTATAATGTCGTTTAAAATTAATTATGAGTCCAGTATTTGCTGGTTACCTAAGTGTGCACTTAACAAAAGGCGAATGATTTGTTTTTTCCGCAGTCTTGGTGGTCATTTTCGGATATTAAGACTCTTCTAGTGGAAGTACCTAATACCTCCCAACATCTTCTTCGATTAAGGGTTGTTATAGTTTAAGACTCTGATTACCTAGAACAGAGCAGATATTTGTAGCTGGGTAAATGGCCTAGACTGAACTCCAGCTCCTTTAAAAAAAAACACAGCACTATTCCTTATTACTTCTATGAAAACTAAACTAATATCGACTGACGTAAGCAATCCAGCAGCATCGTAATTGCGACCTTATTCCAAAAAAATACCAATGACACTATTTCTTTTCATAGCCAATTAAGTAATTTATATTGATGTCATCAAATTGTATTGTACAATTAGAAATAATGACAGTAATCATAACGTCAATGACTTGATTGTCCTTTTGTAAAAGACAATAATTTTCAAAACAACTTATACATAATAATTTTACTGACCGAGTTCCAAATTATACGCTTTTTCTATAAATATGCCTGCCTTTACGGAAAGGTTGAGTACGGTTCATTTTAGTTCTTACGTAATAAAGGCGATCCTATTAACCTGGCATGGATCTAAACTTTGAAAAACAATAAACAGAATTTCAGACTGATCAACTTGGCAATTAAACCCTTGTAACTTTTGAGGCATTTTCAGCTTTGGATATCTATAACAAATTTGATAAACTATCTTTTTGTATTTTTTAGGCATTTTCCATGCAAAGATTATTACAATTAAATTTAATTAAAATGTGAAGGCAAATTTCGACATGGCGGGTGGGGGTCGTGTTGGCTTAGCGGTCATAGCGTCTGGTGTACTTAACCAGAAGACGCAGGTTCGAATCCTGCCCGCGGTCGTATTTTTCCTTCACTAAAATTTGATAAATCTAATAAAATTAACATGATATGAGAAAATAAACGGAAATTTAGGAAAATACGTTTCATCTGGTTAGTTTCAAAAGCCAACAAAAACATTGGAGCCTTTAACAAGTCAGGTTTTGTTCCAGTCCCCGACAAAACCAGATTTCTATATCCTTTGGCGAGACCTAACCCAACTAAAACTAGACTGTAAAATAATAGCTTTATATTCAACTAACAACCTTTACTGGTTTTTGCTCTTTGAGGCCGGTTTAATGTCGATAAAAGTGATTTTTGATAACAAAGGGTTCTTTGGTATGAGATTTCTTTTTGGGGATAAAATGTAATCCCAATACAGCAACTTCTGTTGTTTTGTACAAAAGGGGACTCATTTTGGTAAAGGCTTTTGTATATCACAATATTTCAACTTTAAATCCATTCTATTATAAACAGTAAAATACCTGATTCT
The DNA here is from genome assembly GCA_958496365.1 of Subacronicta megacephala. Taxonomy (NCBI): domain Eukaryota; kingdom Metazoa; phylum Arthropoda; class Insecta; order Lepidoptera; family Noctuidae; genus Subacronicta; species Subacronicta megacephala. Next base: position 1,981,587 of record OY292516.1, read on the forward strand.
GTACATTTTAGCAGTAGTAGTGTCTGATAATGCTATCGACATTATTATTTCTTAGTCCTCGCAATATGGCAAGTGATATTTGTAGGTGTGCTTCGTCCACCTATGGGTGTGCTACGTGGAATACTTCCTTTGGTACATCTTATAACAATTAGTTGAAGAGATCTTAAGATGGAGCTTGACCTTTCTGGTGTATCGGCGGTGCATCCATAGAAAGATAAGATCATCAATGTTGGTTGCTTATTAAATTCTTTCAATTTTATACAGAAGCAAACCCGCGAGTAAAAATTAGTATTTCGATATAATTTGTTTCATTCTCAGTATCAGACCAGAATTTGTGTTCTATCAAGGGACATATCACATGGGAAATATCAGCGAACTATGGGTATACATTAGTATACCTATGCCTATCTCTTCGGGGAATACAGGCGTGCTGGTATGTTATTTTTAATCAGTAGACTTGTAAGCTCTACAATCAATGATGAAAGCTTACTTACATATTGCCATAGCAAATTCCACCTTATGCCACTTAAAATTCAGTTCAAACCATAAGCGTATTTAATCTGAAGATATTATATAACACTACCCGTATTCACTAACCCCAAGTAGCAGTTATAATTTTCACCCAATTGACTCGTTATTTATGTAACGTTCTTAGATGCTGTTCCTTTAACACTGTGATGAAGACACAACTAGTTCTGAGCGGAATAATATCGACATATCTAAAGGGCCAAGGTTAGACCCTTGGGGACCCCTCGAATTTTATAGTATTAGTTCTTTAGAAATCTGGGTTAGGTATAATGAGGGTTACATTATGTAAAGTAGTTGTGTATGGTATGTACTTTCAGAATAGTATGATTAATAGGTATACTATTATCTATACTTCTATACTTATAATATTATAAAGCTGAAGAGTTTGTTTGTTTGTTTACTTGAACGCGCTAATCTCAGGAACAACGGATCCGATTAAAAAAATTCTTTCAGTTTTAGATAGCCCATTTATCGAGGAAGGCTATAGGCTATATATCATCACGTTAAGACTAATAGGAGCGGAGCAGAAATGAAAAATGCTACAAAAACGGGAAAAATTTAAATGTAAAAAACCCGAGAAACCACGCGGGTGAAGCCGTGGGCGGAAAGCTAGTAAAATTATAAAAAACCTTAATATGGGTTAGAGTATATAAATGTTACCTAACCCAAAAATGTGTCTTTCGAAATTCTTGTTGATTAACCTACAAAAAAAGGAACTGTTTCAAATAATTTTAAATTGGTATTTATTTTAATAATAACTGTAAATCTCGTCAGTAGTTATTAATTCACTGACGTATGTAGTGGACTCATGAGGGCAAAACAATAGATTTTGCATTGTGTCTACAATATGGCGCTTGACGGATAAAACAAAACAAAAAAGATCTAATAACAACAAAAAAAAATGTACTTATAGGTAATAATATCTTAATCATAATCTTGTCAGTCGAGTTTTCGATACCTCGATAGCTCGACTGACAAGATAAGGCGTAGTTTTACCCGGCCTCACTTCTTTGTTTGCAAAGTTCTATCTAAACTTTTTATTTGATCTGAGTTCCAGGACTTGTGCTTATTACGAATATGATACGTATTGTATAAAGATTTAAACAATGCAAGGTGAACCATAATTCGAGCTATTGTGATGTACAATTCTAGTATGAGTCGGAATTCCGTTTTTTGTTATTTATTGTGGAACTGGCAGATGTTCCAGCGGATTTAAAGTGGTACCTCTGATACCTCGTATTTCACGTCCACCTGTCCAGAATGTGCACTACGTGTTGTTGCATTTCGCCAGTCATTCAAAGACAGAGTTCAAAAGTTCTATGTATTTCACCAGCACCCGAGGTAAATACAGCAATATAACAGTTTTTATAGGTAGTAATGATATGTGGAAGTTACTTAAACACCTGTCATGATGATACTCATTATTTATCTTCAGCCGTTTCTTTAATATTTTCTTTTTCATCTCATCATCTGGTAATTTTCGAGTATGTACAACCCTAATATGTTTAAAAGTACCGAGGGTTTAAAATAGTTTCAAACAGGCATTTTCAGGGTGAGCTCGCTCCACCGTTGACTTCATATTTTCCTCGGTGGCAAGATTGAAGACAAGATAAATCCCATTGTTAATACAAAAAATCGTCATCATCAACCCACGTTGTCCCACTACTGGGCACGCGTCTCCTATCACAACGGGAGGGATCAAATCAAAAAGCAGAAATTCAGGCAGTATCGATGTTTATTTTTTATTTGGTACAATATACCATTTTCATGTTGGCCCCATATACTTACACTAGCTTTTCGCCCACGGCTTCGCCCGCGTGTTTTCTCATACTAACTGTCATCCCCTATTTTATCCCCTTGGGCTACGGGGATAATTAATCAAAATCCTTTCTTGGCGGATGCCTACGTCGTAACATCTACCTGCATGCCAAATTTCAGCCCGATCCGTCCAGTGGTTTGGGCTGTGCGTTGATAGATCACTATGTCAGTCACCTTTGAGTTATACAATACCTACATATTTAGATTTAGTTTGTATCTGATCATTACTTCTTAACATAAAACACAAAACGTTTTAAGCTGATTGTCTGTTTTTCATCTTAAGAAGTTTACAGGATTCATTGTCACAGGATTTCCCGATCAAAAACTCTAATAGACTCATCTGACATTGTTATTGTGAATATGACAAAGACGTTAATATAGTGACAAAGTTTGAAACTAGAACTATGCGAGACTGTACACGACTTTGGCAATAAATCATAGTCACCAAGTCTAGGTGGCTTAGTCTGGATGATGATCACACCGAAGCGTAACAGATCGTCAAGTCTGACGGCAGACAAGATCGAAGATAGACTTCTAAATTGATATGTGATGCGAATACCCGTTGATATGTTATTGTATTCTTAATAACTTCCTACTGATAAAACATTGACATTTCTCATCTTCAAGCTATTAAAAACTTGGATATCATTATTTTTTTATTATAAATGTAACCAAAATAAACAAAAGAAATGAAAAAACGCATTGAATGTGCAACCAAAACTGATATATTTTAAAAATTGATTATTATAATGGGTACTCAAATTTAATTTACAATACAATTTATAGGCAAACAAACAACAATGTCAATATTTTTCAACAAACAAACGAGAGTGATAAAATTTATAATCTGCAAAGTTTAAAACATAAAAGCTTGCACGTTATTTTAATAACTCATTGAATGAAACATGAAGGCAAATGAAATATTTTATTCAGTATTGATGTCTGCGTTGAAATATTAATGTTTATTAATTTCTCTCCTATTTTTTTTCACAAACATCAGCGCAAATTGGAAGCAATAAATCAGCGCAATGTCCACTTAAATAGTTACATATTTTGTAAACTTTCACACAGATATGGTTTCTAAATCACGGATGATCCGCCTAGGGCGCCAAATTATTATTTTTTCTTTTTCTCAAACGCCTATACGATATTCTAGATTTATGGCACAATAAACTGTGGCATCAGCAATCATGTATTCAAGACTGAGTACCTACTAAAAACTTTACTTAAAAACCATTTTCGTTGGCAGATGTAGAGTAAATTGAGAATTCCACCAAAAATAATCAATTCACACTAATATCTCCCTACTACGATAAAGTTTTAGTAATTTGATGTGAATACATTAAAATTGATGTCAGTATTCTTACTGATATTAACCTAGAATGTGTTACAGATATACAATTTGCGAAAAATAATTGAATTACGGTGGATGAGCCATTACTTATTTATATAGCTAATTGGTGATACATATCGGTGTGATGGACGGTCTATTTTAGACTTTGATCCTATAGAATCCATTTAACAGAAGCCTATGATCTTGGCACACAATATTTTTGATATTTTTTATCCAGATATAACAAAAATAAGGTTCACATTTAAGTTAACATGAATGCATTGTACATTTTAATACGAGATTGATTGATTTCCAACTGACAATCTTTTAGTGGAAACGCTAAAACACAATATGACACTCAACATTGTAACATAACACGATTATACGAGTATAGGACAATATTTGAAATGGCCTTTTTTTAGAATGTACGCACATCAAGCTATACAAACCCAGTATAGACTGGCCTTTAATTTTGCGCAATACCTTTGCAAAGGGAGGTCAGTTTTAAAATTTCCGTAAATTTTATTTTTATGTATTAATTATTGTCACTTTAACGAAGAATAAATGAATTTTCTTTCTTTCTATAAATTCCTCAAAGCCGCCAGACAATTCAAAATTATGTGTAGTTGCGTATATGTCGCAGCCATCGCTTCGAATGAAGAATGTTAACGAATTTTGATTATTAGCACTCCATAATCTCTGTCAAAAATAAAAAATACTAGTGAAAGAATTACTTCGATACGTCAATTAGTTTCCGATTTAGAAGTAAAACAAGTTGTAACCGAACGACGCGGGCCGCCGGTTACGGAGTGACGTCATAGAACAACACGCTCAGTCTGGCTCACTCAGTCCGCTCGCAGTCGCGCGCCCGTGCCGTCGAAATTATACCTAAATTCTTTTAAAAATGTCCAATCCAAATACTAGGAAATCATGTGTTGTGCCTAAATGTAAAACTACAACTACCAATTCGCCGGAAAAGTTGTTTTTAGGGTTCCGTAGCCAAATGGCAAAAAACGGAACCCTTATTGATTCGTCATGTCTGTCTGTCTATTTTATTAATCTAATAATATTTACTATTATTAGACTATTAACTTAATACGCGGACAAAAACACAACAAAATACCGCGCAAGCTTTTACACCTACTACTATAACCGTTGGCGACTTGATACCATAGTGTAATTAGATTTCATTACACTATGTTGATACTAAGCGGGCCGCGGCCCGCGCGGCGCGTTGTTATATGACGTCACAAGCGGTCACGTGACTGTTAGCGGGACTCGATATTTTTCGAAACTTTGAATGCCTATAAAATCAAAACTACTAGGTATTTTTTACTACAACAAAAACTTGTGTATTTGTATACATACAGGCTTTACTGAGACAACATTTAAAGCGATTTGGCATAGGTACCTAGTAACATTCTCCATTAGCCATTCAATCAACTACCTAGCCTTTGTCACTTGTCATTCGGGCTACTATTTTTTTTAATTAAATAACTATAAAATAATGTTTTGCATTTTTCTGAACTTGAACAACGCCTTCAAGTAATTAGTTAGGTTAGAAATGTGGCCAGAGCAAAATTTTAATAATTTTAGCTACAGCTAGCCTATTCCATAAATTTTACATACAGAAGGCAGACTATATCATTCAGTCACCGGTTAAGGCTAGGCAATTCATGGAATGGCTATTTCAACTCGTTGGCTGCGACATATGGAGCTTACATAGTTCTTAGATTTACATTTTCTTTTTAAATATTGATACACTATAAATGTATTACTGCTAATGCACTACGCATGAGCTTGAAGTAGTTACAATATTTGTAGACACTTTTCTTGGGTACACTTGAAGTCATGAGAAATAAGATATTGTTAGTACTGTTCAATTTGTAAAAAGGTATGCAAATGTTGGCGTACATACGAGTATAAAAATAAACGGTTATTTTCAAGATTCAATAAATTTAGCCAATGAAGACAACATAATATACCGTTACGCCTGTACCCCAAAGGGTTAGGCAGAGGTGTAAACCCACGTTCAACGTTATGTGGTGAGTTTGCGATTAATCGTGCTCAAAACTAACACCGAGCTGCTACTAAGAATTACATAGAACTTTCCCCAGGAAATTTTACTGAAAATAAGGCAGTCTAATGAAAATAAATGTTGTGGAATTTTGGCAGTCTTCTCTGAATCAGACTTAAATTAATCTAATGAAGGTATATTCAAGAAATTTTCTTTTATATGTCTTGATAGGCAGACCGGTCGCACAACTGGTTGCTCGATTAGTGACGCTTTATTTTGACAAATTAAAACCATTTTTCAATTTTTTTAAGCTTTCGGTGAATGATTTTGTTTACAAATAGATAACTTCGATACTATGCAGAAGAGCTCATATCCGTGTCATGAAATAATTTTGTCGTCGCATTATGTCATCCAGTGCTATACAGTCGACAAAAGAGTCTCAGCGACAAAATTATCTCGTGGTACTTATGTCAGCCTAGCTGCAGCTGCTTTTCCTTGTTTATCTTCCTCTCTTTTCCTCTTCTGTTTTATTAATAACAAACACACATTGTATCTAGACATTGACACAATGGCTCGCAGTCTGTATCATAATAACAAAACGCCTGGGCAGAGCCTCTTCCTAAAAAAAAATATATAATATATTAATAGTTTTTCATGTAATTGAAACCTATTAACAAAGTTAGAAAATACTTCTTAGATTTGAATTTTTTTGGGAAAGAAATATACGATCTCAGGCAGGGGAGTCGAATCTACGTCCCACCGGTTAAGTACACTGGACGCTATAACTACTAAGCTACCGACACCACTGCCAGAAAAAGGGTTTCTTCATCCATATTTTTACTAAGAAACAAGTAATTATTTTGGTTGTAAAAATGAAGGTATTAATTTGCAACCTATAAGTATTTAAACATTTTCTGTAAAAGCCATGTAATTAGTCATGGTTTAAAAAAAATAAATTCCGCTGCACATCATCATCACCCTATATCAGTTCGTTGCTTGACATAGGCGTAACCTTATACCATTTCCCCCTATCCTCAGCTTTTCATATCCAGCTTCAAACTTTCCAGAATCATCACTCCATCTTGCCAGAGAACGTTCAAAAGAAGAAACTCACTTACCTCGAAATACGCGTTCTTGCTTTCTCAACCGCGTAGAAGAAGTATAAATACTTTTTATTAAAACAACAAACACAAAAAAGAACACAATCAAGTATTTCATGATCGATACAAAATTAATTTCTGATCGAATCGTCCATTGAAGTTGTAGTAATTACATTGAATGTTTGATGAAATTCGTTTTATTCGGCGTATCAAATTGAAACGTAATGAGAATGCCGATTGTTGAATCCATTTTAAATATTGCATTCTTTTCAATAATTTAAATCTGTGTTATCGAATTTCTGAACGTAGCTATGACCATCGGTATAGGCTTTTGTAGTTTAATTAGCCCAAAATATTTTATTTGTATAAAGTTTGTAACTAGCTCAAAGCAAACGTCTATTGAATCTTAATCTAGCTTTTAATTAATATTATTGCTGTTTTTTTTTTTTCAATTAAAATAGCACATATTTTAACAGGAAGGATGTGACAACTCATAAAAATCATAAACATCACCTGTTGACAATTTTGAAATATAAATAAATTTTAAGTTGTTCTCGATCTGATGTATCGGAATTTAAACCGATATTGTTCAGCTTTCTGCAATAATGTTAATCAATATAAATAATATCAGTAAATATAATAAATAGCTAATATCTGAAATAAGTATGTGCACTTTCATGTAGTGTGGGTTCTTTTTTTTATTGCATGGCCGCGAAATTTTAAATTGGCTGCTATTGTCAGATACGCATAATTATCCAGTGCTAGTTACCCGGATTTGTAGGTACTATCCCTGACGTTATAGAGATTTTAAATAAACCTGAGTCTATCAGCACGTATGCAATAGAATATAATAAATATAAAATAAAAAAGAAAGCGAAAAACACAGAGTTATTGCATAATGCGACCATAATCAAGCTCAAAAACTGTTCACAAGACGGGACGTTCTTTAAAGGGACTAAATTATTATTCTATATTATAATATGGTGTAATATATTGTTAGGAGATTGATGAAGTATTAAGGCATACCTGCCTATTCTAAAAGTGGCATGCCTCTGTTTTGTATCAAAGACTAGCTTTCCGCCCACGGCGTTGCCCGCGTGTTCGCTTCGATTTGACAGCAAAATCCCCATCAACAAAATGACCCGCCATTTGTTGAATTCATTTGTTAAAAAAAATTTGATAAATGAAGAACCGCTCGACCGATTTTGTGCAAACTTCACATAAACCATCTACTAAATAGTCCGAACAAAGCCTAAACATTTGGTTTGGATAGGTGAGCCCGTTCTTGAGTTATAAAATTATAACGAAAAGTGGTATTGAATTTTATTTATATAGACAAGCCGATATGTCATGTGTCATGTCAGACACTGGTCCGCTAGTAATTGTGATAGTGAGTCAAATCTCTGTCCAATCATAACGTGTAATTATTGTGTGTTTGCCCTGATGTAATCCTGACTGATGTAATCCTGACATATTAAATCTTTTTAAAAAAGCCACGCCCTTGTCATTATTTCTAACTATATATTGACTTTAAAAGATATTAAAGTCAGAAAGTAAGATGCAGATAAACTACAGAAATACAACTAATATTTGAAAGCGATACTTATTAAATTTCTAGAAAATCGTTTCTTCAAAACCCGCTATCAAATATAAACTATTTCAACCGAATTCGAAATACTTGGAGCATATTATACTTGATAGCGACGGAGTAGTAAGCCTTTAGATTGAGTTCAATTTGAATAGTCATAAAGCGCGGTGAAGCCTGCTCATTTGCATAGACTGAGATAAGAGAGAGAGAGAGAGAGAGAGAAAAAAACATAAGATCATAAGAAAAATCTTACATACAAACATGCATACACTCACGCCTTTTTCCCACAGGGGTAGGCAGAAACTAAAGACCACCAATTGCTACGACTCTAAGAACGCTTTTTACTAGTTATTTTAAATCAAGAAAAAAAAAATTTGCTAGCCTATGTAAATGACGGGGCCATGGGCCGTGGATTACGGCCCACTCTCTCTCACCGAGAGGAGGCCTGTGTCCCAGCAGTGGGATCATTAGAGGCCGATTATTTATAAATGTGAATCATATTTTTACTGATTCTTTCCAGCGATTTTACTAGTATTCTAAAGGACTCTATACCAAAATTCGTCGAAACTCCTTTAGCAGTTTAGGCGTGCACACGTAAGAAACAGACAGACGAGACTGACCATTTTGCATTTTATCAATTAAACAAAAACGGAGTGTTTTATTTGTCTCTTAGTTTCTTAAATCATTAGAAGCCTCCAATAACAATAAACTCTAAATTAATCCTCTATATTATACTCCTTTAATTAAACCAACGTTACACCTCACCGTACGTACTCACGGCTACACATCAAGCTATACAAAACCAGTATAGGCTGGCCTCGAATTGTGCGGAAAACTTTTACAATGGGAGGTCAGACTTAACTGGTTTTAATAGCTTGATGTGAGACGTGTGTACAACGCCTTCGGCACTCTTGCACATGACATTAAAATCCATTTTACTATCATCTAAGCGGTTTTATTGGTCGCTCGTAAATCGTACACGAACTTACCCGAAGTTAGACGATTGAATTGATCGTTAAGAATCGTGCGCGCTCGGGTGACTGCGTTTTGTTGTGGTGCTAGGAATTTTTGAGATAATTATATTGACATTAAAAAAAAATATAACTGATAATTAAAAAACTGAATGCGATAGGTATTTATAATTGTAGTCAAGGAGTTTGGTTTATTATTAAATTCGATATGTCAAGTCGAATATTATGGTATAAAATTTATTTGTTTTGTCTCAAGATTAACAGATAACTTACAAAGAAAATGGTTACAGTGTTTATAACTTAGTACTAAACTTTACATTAAATTAAGCAGATATATCTCTTATGGTCCAAATCACGAAGCAAAATATGTAGGTACTATTAAAAAATAAACCAAAGAAACTAATAAATTAAACTTTGTGCCTACCTTAACAAATTCCAATTTTCAATATCGTGTAGCTAAATTGGCGAAATTTAATATTATTTGCGGGGCCAGCGCCTGATTAAATACTTATTTATGAGGTATAATAATTTATTTGGAGGATTCTACTTGAAACCTCTCGATTTTATATGTATATAAGTACATATAAAATCGAGTGGGTAACATTTTGTTATTATAATTAATTGTGGTAATGTTTTTATTTAAAACTTACTTGCAATAATTATTAACTCCTCGTGCTAAGCTAAATGCTTGTGTTACGAGTGGGTTCACGTCGATAATGCAATGGGTGGGTTACGAACTGGGAACCACTGATCGCAAGTCCAACGCCCTAGCCATTAGGCTACCGCCGCTTCAAAATAACTGTTTTATTTTTGCAAATCATTTACCAACAGCAAGACAAGTGTTGAGGTGAAAATTAAATGATTGCTCAATAGGTAACCTTATGTGGATCGTGACATCCTTCATTTTTAGTTTAGTGTGTGTGTGTATGTTTCTTTAGATCAAGGTTCAATAAATAGCAGTCAAAATAGAGAATATAATAACATACTAACACGCCTGTATTCCACTTAGGGGTTAGGCATATACTTCGCCGTTATGTTTAGGTCCCACGAAAAGGGGGCGAGCCTATTGCCATTAACCTGCATACATCAAGACCCGATCTGCTGCTGAGAATTTCATAAAAAAACATCCGCCACAGTCTCAAAGGTTCAGTTAAAACTCAGCGTCAGGCAATATTTGACTGGCAATAATGCTGATAATGATGATAAGAATAAGTTGTGCCCAACCCTGTGTCAGTTAAATTATTTCTTTCTTTCAATGTTTCAATTCACTTTGCTCGACCTGGGACTCGAATACCAAGACTTCTAGCGTAGTATACGCACTTGGGACCACTAGACTAACGGAGAAGTCAAAATAGAAAGAAAAATTTATTTATCTTGCGAAAGTATAGAAAAAACATTGTAATAATAAAACCAAGTCTTTTCACAACTTCTGGCCACCCTAGTACGTTTCATCCTCATTACAGCTCAAACTATTTTTATGGTTATAATTTATATCCGCGTTATTGGGATTGGTAACACCATAAAAATGTCGTCGGCTTCCTTGACCACATGTTTTGATTTAAGATTGTTGATGTTAGATCTAGAAAGTGGGTTACTCACTGACATTTTTAATTGCACTTTTATTTTATTTAATAATATATTTGTGGATCATAAAACTCAATAATTTAACTTAATCAGCACATAACAAGCGGTATCGCGCGCTTCTCTTCTTCGCTTCTCTCTCGCTCTTTTGCAAACAGTCTGTAATAGTGACAACAAACGTTTTTACTATGATTAGGTTATATTATAGGTATTTATCATTTTAACACCAACATAATAACTTTTCACAATAAAAAAAAAAACTTTAAAATTGAGCTATTAAAAATGTATCATCGTATGGCCACGTGCAACTCTATATTGAGGAAAGATTTTTTCTTTGCAATTTGATTAAACTCTGGAAGTACCGATCCGATGTATTATCCTACGGGATCCTATCCTATGCGGGCGAAGCCGAGAGCAACCATCTTATCTCGTCTCTGCATGAACCAATCGTGGCTTGCTAATGAAACTTAGCATGTTGTAGTAGACATTAGCATTGAAAGAAAGATTGATTGATACAGTAATTAACAATGCACAAATAAATAAAAAAACAATAATGATAATAAAAAAGCCCCGACATAAAAAATATAAGCATCACACCTGTATCCCCCGAAGTGTCACACAGTTCACCGGGATGTTAAGAGGATAGTATCCGCTCCGCGCTTCATACAAACGTAGTTTGGTCTTATCTTGAATATTAACAAATGAAAGTCTTTGGAATTTTGCAGTAACAATCTTATCATTAAAATACGTGTTCCTGTAGTATACAATTTCATTTCAATATACGGTTAAAAAGTTACACGAGCTCAAAGATTGGCAATTTTCTTTGAAAAACGGCCCAACTTTATGCTAGTATTTCTCGACAATGTATCAATACAGAAACATTCTGATTCGAAAGAAACCCAGATAATATAGTGAATATATTTTTACAAGATTTTTTTTTACGTATTAACAATATTATAGGAGTAATCTCCAAAATTCGGAACATAAGAAATACGCGTGAAAATGTTGCAAATGTATTGTTGTTTCTCCTCTCGGGCACGCGTTCGCATCGCGAGGGATAGAGACAGCGACAACTGTGCAACATTGTTGCGTTCGCGAGGGACACTCCTCTTAAGTTCCCATGTAACAGGGGCGAGCCTATTGCCATATATTATATACCATGCCAAACATAAAGAAAACTCTAAAAAGCAACAAAAACCCGACACAAAAACCTCTAACAAGAAGAATAATATCTGATTTTGGCCTTTTACGTTTGATATAAGAGGAATATTTTAATCCAAGCATCGAAGCTTTGGAGAAATTCTCCGATCGATAGGTCTTACTTATATAAAACTTATAACATCCCTCTTTTTTCGACGTGGGTTAAAAATGTTGTGCATAGAATAAGGTACTATCAATGCTGCCCATCATTCATCACCATTAGGCAAATTTGCAACATTTCTACATGATCCTGCGTATCCTAAGCCAAAAATCCATGAACATTTTTCGAACAATACATTTATTTATTTATTTACTTATACATAATCAATTTCTGTCGTCCATTCGTCAGCTTTGCAAACTCGAAACCCTAATTTAAATTCATGGGACGATGTTTAAAAATAAAACCTTGTCCGTGTGATAATAATTTTTCAATAACCTGAACACAGTTAAGTTACAAAATTTTATGCAATTTTGATAATAATTATATTACATCAATAATTGAGTCGATTAATCCAGCATTTAGATTAGAAGCCGCAAGAGGTCTATTCAAAAACTTTAACAAGTATTTAGAAAACTTTATGATTCTAGTTGCACGGTTATAATTTCACTTTGCAAAAGTAAAATATAATTTTGTAGTAGTGGTTTCGCGTGATGAGGCATTTGGTTCAATTAGAGCGTGCGTCGTCGCTCCATCGACAGATAATCAATTGAATTTTCGAACCTTTTAAAAAGAATTTAATTTGATGCAACCTCTTTTTCTATTTTTTTTTTAACTCTCAATAGAAACTTGCAGTTGTCAACCAATCAATCAATCAACATATCTCATAATCAATCAAGCAATCTCGTATTATAATGTAGCAGTCAAATTATGTATTTTTATTTTATTAACCATAATTAAACTAATCATAATACAGTAGAGCTACAACAAAATATTACAAAATACTTATCGTATTGGAAACAAGAGTTAATCAAAGTTGTAACATCTTTGACCATTACTTACGGTCGACAACTTGTACTACTATCGGTCCTCGATCATTAAAAGTTACGAGTTTGTAGACTTTGTAACGGGGGATGAAATTTTGATTATATTATGTAACGTTATAAATTGACAACGTTCTCGGATATTGAAGTGTGTGGGTTAACTTCATGTTTCAAACCACAAGTACCACAAGGTGAAAACTTGAATTTAGATTATGGTTTATCTCTAACTTGCCAAGGTCGAATGAAATACTTGAAAAATAAGGTCATGATTTTTTAAATTGATCTTGATAACATTTATTTAGGGACTTTAAAAATATCTACAATAGACTATTTAAAAACTAATGATAAATTTAATGTTTGTGATGTGTTATTGCGTCAGTTTTAATTGTATATTGATTATCTAGAGCTCACATGACAAAAAAATATTTAAAAGCCATTTTAAGTATTTTGACCCTCTAGGAGTTATACCTAATTGAATTGACTCAGATTCGAAGACCTTCCAAAGCATTAAGTTTACACTTTAATTACCTAATTCTGATAAAATAATAAGATTAGCGAAAATAAGTGTTTGTATGTATGTAGGTCTGGATGTATGTTTATCGTCGTTGAGTACTAAGATTCTTTCCGTTATTAAATTTCTCACACAGGCAAATCTGGAACTCCTATTAAAGTGCTCCTTCTCTTCCCGAGTTTTGAAAAAGGTCACTGTGTCCAACAGAATCCATAATAATTGTTCATGTTGAATATTCAAACTACCTGTAAGTAATACAATAGAGAATGCAATCAATATATTATGAATATGACTTAGAATATGTTTACCCTAGAAGCCACTCTGTGAAAGTCTTATTATCGTATTCTACAGTAATTTAATCTAATGCAACAGTGCCATCTTGTGCCATACCTGCCAGTAAAAAATCTATTTGGCTTAACAAGAAATTGGACGGTATAAAATGTCAGAATTACAAAAATGGGCTTTTTACCCATTTTTGGGACACAAAAATGGCGAACGCAGCTTCTAGATATTGCTTACTCTATGGAATATAAATAAATACTTAGGCAAAAAAATAAATATTTACGTTTGTTTCAATAGTAGGGGCTCAAAATAGTGAGGAATCACCGTCAAATCGATGGGCGCAAACTTTTCGAATCAGCCGGTGAACAGTACTGCGCAGCGCCGTCAATCTTTTGATGTATCGGCAATTAGCTTTTGCGAGGGTAAGAATTCCTACATTGTTGTGTCTGTTGTGTATTTCCGATAAAGTTTAGGTCGACGTAACCTTTTTTTATGACCAAGTGATGCTTAGTCGAAAAACCAATTATAAAGTGAAGTACATTGATAATATTATTATTATTATTTTATTTATTAAATTAATTACAACGGTATAATATGCGTCAGTGACAATAGAATCCATTTAACCCGAATAATAAATAGTCGGGAATTATGCAGCTTTTCAGTGGTTAAAGAAAAAGTATTTGTTTGAACTGTTTACTTTATTTTATGTTCGCCAGACTATCTTATTGTCGCATTACCTTTCTCTCTAGTCCATCCAAAGGTTGTCTGTAAGAGATCACTTTCAACGATACGACTGTACCCTTTTATGATTTGATAATTATTTGTACTTGGCATTCGTTCTAAGAAAAGATCATTCTATTCTATTCTAAAATAGCTTTAGGGTTTATGCATTACGACTTTCTTCCTTATAATATTACTATATATATATGTAAATATAGACAGATAATAATATGAAGGTTCTATATTTATACCAAAAAAAGAGAGTCTTTTACTTTTCAATTCCCAGGTCGAGTAGTTCAGGGTTTCAATTTTTGCCCAGTCAATGGCAAATGACGTCCTCTTCTACTTGACCTAAACATATCGGCGAACTGTAGGTAACATTAGATTACACCTCTGCTTAACCCTTCGATTCTCATTTTACTAATCTTTAGTAGTAAAATGAGAATCATACATCGAAAAAGAAAAAATAGACCACGGCGAACGAACGAATAACAGTAAACCTTTCCCTTAGTATCGCAAAACTCAAAAACAGGTCATCAAACGGCCAAGTCAGAGACCAGCTATGAAAAATGGCTGATATTTTTGAACTTATTGCTAACTTTTGTTTTCCGGAATGACACCGCTAAGAGATAGCAAGATTAATCACTTTGGCAGAGTTCCAGGCCACAGGCGGCGGTAAGGTGTAAAGTAAATATCCCAATAGCGTATAGATGGGTAGGATATTGACCTATTATAAACATAACATAACATAACATACCATCACGCCTGTATTCCCCGAAGGGTTAGGCAGAGGTGTACTTAATGTACACCCACAGTTCGCCGGTATGTTTAGGTCCCATGTAATAGGGGGCGAGTCTATTGCCATTCACCGGGCATAAATCCAGACTCCGAGCTGCTACTGAGAATGTCATAGAAAAAACCCAATAACACTTTGCTCGACCTGGGGATCGAACCCAAGACCTCTAGCGTAGCAGTCGCGATTGGGACCACTAGACCAACTAGGCAGTCGCCTATTATCTAACCGAGAAATAAGCTGTTGTGTTTAAAAACTTTACTTACATCCACCTCTTTTTCCCATAGAGATAGGCAGAAACTACAGAACGTCATTTACTACGACTCTTGCATACTTTCGTTTCGACCACATTTTTTTATGGGATAGCTTGGCAAACGAGCTAGCGAGCTACCTTATGGTAAGTAGTCATCGCCGCCCATTGACATCTGCAATACCAAGGGAGTTGCAAATGCGTTGCCAAGCCTATTTGAGGAGAAGGAAAGGGTAGGAGAAAGAAGAAGGAAGGGTATTGAGGATAATTGGGCCTCCGGCGCTCCACACTCACCGTCGTCACTTCTTCGTCTTTCAAACCGCAACGTAGTGTTATCAAACTACTTTCAATCTAATATAACGTCAGTGTGTGTGTGTGTGTGTTTCTTAATGGACTGTGAAGTCCACCAACTTGAAGAAGGCTAGCGTGGTGGACTATTATAGGCCTTATCCCTCTCATTCTGGGATGAGATCCGTGCCCAGCAGTTGACCGACTGGAGACCGATTGTTGATGATGATGATATTTTTTAACCAGTTGAAACGCTGAGGCCAGTTTTAAAGGTATTTCCAAACGCCTGAACAACGCTATCTCTGACTCAAACTTTTTAAATCGTAGTCAGAATAAAAGGCAACGATGCCTACAAGTAAATATTAAGCTTAAGGATAAGTATAGCAACTTCTTCTCTATTTATACACATTCGCTGCTCTCGTCCCAGCTAATAAAATTACACGGCGTTCATTGGGTAATGAAAGAACACCTGCTATGCTGGTGTTTGTGCTATGACGTATAAGCCGAGTGACGTCACAAAGAGGCCTTTATTGGTCGTAATGGAATTCTGCGTTGTGTTATCTTTAGTGAAGCTTTTATGAACACTGTTTGTTGAAATAATAAAGGAGATTGTTGCTAAATACGCTTTTCGTGAAACGATTTAGAAAAAGATATAATAATATTGAATGCAAAATAATAAAGTAATACAACTAAACAATTAAATTTGGTCTCCGATCAGTTTCATATTTTCAGATTTTTATTTCAGGCCTCTGTATTCTCAATATTCGGAAAGGTAACTCTTTAGTACTACCTATATTACAGTCACAAAGGAAAAATCTATTTTCTAGTTTTCTAGTTAATTCTTTAGTTGCTAAGTCGGCAAATGAGCTGACGAACCACCTGATTGTTAACTACTACTGCTACGACTTACTGCAACACTAAAGGAATTGCTGATCCTTGCCAAGTGTAGGGACACCTAAAGACTGCAGACTGCAAGAGCCCCAGCTACCGAAAGGAAAGGAAAAGGAGAGCCCTTTTCCTTTAACAGGCAAAAGCCGAAACACACACCATGGTCCTTTACGACATACTCCGACGTATGGGTGGTCAGCATGGTAGACCAAAAGGTCTGACCACCGACCATACTAGTTCTGGTCACAGGGAATTGTTCATTGTCGCATTAAGTAACCCGTAAGGCTTTTGTGACGTACACAATACACTTCTTTTACGTCACAGTAACCCAAAACCTAAAAACTACAGTAAAAAATATAAAGAAAAAATGATGCAACGCCTTCGCCCCATTTATTGCTAAATCGGTTACGCTCTGTTACTTTACAATGTAGCAAAAAAGAAAACGCTACAAGATTGTACCTTGGATTTGTGCCAAATGTCGTCTGACCCAATACTTTTCTGTGCTAAGTGTGCCGTACGTAGGAATATCGGCGATGTCGATTTACGGCACGACGAGGAATAATCTTTATGGATTGTCACTCGTTTTCCGGAGTGAGCGAGACATGAGCTGCATACGTCAAACTCATTCATATGCGGATGAATTTTGAAATTTTGGAACCAAATACTGTCCTATTAATCTAAAGACAACGCTAAAAAGGTTCCAGAACAAAATACCAGAAATCTATGCCAGTTATATGAGCAAAGTTCTTCCCTCAGTACCTACCGTTGTATTTCCTTCGCTTTGCTAAGAGAACATAGCCACTCTCTGGGTGGTGGTTGCAGCTTACCATCAGGTGGGTTGCTTGCTCGTCTGCCATAGTTTATAGGCTTGGCAACGCCTCTGCAACTCCTTTGGTATTGCAGATGTCCATGGGCGGCGATGACTTCTTACCATCAGGTGTCTCGTCTGCTCATAACGCATAAAAAAACTAGCATAATACAGAATGAAAGTATCAGGGTTCAAGACTGCAAAATAGATTAAATTAAATTAAATTGAGTGACTTTCATTGAGTGAGTCACTATTTAAGAGGCTCTGCCTCCTGAATTAGGTTGTTAGCCTGTATCTTAGGAGACAGTTCCTTATCTAACTACATGAAACCTTCCTTAATCTATACGGTTTTAACTAAGTTTACCTAACCCAATAAAGAGATACCAGATAGAATATTCTTTTATGAACACCAAAAAGCTAAAGACAAGATGATTTTAAATTAAAAGGTGGGCGTTTTTATCACTAACAGACATCTCTTACAGAGAGCCCTTGGATACAAGATAAGGAACGGCGATACTTAGGTAGTCTAGGTAGCGTACAAAAACCATAATGATAAGTTTAGATACTCAATTTTAAATCAGACACGAGGTATATAAAAATAAAATATAGGATTGAGCTATATTTTATTATTATATAAGTTAGCCTGAAGAAAGAAGTAAGGCAGCGTCCGGCGTACTTAACCGACAGGATGCGAGTTTGAAAGGGTTCAAACTCGCGTCCTTTCGGTTCGGCCTGGCTGAATTTTTCCTTCGCAAAAATTATATTGTATTCGTTATAAACATATTTGGAAGATACCTGCAAGATGTCTTCCAAATACCTGGAATACCTGGAAGAAATTGGGGGAGGTTTGCCTTTGCCCAGCAGTGGCCACATACAGATGGCCAGATACAGTACATATGGAAAATATTAATTTATGCAGTTCCTTTACTTGAAGTAAAAAAGATTCTCCTCTTCTTTCTGTTGTTCTATTTAAGACCTCAGTTCTTGTCAAAGAAGTTTTTTTTTAAGATAAGTTTACTAGCAATGTGGGTCTCACATTACTAGTAATCTCGTTAACCACTCGTACTAAGCTAAATGCTTGTATTACGAGTGGGTTCACGTCGGTAGTGCAATGGGTGAGTTTAGAACCGGCAACCACATGATCGCAAGTCCGACGCCCTAGCCATTAGGCTACCGCCGCTTCATTATTACTGTTATCTTCTCTTTATTCGACTGGACTCCCACTCTTTCCTTCAATTGCTTAATAAAACTTCTTCTAGGTCTTCCCCTTACACGTTTTGTTTTAATTTCACCTAATATAATGTCCTAAAATAGTTGTCTCTGCTCTTAAGCAACATAAATTTCCAAGTGTACCTCGTAACTTAATGTCCAAGCACATCTCCAGTATAATTTATTAAAATGCACACTTGACCGAGTTTTGCGCGAAATTATTTGTACTCGTAGATATATTTGGCACCATTTATCTGCATCTGAAAACGTATTTCAACTTTGCACATTGTAGTATATTTTGTTCAGTTTTTTTTTATGAATAGCGTCATTGATAACTGCAGTCTAGAAAGTATTCTTATAAAGTAATCCTTAGATTAGGTATCTAAAATTAAAAGGTATATAAGAATGTAGAGATTTGTTTATTAATCAAAGATTATATTTTATTACTTTGGTTTAGGATTAATATTGTTTTTTTTTGTGTAACCATGCCATTTCACGAAACAAACGCAACTTTACCTTGCTAGGAATTAACGCGAGGCAAAATTTAATAAATTAATGATTTCCTTTTCTTACCTTTACCTTCAAACATCATTGTAAAAGTATGTATACATAATCATAATGGGTACATATAATACAATTATAACAGACTAGCATTGTAACAGGATGTATTTGCATTGAAGATATTGAAGAAAAAAAAAATAAAAGAAGTCGGTTGATAATTTTGTCTAAAACAGTTTGGGAAGTCGGTGACTTCTATTTGAGTGGGTCTTTTATTTTCGCCACCGACTTCTCAAACTGTTTTAGACAAAATTATTTTATTATTTTTTGAAGGCGGTTTAACTTTTTTGTTAAAAGTAATTTTATTTTGTAATTTTTAGTGGAAAGTTTTGTTTAGAAGTGCTTGCTTGTTAGCCAACTAAATGCACTGCTCCAATAAGACAGCGATGTTTCGGAATAAACGATAATATCATCGATGTAAACAAATTTTAGATTTTTGTTGATATTTTCAAAACTGCTCAACCGATTTCGATAAAATTTGAACGGGACCACCTCTGAAGTATGACCTACCAAACAAAAAAAAACAATCATTAAAATCGGTCCACAACTGGCGGAGATATCGCGTAACAAACATACAAAAAAAAAACATACAGACAAATTGAGAACCTCCTCCTTTTTGAAGTCGGTTGAAAAGCAAATATGAGTGGTTTTTATTAGAGTAACTGAAGCCAAGAAACTTGTTTCTAGAACTTTTGTCTATAAGACTGTCTGTATGATATATGGAATTTAATGCAGTTTTTACCGGTGTATTGCTAAAGGCCTAACTATAAAAAACAGGCTCTATTTTACCACAAAAAGTATCTTATTTCCAATAATGTTTGAAATTTAAAACCATTTAAATTTCAGCATGACCGCTAACCTATCACCTTCAGGTACTGTACTTGCCGACCTAAATTGACTTTGTTAACTTTACCGAACTTGTTTGGTTGTTAAAGGTGAAGTTTGTGTTTTTCTTTCATGTCCAAACCAGGAGTGCTCAATAAATAATTTGTAACAGTTTGTGGAATTCAATGGGCCTCATTGGTCCTCAATAGGTTTTTTGAATTGTAAATGTTTTGAATTTTGTCAATATCTTATTGACCTATTGCGAAAAAAAGATACCACCACGTCTGTAATCCCGAAGAGGTTTTCTAGTGTACACCCACATTTCATCGGTTTTTCAAGTCCCCTGTAGCAGGGGGCGAGCCTTTTTCCACCGGGCACAAATCCAAACAGCTACTACAAATTTATAGAAGTCCCAATAATACTTTAGTCAACCTGGGAATACCTAAAGCGTATCAGTCGCACTTAGGATTATTAGACTAATGAGGCAGTTTAAGGCAAAAGATCTCTATTTAAAAAAAAAATAGCTTACTAGCAACCCCTCGTACTAAGCCAAATGCTTGAATTACGAGTGGGTTCACGTCGTTGCAATAGTGAGTTTCAAACCGGCAACCACATGATCGCAAGTCTGACGCCCTAGCCATTAGGCTACCGCCGCTTCAAATCTATACCCTCCAAATTTTGTTTATTAGTCGAGAAAATCTCATTTCCAATAACGAGTGTCCTGAAGTGCGGTGAAATATGGCGCTGTCAGTGTTCCCAATGAATTTGGTTTCTTTTAATACGTATCTTTTTACTGAGTACTAGTAATTACTACTTATATATAAAAAAAAAACTGCTTAGTCCGGCAATGCACTTGTGACTCCTCGGTTGTTACCTTCAGGCGATCCGACTGCTCGTTTGCCCTCCTATACCATAAAAAAATGTGTGTATGTTACCTATGGACTCCAAAACGCCTAGACCGATATTGATGGAACTTAATACTAGTACTAGCAGATAGCTGATGGTATATGGAGTTACTTTAGGCTATCTAACATCACGCCATGACCATTATGAGTCAAGCAAATAGAAACACGCATAGCTGATATTGCATAAACTCACTCAGCACTCAGAAAGTCAAAGAAATTAAGTTCAAATTTAATTTTTTGAAGTATTTTCAGACACGAAGCTGTATTATCTGTAATGGAGGTATGTTATCTAGTTGAACGAAAATAATTTTAAAGTTTCAATATATTAGTGTCTTGAGAATTTTAATATTACTTATCGCGATGTAATTTGTCAAGATGAATATTAAAATTTCACATAAAATTGTACTCTGTCAGACAAAGTGAGTTTAGCATGAATTTATGTATTCTTGCTACACGAATCATTTACATGAATGTATTGAGATGTAGATTTCTTCTTTTATGTACGCTGTAGATATTGTAGTTTGGATTTTATTAGCAGTGAACTAGAAATTATGTTCCCTATATTCTGTAGCCTTTGGAAATATTGTTTTACTAGCTATATCCTGCTGATTTAGTTGGATGATTTACTCGTCTCGCAGGCGACGTATCAAGTTATTAAAACATGCAACATATTTTAAGTAAGACTTCCAGCAAAAGAAAACACAAACAAATGATAGAAAGAGAGAAGGAAGAAAGAAAAAATATTTATTGATACAGTCACGGACAATGCACACAATAACTTAAAAATAATAATTAAATAGTATATACAAAAAAAAGATGATAAACAAACTCAGTGTGTGCCGGTTGTGCCAAATAGTCCAGTTTAGCTAAATAGAGATACATTTTCTTGCATTAACTACACACAAATAAATCATTATTCATTAATCCATCAACCTACTTAACAACGCATAATACATTGCAACATAAACATGAGTCCTATTTACCTATTGAAAATATTCTATCAGAATATAGCGCGAGTCTAGCTTCAGTTCGCAGTTGCATCGAAGCATGTAACGCGACCTGAGCGGTGTCACTATGGTTTTATAAGCACGAACTCGTTCGTAGATCGTTGACCTGTATGTATGTAATATGTATATAGGTAGTAGGGATGAACGGAAAGATACGTTTGTAAGGAATTTCATTTAAAAAAAACAGGATGTATATCTATGTATATTATCTTATCAAGGAACTGGGTATACGTCCGTGCCTCATTATGGATCTGGTTTCTTCTCAACCGACTTCAAAAAGGGTGAGGTTCTTAATTCGACTGTATGTTACATATTATAGTCGTATAGAAAGAAAGAAGGTAATCTTCGTTCTTTCTATATGACTTCGCTAAGTACGAGGGGTTAACAAGAACACTAGTAATGTGCGACCTACATTTCTTTAAAAAAGAAAGAAAAAGAAACCTCATCGTATACCTACTGGTCAACTAAAATAATACAAAAAAAAAACAACTCTCACACAAGTTTGTCAGCACTTCAATTCATTTGTAATCAATTAGTTGTTTTATTTTGTTTAAATACAACTGTAACTTTAAATTACCTTTCCTGTGAATAACTGTAGGTACCTCTTCCTATTTTTTTGACTTTCACATATTTTTATTTAATTAATAGTCACAAATAACTCTCAATTTCATAAGTTTGCTCAGCTCCTAAGGAACGCAACGTAGCCTAGAACCTTTTTCAGAAATTGGGCTATCAGATGCAGAAATATTTTTTCGAATCCGAGTGGTATTACAAACAAAATAAAAATAATGTTTTGAGCTTTAGTACATTTTTTTTAATCAATCTTTATTGTGGATCATTGGTATGGAATATAGATTATTCTAAAAACATCCCTACTTCTATTAAAAATAGTTTCTGTTGGCGCTATCGGAGGAGAATACTAATCGTCACTCACAAAGACTCAGGATTAATCCCCGCTTTAGCCCAGAACTGTAAATAAAAATACTCGAATGAATGTCGTTGGATTTCTACAAAAAAACAGGTAACAAATCGTTGATATTTTTTCTTTGAAGGAATAGTCACTGTTTTACGTTTTTCAGGCTGAAACAAAATACTGATTGCTTGCCTTAAACTGGAATTCAGCGCGATGCTGGTTGCAAAAAAAAAGACAGACTACAAAAAAAGGTTATTTTTTAATATTGCCTGCCTACTGCTACCTCATTAGTCTAGCGGTCTAAAATGCGACTGCTACGCTAAAGGTCTTAGGTTTGATAAGCAGGACGAGCTGCAAGTGTCATTGAGTATTTCTATGAAATTTTCATGCGCTATTACATTTAATTTAAAAGTATCGACAAACTTTGGGTATACATTAAGTACAGTTTTACCTAACCCTTAGAAAATACAGGCGTGATGGTAAACTCCTTTAAATTAAACACACTTTTCCACGTTCTTCATAAACTTACCACACCAAGCAAGAACAATAAACTCAATAAATAACAAAAATTATCTCTCACCTTTTCCAGGTGAAAACGTACATCAAAGCCCGGAAAGCGGGCGATATCACAAAAGTGGCTAGTCTATAGAATAGTGCCATCAATACTTCTCTATAGAGAGGCCAGCCGATACTTCTCCCCTTTGTTATGTAAAGAATATTAATTGATAGTCCCTGGACAATGCAGATAACTGTGCGTCGTGTGGAAGAATTTACTTCAATATGTTGATGAATAGTTTCAGTGAATTCAGGTGATGTCAGGTTGAAAGATAAAGAGTTTGTATTGTGGTTGGATAATACAAGAATTGAATAAGAATCTAGTTTTGAAAGGAATATACAATACTAGATTTCCGCCTACGGCTTCGCCCGCGTGTTTTCTCGACTTTTCAGTAGTATAATATGTATGTATTATACATATAAACATACCTCTTGAATCAGTTTATCTATCAAAAAAACGGAACAAAATTCGTTGCGTAGTTTTATAGATCTAAGCATATATAAGTCAGGACAGACAGACGGCGGGAAGCGACTTTGTTTTATACTATGTAGTGATAATTTTTATTATATTTTTGACGTCACCATAAGACGTCGAATGTGAAACAGCAATTCGATATTACGTTATACCCTGTAATTTTGAAAAGACAATATAGTGGGTTGTTGATGATGATTTGTGAAATATCTTAATCTTAAGACGTAGAATGTGGAAGGGAAGTTCTATAGCAAAGGCAGTGTTCTCGACAGCTTAGTGGCTAAAGCGTACTTAACCGGAGGGACGCATGTTTGAATCCTGCCTTCGTATTTTTCTTACTCTAAAATTGTATATATAAGTATACCTTAAAGAATAAAGTATTATTTACACTAATCTCCTAATTTTGGTCCGAAAACGAGCTCTTTATCATCAGTTTTAGAAAAAAAAACCTTCAACCAGCTATATTTGCGTAATTAGCTCATAAATTAAGGGTTTTATAGTGCCAATGAACTTAATTTTTTATATAAAATATTAAAGCTTTTACCAAAATTACGTTCATATTGTGTAAATAAAAATTCAATTTTCATTATTTCAGTTTTAATAAAAATTCGAAGCGTAGCTCATTTAATGAAAGCGTACTAAAACCCTAATTTATTATACTTCTGCTTAAACTGTAATATTTTCATAGTACCCACTATTTCTACCGAGAAAAATCTTTTAATAAAAAAAATATTAATATTATAAATTCTTAATGTTGCTTAATTTTTTATAGTGCCAAAACTTAACATAACATAACATAACATACCATCACGCCTGTATTCCCCGAAGGGTTAGGCAGAGGTGCACTTAATGTACACCCACAGTTCGCCGGTATGTTTGGGTCCCATGTAATAGGGGGCGAGCCTATTGCCATTCACCGGGCACAAATCCAGACTCCGAGCTGCTACTGAGAATTTCATAGAAAAACTCAATAACACTTTGCTCGACCTGGGGATCGAACCCAAGACCTCTAGCGTAGCAGTCGCGATTGGGACCACTAGACCAACGAGGCAGTCAAAACTTGATTTAACGTAATAAGGCAATTAGCCAATATTATTTTGTTGTGAAAAGTTTGAATAGATAATATTGTCTAAATAACTATCGCCCAGCGATTAAAGCAATACTGGACAAGAAAACATTTTTTTTTTTATGGGATAACTCGGCAAACGAGCAGGCGAGCTACCTGATGGTAAGTAGTCATCGCCGCCCATGGACATCTGCAAAACCAAAGGAGTTGCAGATGCGTTGCCGAGCCTATTTAGGGAAAGGGAGGGGAAGGAGAAAAGGAGAAGGAAGGGGATTGGGGGAGGAATTGGGCCTCCAGCTCTCTCGCTCACCGAACGAAGCGCAGTAACGAAACACTACTACTCGGACGTCGGTCTTCTGCGAGAGTGTGGTACTTCCCCGGTCGAGCCGGCCCATTCATGCTGCGAACAGCGTGGCCCTACCACAACAGTACCATTACAGTAGATAACATTACTATTTTAATACCGATCACAAAAACAATGAGATAGCCCAATATCTTAAAGAACGTTATAGGCTATTATATACTATAAATATGTCGCTACTGCTTATCATTATTATACAACGAATAAGAATATACAAATATAGTAAACTTTTATTTATACTAAAAAAGTTAAAGTACCTACTACAAAATATACTCTCGACTTTTTCCCACAGGGGTTGGCAGAAACTATAGACCGCCACTTGCTACGTCCCTTGCATATGTCATAAATAACGTGTGACTGTGTAATAATAATAGGCACAGTAATAATAATAATGTTAAATCGTTATTTTTAGTTACAACTTGACTTCTCATCCAGTCCAACGATTCTAAGTTCCGAACTACCCACAAACTAAATGCCGCCTGTTTGCAACGATAAAAGTATTACACACAAAATAACTTTAATTTATTATATATATATATATATATATATATATATATTTGCGATTCGCTCTCATCAGGGTAGGCCGAGACTAATAAGAACTTGATCCTAGTTATACATAACATAATTATAGTAATAGTATAATTATAGTATTCCTCGAAGGGAAAGGCAGAGGTGTACTAATGTACACTCACAGTTTGCCGGTATGTTAAGATCCCATGGTGAGCCTATTGCCATTACTCCTGTTACGATCTGGTAGAATTTCGTAGACAAACCTAATAACACTGCTCGACCTGAGAATCGAATACAAGATCTCTATCGTAGCAGACGCTTAAGACAATTAGACAATAAAATTATACAAATAAATTAAGAGGGTACTCTAGTGAGTCTTTCTCCATACAAACGCATTCTGCTTTTTTCCCCGTAGATAATGGCTCTAGAGCAATGATATTTTTCCAAAAAATCTAGATCTAATTCATAGAGGCCCCTATTATTTCATTTTTTCCAAAAAATAATTTCAAAAGAAAATATGACAATTCAAAAACTCGAAAAAAAGCCCGTTTTTACCGTCATGTTCAGGCAACTATCAGACAAATTTGAAAAGTTTTTAACAAAAAATAAAATAATAGAAGCATAGACATGCTTTTCCTCTAAATTTTGATGTATAAATTGTCTAAATCAATCCACGCTTGAAGACGAAAACAGCAGAATACGAAACGTCTTTTGGTCAATGTTTTTGTAGGTAAAATCATCCTAAGCTGCAGTTGTCCTTTTCGCACTGTACAGGAAGAGAATGGAGGTGCAGCGCGACGGCAATAGTTTCTTCAAATACCTATTTTTCAAATTCCTCAGGACTAGAGTCCCCTCTTAAAGACCTGTTTTACTTAAAAAAGAGTAATCACTTCTCACATCTTTATTAAAACAATATAAGCCTTATTTTTTTTACTAGAATTTACATTTACATTAAATAGAAGCACTTCAACTTAATGTCAGATATATTTTTGTGTCGCGTCTCGTAAAAGCGTTGTGTGTAAGTAATAAAAAATGTTATTGTGAATTGTCATTTTTCATCGTTTTGCTTATTTATGTTTTAAGTTAGCATTCAGACAGAAAGCTTTTACATAATATAAGTAGCCTGTGAGTCATAAGTATGATACCGTCTCATTTATTCGAGCAAATACGTGTATATAGAATATTGTAGAATGAATATATTCTCTCAGTCACTAAGCAGTGATAACCTCACTCCAATCCAATATTTTTTTTATGAGTGAGTGATAGCCTTGTGATATGACCATTACACTGCCAAGTTAAAGCTCTCGAGTTCGAATCCAAGGCCCGACGAAAATAAAAATATCCTTAAAATTCTTTCAGCCACAAAACACGATCAACTGACTTTTTTTTTCTCCAATTTTCATAAATCAACCTTATTTAAATACAATCGAAATTGAAATGTTAATTAAGTAATATCCTGTTATAACAAAATCGCAATCCATCACGCCTAAAAGAGATTATTAGGAAAAAGAAAAAATACTTCAAACGTTATGTGTATACAAAAGAAAAAAAAATATACTCAAGTTAAACTTCAAAGCTTTTCCTTCGAAATTGAGTAAGGATTTTTTTTCGTTACAACAAAGGGATTCGATTATAGTCGTAGGGAGCGGGTGCCTTAACACTTGTGTGCCTAAATGTACCGGGATGAGCGGCAGCGAGTATTGTCGATCGGATAAAGATTTATTTTATTGTTAGATTTGGACAGTCTTCGACAAAAGTGTTTTTATTTGTACAATCTTGTCGTTTGTTTGTTTAAATATGGATTTTTAAGAGTTGGAATGTATCTTAGTAGGTTTAGATCCTATATGAATACTATTTACTTGAAGCGGCGGTAGCCTAATGGGTAAGGCGTCTGACTTGCGATCATGTGGTTGCCGGTTCGAAACCCACCGATTGCACTACCGTCGTGAACCGTCGTCTTAACACAAGCTTTAGTTTAGCCCGAGGGGTTAACAAGAATACAAGTAATGTGCGACTGCTTATAATTTTTTTGTTAGTTTGACGACCGAACAAAAATGGTGGCATGCCTTTAAAAAATCTACCAGTTTGGTAAGTATCAGCGCAGTGCTGAAATTCAGCAAATTTCTCCCTTCACCACTTCGCGAACCTTAAATCTCAGAGTTTATCAAATTCTATTCAATGGTTTAGGTGTAAAATGGTTACAGACAGGGTCACTTTATTACATAGTAGATATACGCACAGAGATTGCATAACAATACAAAACTTGGTCAATAAATCTCGCTTCCGCTCCCGCTCTTAATAAGTACATACTCTTATTTTTTCACCTGATATTGCACGCGAGCGTTGCTATGGCGCTCATTATGTGTCCAAGAGGCGAGGTCTTACTACCAACAATATATAATCCAGTAACCTCTTAATAAAGTCTCTAATTTAAATTTGTGATAGGGAAATAGATTTTGTGCCAGGATCGTAGCAAGTGGAAATCTATAGTCTCTGCCCACCCCCATGAGAGACACGCGTGACAATATGTATGTATGAAATGGATTTTTATCTTCTTGTATATTACTACGATGACATTGAAATAACCTTGGCCTTTAGAAAGAAAGAAAAGAAAGAAAGAAAGTTTATTCCGACAATCAAACAAAAATAAAATACCAAACAATTAAATCAATAAACATTAACTTGTGCGATGTCAGAATGGGTCCCTATCTCAGCACTATGCTGCAGCAAGCAAATCAAGCTACAGCGCTGATATCCTGATAGAGCCCGCTGATGAGGCCAGGGACAGTTTATATAATGACAACAAAAATAAGAATTGATATATAAATAAAACAATAAAAACTATGTACTGGTTTCTAACACTTACGCGAATATTAGACATTGAAATAAAACTATTTGTTACGGATTTTATCGCGTTATATTGATATTTTTAAATTCCCGACGTTTCGGATCCTTTACAGCATCCATGGTCACCGGTGGACTGAGGTGTTGGTCGTCCTAATGTCAAAATTATCAACAGCTACCCTACATTTTGTTGATTATTATTTATGCCGGTCACGCAGAATGAGCTCACCGTATCCTTAGGTCTCGCAGTCTTGTGCTTGGATTTAATGGAATCTATGATTGGGTTCCAAGCAGATGGTAAGACCCAGCCATCTTCTCTATTGAAATTTGGATGTTTTTTAATTTCAATAGCCTCGCGAATCATCCTAGGTAGGAATCGGTTTTCTTTTGCAAGGACTTGTGGTTTATCAAATCTGATGTAGTGCTGGGTCTTGTCAAGTGTATGTTCACAAACTGCTGACTTCCCGGAACGGCGGTGTTTGACATCGGCGATGTGTTCTTTTACGCGGGTCCCTATGCTTCTTTTAGTTTGGCCTATGTATGAGAGACCGCAATCACAATCAAGCTTGTATACTAACTCCTGCATCTTGTAGAGGTATGTGGCACTTGACAGGTGGTAGGAACTGACTAATCTTCTTCAGCGGCTTGAAGTAAGTTTTGATTGAAGCACGCTTCAAGATGTAGCCAATCTTGTCTGTGACTCCTCTAACATATGGTAACACAACAGGTAGTCGCTCAACTGTGGTACGTTTCACGCGGTTTCTGTGATGAGGTTTCGGTATTCGGAGCTTGTTGTCGTGCAGTACTTGCTTGACATGTTGAAGCTCTGCATCCAGGTGTTGCTCATCACAGATCCCACGTGCTCTCTGAAACAAAGATTTACCGACGGTAGATAACTGTGTTGGGTGGTGGTGTGATTCACCATTTAAGTATTTGTCTGTATGGGTTTTCTTTCGATACACAGTGTGACTCAAGGTGTTATTTAGGTTACGAATTATTAAAACATCTAAGAAAGGTAAAGAGTTATTAGCCTCTGACTCCATAGTAAATTGAATTTTAGAGTTTAAGGAGTTAAGGTGGTCTAGAAATGCTGTTACTTTATTAGATGGTAATATGGTGAAAGTATCATCTACGTACCGCTTGTAGAATTTCGGGGAATACAGGCGTGATGGTATGTTATAATAAGAAATTACCTAGAGTTAATGTAAAGTTTAATTTTGCGCCATTTCTGTCGGTACATTTGAAAAAAAGCTAAACTAGGTACTAATATATAAACTAGCATTATACAAGTGGTTTCACCCCTTTTACCTCGGCACGTGCCGATTCCCAAGAGGTTCATATCGTGGTTTCGTGGCTTCAAACGATTTACATAGCAAAATTTCTCACACGTAAAAGATTTTATCTCAAAAATCTAACGTCTAGTTTGTTTGAGAGAAATTTTTCTTTAGTGGGATTTTTTTTTTAACAAAATTAGATTAAAAAGTTGATAGATTATTGTGATACCGTTATAATTTTTTGCCTGCCATATGAGTCTTGTAGTCATAAGCTTATCTGCTATGTTATAGATCCGGGTTCCATTCCCAGGTCGCGCAAAGATTTTGTGGGTTTTCGTGCTCGGAGTTTAAGACATCCCTATTATATGGGACCTATACCGGTGAACTGTAGGAATACATCTCTGCCTAACTCACCAGTGAATAGAGGATTGATGGTAATTATAAGAAAATTTCAAAGTCAGACATATTATACTCGTATATACTGTACGTGTTCTGCTATATATTTTGCTAAAGAAAAATCAACCCCAAGTAAATTTTTTTCCATCTGAGCTCTCCGTATTTTGTTTGGACGGTACACGCAATTCTACTGAGATCCCTAATGATGTCGAATTTCTGTTCCGCAATATTCATCTTAAGGTGACGTCGGTAACATCTATTGATGACAAATTTCAACGTCTTGTCAATCTTTAAATATGTGATGTTATTTTTCGCGATGAAATGTATTCGCAGCTTTCTACTTTCTACGAGAAAAAGTGTTCACGTATACCTTCCTATTTAAAATGATAGAACCTTGTGACGATTTTATGGCGAATGTTTTTATAGGAACAATAGTGAATATTATCTGCTACGCTAGAGGTCGTGCATTAAATCCCCAGATGGTGGTGCAAAATGTTATTGAGCCCCAAGTCCTCACTCAGTCCCCTTCCATCTCCTTTCTTCTTCCCCTCCCTTCTTCTTAAATAGCTCGGCAACGCATCTGTAACTCGTTTGGTATTGCAGATGTCCATGGGCGGCGATGACTATTTACCATCAGGAAGCTCGCCAGCTCGTTTGCCGAGTAATCCCATAAAAAAGCTCAACAACAAGCGTGATGTTTTGTTAGTAATTATTTTATTTTCCCTTATATATTCAGCCCGAATAACCCTGAATATAAAACATGAAATAATAAATAATGATAACGTCAATAAATAGAAAAGAAAAAAAAAACGAAAATGAAAGTGTTATTTTCTATCTATTGCTAAACTACTCCTATTTACGTAGGACGTTTTAACACTCTCGCACCGCATCTATAAAACAAACACGAAACCCAATAGAGGTTTCAGCGGTTTTAAATCTAAAGTGCTGGCAAATTAATCGAATTCCAGAGCGTAGAAATGTTCCTCGGAAAATTCCTAGAGATTTTTCGACTACATACACTTTGAGCTTTGAGCCGGAATTTTGGGATCCTTTATTACTTATATACCCTGTGATGAGCTGTTTACGACTCACCCCCCGGCATGCGGCAGGTAACGTTGGTAATCTACGAAATATTACAATACTTACATACTTTTGCTTCTTTCTTTATTCGTACAAGGCACGTTTTTGACGTAAATAGTATTATTTACGTCAAAAATCGTATCATGATTTATAAGAAAATAATGGTCCTTAGATACTGATACTATCATTCTGTGAGAAAATTGGTTTTAGTACCTTTTGTGTTTTCTGAAGTTGAGTTCAGATTATTGGCATTTCTAACAACTCCTCTCGAATTGTGAAATATCGAGCCATAATCCACTACTCTAGCCTACTTTGATGTGGCCAATTTCATAATATATTGAAGAATTTTGTAGAAGTCCTCTAAATTGTGGTCGCGGTAATGGCCCCTTAAATTAGTGATAGGTTCTCTTGGGAGTTTGACTGACTGTGATTAGCCTTACGTCAGACTATATTACTCTTTGGCAGGTTAATCTCTCTAAGTAGGTATAGATTTCAAGAAATTCACCTACAACGCCAATAACCGCTAAAACTAATTCGTTGAAGAGATTAGAACGATAGTAATTTTGGTCCTTTGACGGATCAAAGGACCAAAATTCACAAAAGACCAACTATACAAAACATTTACAAGCAGTTACTTCATTCTCTCGAGCCAAAACGATTAGGTCGTTGCGCCACTATCCAAGCTATTCTCGGTAATAGGCCACAAGGGACTGTCGTTTATAGAACCAACAAAGCTAAATAAGCAGTGACGTAAATCCACGCAGATCAGCTCGAAAGTACCTTAATCCCTTTACCCAATTGATACAAGGCGTAGGAGGGGTAAAAAAGGTTGGGTACAAAGAATTTAAATTGGAGTACAACTTCGCCTCTTCACTCGTAAATAATATACAAATAAAACACAGATTACATTAATTTAATTTAATTAATAAATTAATTTAATATTAAATTAAAGACAAACAAACGTAGGAGTCACAAGATAGCAAGGGAATACTAATAAATAAAGCCAATAATGTGATAAAATTAACTACATTAAACAAGGACCATCTGATCCGTTTTTGCAACAACGAAAACTATAATGAAGTGCGAGAGCGTTAGAGAGTTAGCTAATGTTAGGGAGGGGCGGAGAATGACTGTGGTAGTACTTTTATTTCAGAAAAGCCTCTCCAAGAACATTCTTTAACGTATTTTTAGAAAAGTTTTATCGTCAAAATCACCGTACAAAAAATGTCATGCATGCAATTTCCTTGGGAAGAGTAAAAAACGAAACATAATCTAAAAACTCTGATGTAACAACCTTATCGAGATCGCAGAACGTTGTTAACAACAGCGAACATCAATCAATGT
The DNA here is from genome assembly GCA_958496365.1 of Subacronicta megacephala. Classification (NCBI taxonomy): domain Eukaryota; kingdom Metazoa; phylum Arthropoda; class Insecta; order Lepidoptera; family Noctuidae; genus Subacronicta; species Subacronicta megacephala. The sequence goes on from OY292516.1 coordinate 2,014,563, forward strand.
CCAACGTAGGGTTGTGCGAAATTGTTGTAATTTCATAAAGCGTTCATTCAATGGACTTTTTATTGGCTCATATTTCGACACTGATTTGGTCTTGTTTCTGGTTTGCCTATACTATTGGTATAAAGTAACATGTTAATATACCTTTAGTAGCGATTCATGTTTTTGCAATTTTTGAATAGAGTACTCCGTCCGTCCTAAAAGACCAAAAAACGTATTAAAAAACTAGGAATATTTTGAGTGCTAAAATAAACTAAATTTCTCATGATACAATCGTAATTCCCTTCCATTAAGTACCAAGCTACGTATGCTTGTATAGTATATGTATGCTGTGTACAACTATTTGAAGTCGTTTTTTAAACAAGCCTTTAAAGCGAGGTAAAGGCGAATTTCCAGTATTTTATTCACCACCCGCTAGAATACCTATAATACCTTACAGCTCCCAATTCCTATGGAATAACTTGTACTCCTGGTCTTTAAAAAAATGGCATTTAATTTTTTCCGTGACACCGCAGTCAGCCGCTTTACGACAGAAGAAAATTCACTTTTCATTTTTACTTTAAGGGTGCGTGCAAAATTGAGAAATTTCAAAGGCGATTAAATCATTTTTCTTCTCTTCTCTCAAAGTAAGAAGGGTTAGGTTATAGTCCACCATGTTAGGCTACTGCGGATTGGCAGACTTCACACGCCATCGAGAAAACTTCTCTCAAGCATGCAAATTTCTTTACGATATTTACCTTCACAAGTTTGGAAAGTAATAATAATTATTTCTAATATAATCTTCGTAATTAATTAATCTTTATAATTAGCCTGCACGCTTCACTAGTTCGGGAGCTTTCTCTACTTAAAATGCTCTTCTGACATCATCACCGCGGTGTGACTCGTTTGCAATGAGACGAATGGATATGGAGACGAATTGATATGTGTCGGGAATGTTCAATTTTTTAGAAGATGTATGTGAAATTTTCGTTTTATTCTGAACAATGCAACGTATTGGTATATAAACCGTAAATTTGTATATTTATGCTTGTAAATAAATAAAGTAGAAGACTGCCTGTGAAAGTTCAATAAGAATTCCGCAAGATGGTTTCAATAGTTTTTTTTTTCAACGTGGTATATGGGAGCCTAGGATTGATCATCCTAGATTGAGCTAGGGAGTTCACGAGTGGGGATCGCCCATTTGCGAGTGGGGACAGACGCCCTAGTTGGATACAAGCGGTATATAACCGATCCTTGTGAATCTATGGGTGTGATCTTTGTTCAGCAGTGGACTTCTTTTGGCTGATATGTGTATGTGTTTAATACCGTTAACTGGATCCGTTTCATCAAGTTCTCGCTTTATGTAATCTCAATCCCACACAAATTACTATTAAGTATGCCACTAAATATAACGATGTCATATTTAAAATCGAAGCATGACATTTAAAATTTTATCATTTTATTTTCTGAACGAATACCACTCTCAATTATGTTAACACTTTTCTCCTATATCGCTGTCATAAAACCGTATCGTGGCCATAAAACAAGATATTTAATATTATTAAACATCCTAGCTATATAATTGTCGTATATGCCAGTATAACACCGCATTATGCCGCGAGGGCGTAATATCTAGAGTAATTCAAATAGAGGCTCACAGTGAGGTATAAAGAATTCTATCAACGTGGTATTCGCGCTTGTCCGCATTTGGCTGGGCGTTTTGTGTAGGGTGCTCTTGATAGCGACGATTTTCATGAGCGGAGCGGAAAAGATTGTATGAACAGTACAAGTTGCATTATTTGTGGCAACAACTTGATGGGCTAGCAAAATAGGTTTTCATTTAGAGCTTTTTGAGTAGTACCTATAGTGAAGTATATGTACTATAATGTAACTTTTACTTGACATTTATTTTTGGTTTGCGATAAAGAATATTATAATCTGATCTATAGTTTTTGTAAGCCCGTTAGAGCAATGTGATATTCGTAGAAACAATTCAATTCCACAAGTAAATTAGTTTATATAGATGTAATAGATGGTGTTCAAGTTTGAAGGTACGGTCGCCAGTGACGATTAGTATTCTCCTCGGGTAGCGAAGAGTTAGGGATAAAAGTAGGGATGTTTTTAGAATAGTCTATATTCTATACCAAGGTACAGTGGCCAGCACAGCAAGTTACCAAAAAACGTCAAAGGTTCTCAGTTGATTTTGAACTTAATCATCAACACTTTAATCATTTGAAGAGATTTGATCGTTTTGTTTAACCTGATGTGCTGGAGACTGTACGTCAGCAATATTTATAATAGTTGTTCGTTATACTTTTATCCTATCACTTCCAATCATAATTTTAAAATCTATATTGTTCTAAAATCACGATATCGCTCCTCTTTTTACTGAAACTACACTCGCTGTCACTCACACCACTCCGCACTCCTCACCTCGCATAGGCAAGTGTAAATATGACATGACTTGTCGGCACAGATGAAATAAACTGTGCAATCTGAGGCGTCGTTTGTTGTGTTAAATTCGCAGTGATATGAAAATTTGGACTTAGTATGGAGAGGGCGCGTTCAAACATTATGAATTTTGAGGATCTTTTTGTATTTTATTGAATGGGGAAATGGTTGCTAGGACCTAGAAAGTATGAAAATAGACCATCGGAGAATTTATGGCAGACAGCTATTTTAGACAGTAATTATTTTATATGTTTGTATTTTATATTTGACTGCCTCGTTAGTCTAGTGGTCCCAATCGCGACTGTTACGCTAGAGGTCTTGGGTTCGATCCCCAGGTCGAGCAAAGTGTTATTGGGTTTTTCTATGAAATTCTCAGTAGAGTCTGTATTTGTGCCCGGTGAATGGCAATAGGCTCGCCCCCTATTACATGGGACCCAAAACATACCGGCGAATTGTGGGTGTACATTAAGTACACCTCTGCCTAACCCTTCGGGGAATACAGGCGTGATGGTATGTTACGTTATGATATTTTATATGTATTTTGATATTCATAACAGTGGTAAATGCTCTTTAGAATTCGATTCCTAATATAAAATAACTCGATTCCTAATAGATTTTTGTTTGAAAATTTTATAACATCGTGGTATATAAACGTCTTTAAGACAAACAATTGATCCATAAATATCTACGTATTAACGAGAAATTGGATAACCTCCACAGGTGATAGTGTGATCATCACACGATTGCACTTCGTATAAAATACTATATTTAACCGCAGCTGGTTGGGAAAAAGTTGGGAAAAACAGTTGGAAAAAAGCTATGGGGATAAATGTATGACGTCAGTTTTTAGTTTATATAAAATTTTGTGAAGAATATTCGATGCCTTGATTACAAAATTTATTTAAAACCTGTCTGTCAACTTAAATGAGAACAGAGAGTGCTCAAAGTATTATAGTAAGAAAATTAATAGGAAGACGTCAATTAATTTACAAGGCCACTTCATTGTTCTAGATCTTTTGTTTGTCTAGACTTTAAGTGCCGTCTGGAATGAGCGGCGTGGATTATGTAAATGAGAGCTGTATATTTTGTATCTCGCTTTACTTTGAAATACTGCTGAAATCATTTTTCTATGGGTTTACTCGGCGAACGAGCAGGCGAGCTACCTGATGGTAAGTAGTCATCGCCGCCCATGGACGCGTCATCGCTGCAATACCAAAGGAGTTGCAGATGCGTTGCCGAGCCAAGGGAAAAGGGAGGGGAAGGGGCTTTTGTATAGCTTGATATGTATCAAGCTATACAAAACCAGTATAATTCAAGTACAATTCAAGGCCAGACGCCTTGAATTGTACGGAAAGTCTTTACAATGCGAGGCCAGTCTAAACTGGATTTGTATAGCTTGATGAGCAGCAATGTGTACGCGGATATCGATAGATACGAATTCAGATTATTAATTATTCTAGCTGTCCGCCCGCGGCTTAGCCCGCGTGAAGTATGTGTAAGTGTCAAAAAAACAAAAAAGATAGTATCCGATTGTCAGACCTACTGAATACGCATGTAAAATTTCATAAAAATCGGTCAAGCCGTTTCGGAGGAGTGTGGTAACTAACGATGTGACACGAGAATTTTATAGATATATAAGATGGATATCCGGCCCCATCCCTTATAGAAGTCTAAAAACTTGCAATACACTATCAAAAAATACCGTTGCATTGTGATTATGTGGTGAGTAAACATCTGCCCAACCCTTCAAGAGAAATATCGTAACAAAACAAAAACGGAAGATTTCTAAAACAAAAGATGTCAGTTCTAATGGTTATTAGAACTCTCAACGCCTCCACACTTTCATAGCAGCAAGATTACTTGTTACCTCCCCCGAGTAATACGTAGAGTGTGTAATAAAGAGTAGCAAAGTAACATTATCGCGATTCAAACGACCCAATGTTTGCGCCGGAAAGTAATTCACGAACAAATTGTTGTTTGCCTTGAAGCTACAGTGTGTGATTTTGTTTTTAATAACATTTCTGATATCTTATTACAGACTGCCTCATTAGTCTAGCGACTGCTACGCTAGAGTTTCTGGGCTCGATTCCCAGGTCGAGTAAAGTGCAGATTCTGGATTTTTGCCCGGTTAATGGCAATAGGCGATATTACATGGGACCTTAACATACCAGCGAAGCGTGGGTGTACATTTGTACACTTCTGCCTAACCCTTCGGGGAATACAGGCATGATAGTACGTTTTTTTATGTCATACACTCACGCCTTCTTCCCATAGGGTTAAGCAGAAACTACAGAACACCATTTGCTACGACTCTTGCATACTTCTTTTGCTTCGTCCACTTTCATACATCTTGTCATACACACATGCTGGTTGCAGGTACTACGCACCTAACCTTTCTGAAGGACTTCACCAATAAGATGATTGAAATGAATCTGTCTAGAGCGCCTCATCGACTCAACATAACTCGACGCACATAATTCTATATTTAAAATCTTTTATTTCTACATTTTGTAGTCCCAACTCTAACTACTTACCCGGTAAAGTTATATAGTATATTTCATTTGCAATCTTTCGATATAAATAAAAATGTAAATGTTATATTAAGTCTTACCCGTTTCGGCAAAATATCAATATTTTACAGGAAGCGACTTCCATCAGACCTCCGCAACCCAATATCTGGGCAACAGTCGTGGTAGGGCCACGCTGTTCGCAGCATGAATGGGCCGGCTTGACCGGGGAAGTACCACACTCTCGCAGAAGACCGACGTCCGAGTAGTAGCGTTTAGTTACTGCGCTTCGTTCGGTGAGCGAGAGGGCCGGAGGCCCAATTCCTCCCCCAATCCCCTTCCTTCTCCTTTTTTCCTTCCCCTCCCTTTCCCTAAATAGGCTCGACAACGCATCTGCAACTCCTTTGGTTTTGCAGATGTCCATGGGCGGCGATGACTACTTACCATCAGGCAGCTAGCCTGCTCGTTTGCCGAGTTATACCATAAAAAAAAAAAAAAAAAAAAACAGTGATATTCGCAAAATACATCAAACTTCACCTCTAAGCCTTAACCAAAATATTCACTTGTTACTTCACTATAGTAGGGGAGACGCGAGACACATTTCTGTCGCAATGTTTGCCAATCGAAGTGAGGGTGATATCCTAAACAAACACTAAAGAGTACGAAGGTAATCAAATCACTGCGAATGTTTAGTGTTAGACCTTTTGAAGGGAGCCAAAAATAGTTGTGAACATTGGAAGGACCTCATTTAGGTGAACGTTCAGTGAACTATCGCGTGAATCAATTGTTGGAAGTTTTAGATAGGTTGAAGAAGATAGTGATATTTCATCAATAGATGGCGCTGGTGTCAACTTAAGACGTAAAATGTCGCAGATAAATTTATTGGATATCAAAGGAAGTGGTCTCGGTACCTTATTAGCTCGGTTTCTGCAAAATCAAAGTAGTTGTTGATGCGTTGCCGAGCCTATTTAAGGAAAAGGGAGGGGAAAGAGAAAATGAGAAGGAAGGAATTGACAGAGGAATTGGGCCTCCGGCGCTCCACATTCACCGTACGAAACGCAACAGTATGCATACTGCTCGTCGATATTCTGTGGAAGGGTTGTACTTCCCCAGTCATGATGGCATGCCAGCTAGGCTTTCATTACAATTTACATCTCTAAAATAAATGTATGCCAAATATAATTAAAAAAAAAAACAATATTTCCTTTTTATTAATATTAGTAGGTATTAGATTACTTTCGTCACTTCTTGCAAAAATATATAATTGAATCAAACTACATTTTGTCGATTTCATCGTGTTATCATTTCGGATCATTCACAGAATCCGGCCACGGTTAGACTGAGGTGTTCTGTTGAAGTTACTAACAGCTATGATTACTATGCTTAAGAACCAGCTAACAGTATCCTTTGGTCGTGGGGTATTGTGCTTGGATTTAGATTTTAATGACAGTGGTAAAATCTATCTTTTCTATTGAAATTTGCGTGAGTTTATCGATACTAATATTATAAAGAGGTAAGGTTTCAATACTCAATATATGTATTTATTGCACTCCACAATGTAAACAGGTGTTACACAGTAATTTAGTAGGTATCAATCATGGACCCTGTCGGGCACGGCAATTTAGGATAGAGGAGGAAGGCATTATATTTTTTTATTTGTTATGCCTACTACTTTTTTAGTTTTTTTTTTAAATTATGTTCTTAATTATTATTATTTTATAGTTATAGTTTTGTATATACTATTTATATACCGTTTATTTATTAGCATTGTGTGTTTAGGTTTGTGTGTCTGTAGGGGGTAATCTCTGGATCTACTGAACCGATTTGAAAATTCTTTTACCAATAGAAAGCTACGTTATTTGTAAGTGGCATATATCACCCAAAGAAGTGAGCACAGATCAGCTATATTTCAATAAACTCGCGAATCATCTTATGTAAACATCAGTTTTCTTTTGCAATGTCTTGTTGTTTATTAAATCTGTTATAGGGCTGTTTTATGAATTGATTCGTCTTTATTTTTGGAGTATTCGACTTTATAAACTCAATTCCTTTCAAATATTTCAATAAAGAACTTAACTATTTATAGAATTTGCCATATCATATAAAAGCTTTTACTTAAAAAGGCCCGCGCCTACGCTGTTTCCTGTACAATTTTCTTAGACCAATATTATTTAAAGTAGTAATAAAACCAGTGACGGCCGAATTAGGTACAGTGTTAAATTAATTCTATGTGAAAACCTACAGCTGCGTATAAAAATTAAGTACCTTTAAAATAATTCGAAACGCTGTATTTTAGTACCTACTTACTTCTCGTTACATTTTGTACGACTTTTATTTAGCTCAAAGAAACTGATGTATTTTATACTACCGTGCTCACTTCGTTGGACGCTATTACCTAGACACTCACAAATAACGTGGCTTTCTATTGAGTATTGATAACTTTGAACAAATCGTCTATTTTTCACCAAATTTTTTTACCATAACGCTCAGATCAAATAAAAAGTTAAGATGGAACTTTGCGAACAAAGAAGTGAGGCCGGCTAAAACTACGCCTAACGGTGTACAACACACAATTACACGCACATATGTATTAGTTAACTACGGATTATATTATCAGTAGAGCTTCCGATACCTCGATAGCTCGACTGACAAGATAAGGCGTAGTTTCGGTATACGTGTGTGCGTGTAATTATGTGTTATACACAGTTAGACGTAGTTTTAGTCGGCCTCACTTCTTTGTTCGCTAAGTTCCATCTTAACTTTTTATTTGATCTGAGCCATAACGATTTCGAACGCGAATATTTTAAGTTAAGGCAAGCGCGCTCCATCGTAGACCACTTCGTTGACTAACATCAGGCAAGTTGTGGTCAAGTGCAAGCCTATCTGTGATTTAAAAAAAAAGTTGATGTTAATTTCGCAAGTTTTACTCCCATGTACACACGGCTATACATCAAGCTATACAAAACTATCTTTTTGTATTTTTTAGGCATTTTCCATGCAAAGATTATTAGGTTATTTTAGTGAAGGAAAAATACGACCGCGGGCAGGATTCGAACCTGCGTCTTCTGGTTAAGTACACCAGACGCTACGACCTCGCCTCAAAGACGTAGATTAAAAATGTGAAGGCAAATTTCGACATGGCGGGTGGGAGTCGCGGTGGCTTAGCGGTCATAGCGTGGTATCTGGTGTACTTAACCAGAAGACGCAGGACGGCAGGAATCCTGCCCGCGGTCGCATTTTTCCTTCACTAAAATAACCTATACAAAACTAGTTTTGACTGAACTCCCATTGTAAAGGTTTTCCGGACAATTTAAGGCCAGCCTATACTGGGTATGTATAGCTTGATGTGTAGCCGTGCGTATATGTTATAAAAGAACAATGTGCGAAAATCCAAAAAAATAAATTGCTGAATTTGACGCTTGAGGCTGTAGCGACATCTAGCACGCTACATAGAACTACGTCGAGCGAATCCTGAATCGCGCAAGTGGAGTTTACCGCGCGATTAGAGTATATACAACCGCATGACATCAACCGTCGGGCCGTAGCCCGCCAGGCAAAAACACCTGCCTGGTTGGAGGATCCTCCCTTTGGTTGGAGGGGCAATACATCTCGCCTCTCTACAAGGCTGAGCGATAAGATTTAAGAAGAACCCAAGTTCTTGTAATCAAGATTTTTCATTTTATTCTATAAATAACGAAGGTCAGATAGCTTTGTAAATGGAATTCCTTTTTATTTTGAACCCATTTCAGTAATGGAATGAAATTCTAAACTATTGTAGGTAGAAATGTAATAGATTCTTAGGTACTTTTATTTCATACTAGCGAATAAGCACTGGTATTAATGGCATATTTCAACCAATTCACACTTATATATTGTAAAGATATTGGGTAGTACCCACAATCGGAGTGTATAGGGATATGACAAGATGTATGAATGTGAACGAGGCAAATGAGAATCATAGTGAATAGGGTTCTGTAGTTTCTGCCTACCCCATGGGGAAAAAAGCGTGAGTGTATTATAATAATTTACTTGGATTACTCATTTTATTAACATAAGTAAGTAATAGTATGGTTTAGATTAGATGAAGTAATTTGCAAAGTTGTTATTTAATCATTACATTTATTTATTCAAGATAAACTCCTAGGAAGTACTTTTTGAATGGCATTTATACATTATATACAGCTCCAAAGACGACCGCATTTCACTTGAACTGGTAGATATAAAAAGAACTGTTTAACTTTCTTATTATTTCTTTCTTTCATACAAATTTTAAATCTAACAAATCCCCGCTCTTGAAGATCACAGCTGATTTGTATTCACGGTTCGCGCTTCGTCCGTATTTCTGACGGCCAATACGGAATTATGAACCATAATTTATATTATTATGTTGATCAACAACTTCAAGTGGAATCTGGAAGGTTTTGCTGTTATTGTTTTCGTTTTCAGAAGCTGCGGTTACAATTTTATTTTTATTTTAGCCAAACGGATGGAATGATTAGGGAATCGAAAGGCCCCTCCTTTCAATTCCCTGGGTCTGGGTTGGTTTTGATCTGGTCCCTTTTGATCACCATGACTGTGAGCGGATTAAAAATGTACTCTTTAGCGAACTTAAATGTAAATGAAAAAAAAAAACTGATAAGACTGCCTCATTAGTCTAGTACTGCCGACTGCTACGCTACAGGTCTCAATAGCAGCTCGGAGTTTGGATATGTGCCCGGTGAATCGAAATAGGTTCGCCCCTTATATCATGGGACCTAAACATACTGACGAACTGTGGGTGTACATTAAGAAGACCTCTTCCTAACCCTTCGAGGAATACAGGCGTGATGGTATGTATGATAAATTATATTAATTTTTGCAAATAAATACCTAGATCTTTTAAAGTCACTTTACAATTTAATGTTTTGCACTTTTAAACTTGATAGCGCAGGCAAAACAAACTCAGAGAATCATGGTATCTTTTAAAGTCTAGACTGAGACAGACAGAGATTTAGGATGTAGGGCACTATCTGAACAGGCCTTTTGAAGAAAATGCTATAGCAACTTTGAGTTGACCAGTCCTAACTGACGGCACGCATGCGTCAGTCGTATAGCACAACCATCATAATATAGAGAGCTCCACGACCAATCGCATGACGATACCAGATCACTAAGACATTTGCGTAGGTTATATTATACTCTTGTAAAATATTCTATACATCCCAATGTCCTTGATAAAATTATCTAATCTTGCATCAAAATCACCTTACCTCCGGGAAATTACAACGGACAATTTATTCATGATAATAATTTTTCCTTAACCGATTTTGCCAAGAAAATGTCCCTATAGAAGAATAACTGGTGAGTATTACCTTTGGTATAACGGCTATGGTGGTCACCTCGCTACTGCCATCAAGCCGAGTGTTGTGGGTTCGATTCCAAATCGAGGCAAATATTTATGTGATCAACAGATATTTGTTTTTAGTAAATCACGCGACACTGGGCGTGTGTCAAAGTACAGAAGCTGGTATTAAAAACAAAAAAAATACTAAAGACGAACTGTGAGTGTGCATTAGCAGACCAGTCTGCCTAAGCCTTTGGGAAATACAGGCGTGATGGTATGTTTATGTTATGTTCCTAACAGAAACTGTCTCATTAGTTTAGTGGTCCTAAGCGCGACTGCTACGCTAGAGGGTTTGATACCGAGGTCTAGCAAAGTGCTATAGGGTTTTTCTATGAAATTCTAAGTTCAAAGCAGCTCGGAGTTCAAGTTAAGGCACGCCCCCTTCTACATAGGACCTAAACATACCCGCGAACTGTGGATTTACAATAAGCACACCTCTGCCTAACCCTTCTCGAAATACAAGCGTGATGGTACTAACAGAAACTATTCCTCAACATTGATTCAGGAGTCACAACATACAAATATCAAACAAGACACGCCGAGCTTTGAAACTTGTCTATCTTTTCAGTGCTGCACTTTGAGTCTCTTTGCTCAAAAGTGTGTCAGTTTTGTTTGCAACACAGATGTGAATGACTTTTGTTTTTTTTTCTGTATTTAGGTGTCAGTGGATTTTTGGGTCAGATTTTATGGTAGATCGGTGTGGTGGATAATATTTGGAGAAGACAGAAGTTTGCAGGGGAGCCGAAATTATTTATTTATACTTTATTGTACACCAGAAAAAAAACATAATCAAAACACATTTGAAAATCAAAATATACAATTGGTGGCCTTATCGCTATCTGCAATCTCTTCCAGGCAACCTTGGGATGGACATTACCTACTGAATTGAACTCGAAAGTGGGGTTGAATTACCACTTTTGGTAAATCATAATGCGATTCAAGGTCATATTTTGCTGTAGATTGCTACTTATCCTAATTTTAGAGTAGTAGAGTCTCGCTGTTATGACTTCATGCTAGCATGAATGGGTCAGCGCCATCGGGAAAGTACTACCCTCGCACAAAACAACGTCGTGAAGTAGACGTTTTGTACGGCGAGTGGGGAGCGTCAGAGGCCCTATTCCTCCCTCTTCTTCCTTCTCCTTTTCTTCTTTCTATCGTTTGCCTAAGGGTAGGCAGTGGCAAGTTTGTGTTTACATCATATTGTTTAGAGAATGTATGGAGTAGGCCGCTTACACATCTGCCACAGTTGATAGGCTTGGCTATCTTTTTTATCGATTTGCGGCGTTCAATCGCGTTATCGAAATCGCGACTGCATTGATGCTGCATCACGTCGACTAAGGCAATTCGCACACTGCACCGCATTCCGCAGCGTAGAGCGGAAGTACGTGTTTTTACGTTGCTTGAAATTACCTCTATTTGCATTGAAAACATACGTAGTGACACACAGAAAACGCATTCACGCGCAGTGTTTTCGTTTCACCGCCACGGACCCCACAACGTAAAGCGGGACAGTGTGTGAATCGTCTAACTTAACGATTTGTGCGACACTCAGCAAGCATCCAAAAAGCGTAACTCATCAATGCTAAAAGTAGCCAGTCTATCTTAGCCCTTAGCAACTCCTACAAATAATTTAACTCCGAATTTCCTATCCGAGAATTTCAACGGTGTTGTTTTCATACTCAATATTACAAAGTGAACAATTGGCAATTCCAGACAATGCTACTTACGGCCCTCTAATTACTGTGTCCCTTAGAACCATGCGACCAGAATAACAAGCAGCGTTTTGAGGAAATAAAATCAGATTCATAATATTTGTAGGCAGTAATAAAGGAGGATTGTCGGGCCTTACCGAATTCTGCTTTGATATTTGTAAATGAATTTGTGTTTGATTTGGTTTATTTGGGCTTGTTGTCAATTATTGACGGTCCCTACGTCCTCAGTATAGGCTGGCCTTAAATTGTGCAGAAAACGTTTACGATGGGAGGTCAGTCTAAACTGGTTTTGTATAGCTTGATGTGTGTAGCCATGTGTACAAAGCGACATGTCAACTGATAACAGAAGAGTGAAGTTTGAATCGCTCTAGAAATAATTCTGTATACACATAGACATTGTTTTTTATAATGTTTTATTAGCTTTAGACTGCTTCATTAATGTAGTGGTCCTAATCGATTGCAACGCTAGAGATGGGTTCGATCCACAGGTCGATCAAATTGTTATTGGATTTTTATATGAAATTATCAGTAGCAGCTCGGAGACTGGATTTGTGCCCGGTTAAAGGCGTTAGGCTCGCCCCCCATGTAATAACATTGGATCTAAACATACCGACGGAATCTGTGTGTGCACACCTCTGCCTAACCCTGTGGGGAATGCAGGCGTGATGGTATGTTATGCTATACCTAAAAGCAAACTGTATCCTAACTATTTATTTCATCAACCAATCCAACTAGATCGCTCAGTTTAGTTCGAAGACCAATCGGACCAATCAAAAATCAAGACCAAAACAAAATACTATGAATATTAGTAATAACACTACTTTTTTTATTGCGTTAATCTTTTACGTAAGGGTTCCCATAAAATATACTGTTGGCGTGAGTGCATTCGGAGTGAGGGATCACTCTTTCCTCATTTACAAGCACTCCAATACGTCGAGGCCGCAATTGAGTTGCTTCGGATCGCATTCATTCAGTATAACCTTAGCTATCGAAAGTGAAATGTATATCTTGTTGAGATTTGTTCAGAAAAATGTGACTGTTTTGAACTGGAACACAAACTTGGAAATCAAACCTAGTATCTCTAGCATAGTTGCGGATACGATCCACCCTGGGATTGATTTCCAGGTCTTTCTCTCTCTTCTCTTTTACAACCTGCTACTATCCCTGTTCATCTTCGTGCCATTTTCCCAATTTATTTGGGTTCGGCGCAACCTGTCCTTGGCTTTCTTTCATCATTTTTAGTCGTCATCTCATCATTCATAGTTATCAGATCATCAGATCATGAATTTTTTAAATTTATCATATAATTATTTTAAAAAGGACAATGTCTCTTGGGTCTACTTAATAACTACTCAACTAGTAAAAAAAGTAAATTTATTCCCTCACAATTCCTTGAACGACTTAGATAGATAATCCCTCTGTCACTTCTGTTTCATCACTTATCTTATATTTTAGTACCCATCATAATAAAAAGACGCCTACACTAAGCCAGGTCTACACAAATTACATTGTACCTCCTCAAAAGCCTTAATATCAAATAAGTCTGTAGAAAAGCGTCATAACTCTCGGTTTTCCCCTAACTTATACCATCATTGTACCTCGTTTATACCTGTTTTTCGCCAAGAAAATTAGTATTCCGCGCCGTTGCCTCTAAAATTAAATCTTTCTTCGTTTTATTTACCAAATATTATCTTAGCGTTGAATTTTCAATGATTACAGCCTGTACTAGCCTCGTAAAGTTGAACTTGAGATAGAAGATGCTAATTTTGTAGTGTTGCTATTACACAATGGAACGTGTTAATGTTATGACGTTGCGCAGTGATTTATCGCTGTAAAAGATGCGAATGAGGAAATATAAGGTATGAAATTTGAAATAAAACTGCTCCTTCCGAGAATAAGATTATAATGGTAATATAACTACTAAATTAAAAATTTAAGGAACCCCCAATAAACCGGTCGAGATATAATTATCTCTCAAACATAGCTAAGAAAACTTCCGACTAATTCACATTTCAAACACAAAAATAAATACAATCAAAATCTGTGCATCCGTTCGGGAGCTACGATGCAACCGACAGACAGACACACACACACACACGCACGTCGAACTTATAACACCCCGTCGTTTCTGCTAAAAATTATGGTGAGAATTATTTTTAAATGACAATGACATTAACAGTGACGTTTGTGACAGTGACAGTTACATGGGACCTAAACATACCGGCAGCGGGGGTGTACATTAGTACACCTCTGCCTAACCCTTCTGGGAATCTAGGCGTGATGGCATGTTTAAAAAATCAATCTCTATTAAATCCCCAAACCGCTTATTATACCTATTGAAATAATGTAAACAAATATTATTATCGCCTCTACCCTCGTTTTTGATGGCCAACATGATGGATGACAGGGAACACCCCTGATCAATCAATGTTTTTCTGTTCGGAAAGTGATTTAGTTAAGAAATAAAATATTGACAATGTAAACACCAATTTTTATGGCACTTCTGTTGGTTCATCTGAGCAAGACAGGTTTATTAACTATGCTAATTAAAAAGTTATTTTACAGAAGCAAAAATTTTACCGCGGGCAGGATTCGAACCTGCGCCGCGTCTTCTGGGACGCTACCGCTTACCAGACATTATGACTAACTAAGCCACCGCACTATGCAGCCCCATTAGTCTAGTAGTCCCAAGCGCGACTGCAATGCTATAGGTCCTGGGTTCGATTCCCAAGTCGAGCAGTATTATTGAGTTTTTCTAGGAAATTCTTAGTAGCAATTCGAAGTCTGCATTTGTCCCTATTATACTTAAACATACCAGCAAAGTGTGGGTTAAGAGTAGTATACCATTGCCTAGGCAGCTGCTTAGGCAGACCGGTATACTACAGACTGTAAACCCACAAATGAGGCAGTCATATTAAAAAAATAGTCCACTTGAAAAGTGCGGATCCCCAAAAATTCTTATTTTCAAGTACTTAAATGAGCCACTGCCAGGAACATCCCAAAGCTTCAAATCAAAAACCGCAGCTCCGCTCACAAAATAATCTACCTGCCCCAAATTAATTATCCACAACCAAACAAACTTCCTCAACCCACCTTCTTCTTAATTAAAAGCCCAACATATTTAAAAATACTCTTAAAAAACGGTGCCACCACAACAGCCAGCGAAATTCTGTTACAATGTTATTAATCTTAGAATATGTTATTTATTGTAAAAAAAATATGATGGCAGGCAGGAATCGAACGTACGTCCCTCCAGTTAAATATACTGGGTTCTGCTTTAGCCACTAAGCTACCGAGACAAATTTCTCTTCCACATAATATTATCTACGTCTTAAGGTGACAAAAATTCATCATTTTTTGTAATAGTACTGCCATATAATTGTCATAGGGGTCCCATTATCCTTAAATGCCGAAGACCACCAAGTTCTCCAGTTAAAAACGGCCCTGCCATCCAGTTGCTCTGTTTTTCAATGTTCAGACATTGGGCAGCAGAGCGGTATTGCAAAGATAATACAACTAATTTGTCTACTACGCTGGATTGACTCAGGTTGGCATAATTTCACACGCTAAAAAAAGGTTTCAAGCATGGAGTATGTTGTTCTCATTCAACCGCTTAAGCGCATGATAATTAAGTATTAATAATCATTTGACAGAGAACGAATGACCGTTCGAGCAGAAAGGTTCTCGAGTGGAGATCACGCACCGGAAAACGCAGTGTGGGATGACCTCAAACTAGATGAACAGACGACCTGGTAAAGGTGGGTGGTAGTCGTTGAATGCAGGTGGCGAATAACGTGGTGGAAGTCTATGGGGGGAGGCCTTCGTTCAGCAGTGGACCTCATTTGGTTGATATAATGATGATGATGATGATGAAGCATAATATATGACTTCGAAAATTAAGACATGCCTTCGATATAAAGTCGAGTCCTTTGACTTCCTCAAACAGTGACAGAAAATATAACAAACTCTTGAAACACAGAATATATACTTCAAATTGGAGTATTTCAGCTTCCGTTAAACATCAGAAGTTTTCTTTTCATATGTAGCTATAGCGAGGAAACCCGCAGGCAAAAGCTGGTAATTAAAATAATGTTTTATTTTCATGTTAGAGATCATCCGCTCCAATATTGTTTTCAATTAATCTGAGAGGGCCTTGTTTTGGACATTTAAATCTTAGCGACAGTTTCGATCAAAGATAAAGAACATTTACACAGTCCACTTACCTCTAGAGGGTGAGATAAATTGTAAGGGACAGTTGTGTGGCTCCAATTATTTTGTGTAACGGTTTTTTTTTTGTGTTACGCGGTTAACGGCAATAGGCTCGCCACCTCGTTCACACCTACTGGCGAAATGTGCTGCCTAACCATTTGGGGAATACAGGCGTGATGATATGTAGGTATGCAATCCCAACAAATACTTTTATACCATGCCCGTAACCATGCATACTTTTATCGGAAATCAATTAAAATCGAAACGTCAAAGAACATAAATAAAAAACATAATTGAAACAGTTTAGTGTTTGGAATAATTAATTTCCAGGGGTGTGTGACGAACCTCTGTGAGGCGACGTCCGGTATGCGCATGCGTGCGGCTGATACTAGCCGGATTGACTAGGGTGGGCAAATTGAGAGGCAGTGGTGAGACTGTGTGTTGATATATATGTGTGTATACCCGCTTTGGGTGTAGTTAAAGATCATGTTTTAATATGCCTCGTATTTTCAACACTTGTTATAATTTTGTTTTGCTATTTATTAGCTACACGCCATTTTATATCATTGTTTTAATGTAAAACAAATATCGTCCTAGTTATCTTTCGACTTAAATGTTATGTAATTTATTCTCAGACTAATTTGTTATGATCAACTTAGTCTATGAATAAATCAATTATGAGAAAAAGGGCCATATTTTTGTTAAAAAGCTAGACCCTAAATCTTTGTGCAGTAATCAATATGATTTTATTAAATTGAATTAAATACATACCTAATACCAACACTCGTATCACAACATCAAATATAATTATGGTAACGAATGAAGCGCGTAAGTCTCAGCGACGTATTATACGTAACATCTTAATCAAATTCACAAAACTTAACTCTTGTATGACATAACTTTACATATCCTTACAAAATCCCAAGCCTATCCACCCTAACTGCAGCCTCCAGCACCCGAGGAGCTTTCATATTGACCTATACTATTACTCTCCACACAATTTCAGGGCGTGGGAGAGGGATGGAAGACTTCAAGCGCTGTTTAACGAACGCGGCAGAAAGAGACAGCGTTATCCGAGCGTACAGCCCGGTCTTCACGTTTCAGTATACCCCGAACGTTTGGGAGCCTCGGGTCGGCGCGATTCTCAACGAAAAACACGTGCGAATGGAAAAAAATTGGCAAAATATAGACATAGTGTTCGTATGTTGACGGGTGGACGGAGTGCAGTCCAGTGCAGTGTTTCCCAATTGATTTAGTGTGTTGAACTTCAAGTGTGGTGTCAATAGTGTCGTTCGAGAGTGGTTGTTCCTGTGGGACTCGGTAAATGTGAGTAATTTTATGCCTTTTACGTTTGCTACGGATTTTGATGTCTCAGAACGATTTCGCCGTTCGACACAGTTATTGTTTTGCAATATTTATGCAAAGATTGTGCTAAAATGTTGGCGGAAATAGTTATTTTGCAGTCAAAAAAATAAGTAAAAAAAATATAGTATACATTACATGCACAGTAAACGAGGTTTATAGCTTGCCGACGGCAAAATTATTATTAAAAAAAATATATTAAAGATATTACAATGCTCTAAGTGCTATCAATCATTTCTAAATAATTTGTAGCATTAGAGCATTGATAGCGAAAGTATGTAGCCAAATTTTAGGTTATAATGAGCACAAATTTATATGAAACAAATATCAAAAGAAATTTAAAATATATATGAAAAATATTAGGATCTAAACATTGTCAAATATCCTTGTGGCGTGACAATAAGAAATTCGTTTATAATTATCTTTATTTATTACATTGCCTCGAATTTCTACATTAAAATTGAAAGCGAATATACTTGAAAATATGATTTGAAATGTAGCTACACATAGCCTTAACTATAAATTGGTATAAATAACGATAATATTAGCATTAATGTTTACCGATCAAAAATTATATTGGCGCCCAACGTGGGCTTGGGCTTTCTTACTTCATTCTCAACGGAAATACAATTAAATACAGATTGACCTACGACTTGAACTTTCTTAGTTATTGTCAACACTATTTGAGTGAGACAAATTACTTAAGATTATTTAATTGAATATTAACTCGTTTCGAACCGAAGATCTTCGCGGTCTCTTAATAAATGACTTACAGCAAGTTTGCCCTGAATATATATTTCAGCGTAATAGTTTAAATTTCGTGACTTTGAAGAAAAGAAAGATACTTTTATGTTCGTAATAAAGGTATCTTGTTTGAGATTCCCTTCTTAAACAAAGCGGCCAAGACCCATAACACAAACAAATCTAATTTTATATTTCCTTGAAAGACTTTCATTATAATTCTTCCCGAGTCTTTTGTTTTTATACCTTTAACACTCAATACTCAACTAGAAAAGGTTGGGAAAATAAAAGGCGAACTATAAAAAGGCAATAAAAGTTAATATTAGTTTTTTGGAAGCCGTGATAGGTGTGTAAACGCGATATCTTGACGTCACGCATTGGAGTCTTATATTTTTAAATGTTGATTCGAATGCTTCTAACCCTATTCTTGCCGGATAAAAGCACAAATAGGTTCATGAAGCATACAATACTATTAAATAGTACCCTTTTGAGCTTTGCCTCAATACATACGATGGAAGACAGAAAACAGTTTGACGCCGATCTTAAATAGATGGTGAAGCGTTGGTGGCCCAGTGGTAACCGCCGTGACTTACGTATTGTAGGTCGTAGGTTCGAAGGAAAAAAAGCGCTTTACTGGGTAATTTTTTTTTCAATTCCACTGCTCTTAAAAACGGTGAAGGAAAATCATAGTGAGGAATCTGGCATGCCGTAGACCCGAAAAATTCGAAGACATGTGACATCTACCAACCCACACTGGGCCCGCGTAGTGGATTACGGCCTACTCCCTCTCACCGAGAGGAGGCCTGTGTCCCAGCATTGGGAACATTATAGGTCGATTATGCTATAGATTGACTGACTGCCTCGTTGGTCTAGTGGTCCCAATCGCGACTGCTACGCTAGAGGTCTTGGGTTCGATCCCCAGGTCGAGCAAAGTGTTATTGAGTTTTTCTATGAAATTCTCAGTAGCAGCTCGGAGTCTGGATTTGTGCCCGGTGAATGGCAATAGGCTCGCCCCCTATTACATGGGACCCAAACATACCGGCGAACTGTGGGTGTACATTAAGTGCACCTCTGCCTAACCCTTCGGGGAATACAGGCGTGATGGTATGTTATGTTATGTTATGCTATAGATAGCTGGTAGCTAGCTAGGCGGATCATTAAATCCTAATCCTATCCTTATATTTCCGTCCATTCTAATATTTTATTATGTCTTTCATCAACTAACTAAGTAAATCTTTGGCTTTTGCACAAAAATTCGATCAAGTTCCAAAAGGGGTGCCATTGAAAAGGCACATTGGAAATTATTTATGAAAGGCGCTCATGGTGTAATCTTGCCATCCCGATCCTTTAGACGCAGCCAAGCATGATAATTAGATAGCGCTATATTCAATAACCATTGATTTTAACGATTAACGGCCGGTTTTAGAAACAAATCTGATAGTAGATTTGCTAACCAAAGATAGAACTTTGACATTAGTTGTAATATACCATCACGCCTGTATTCCCCGTAGGGTTAGGCAGAGGTGTATTAATGTACACCCACATTTTGCCGGTATGTTTAGGTCCCATATAATAGGGGGCGAGCCTATTGCCGTTAACCGTGATAAATAATTATTATTACGCACATGACTTCGAAAAGACAGAGGTGACTTGGCAGTCCAATGGTCATATCACAAGTCTATCACTGTTTCCACAGTTAATTGTAAAAAAAGGGTCCTTAATATTTTGGGTCCCATGTAATAAGGAGCGAGCCTATTGCAATTTCTGGTATCAATATACTTTAAGTAATCCGCAACTTGTTTCTTATGACACCAGCGGATAAAGGAGATATCTTCGACTAAGCCCGGGTATACACGGCCAGAATTTATTGTTAGATACAGGCGATTAAGGAAAATTTGTGAGTAATAATTTATGACCTTAAAAACCTACCGTGCGTTTTTGGCGAATATTTCCTGGGAATTTCCCCTGTGGTAAATTTAGAACGATGTATCAAAATAATTTGGCAATGAAAACATCTATATTCATAATTGCGCTTCTTGTAGGTTATTATTTTTTTTATTACTTTGTGTTCACTGTTGTTTTTTTTTCCCTTATTATATCAGTAATTAGGCCATAATTTTATTACGATAATTAGAAAATTATCGTATTCAAATTATGGCATCGACTGTTATTTTTTTCCAATTTACTATTATTAGTTTCGAACCGACAACCACATGATCGCAAGTCCGACGCCCTAGCCATTAGGCTACCGCCGCTTCAAATTTAGTGTTTTTATACATAAATATCGAAATAAGTAAAGAAAATAATCAATAACCCTCCTTCAGGCGCAGTCGGGTAAAAATGTGAAACATACATGACCATAGCAACAACACAACGACTTTATCCATTAAAATTAACCACTGTTCAGACAAGCTTAGTTATTTCGAATAAACCATACATGGGACCAAAACTTTACTACACTTCTGCCTTACCCTTTCGGCACTACAGGGTGATGGTATGTTTTTAAGAGAAGCTACCAAACTACCAATTTCCCCAACAGATTATAGTGATCAGCACTTTACGTCTTAATCACTATTACAAGGTCTTTCGTTCATACTCATTCCTGAATGACATTCCAAAGTTGATTGTAGGTACTTCAAGATCACATTCGCACGCCAAATGTTTGTCGATGATTTCCTTCGGAAATTGAAACGTGCGTTCCACCGATTTTCAATTGGCCATAATCAAATGAGCGTATGTCTTCTCGGATAATGGAATTCCTTGCTTTAGGAGTGACATGATAAATGTCCCGGATTTGGAAATAAGGACCCTGGCTTTGTGTTATGTGTGAAATTATGTCCTTTGTCTTATTGGTTTTGGAGAAAATTGAATGGTAGTGACGTGTCCTTTCTGAGTAAGGTTTATGGACGATCAGATGTAATTAGGACTAAGATTTTGAGTTAGGTTGGAATTTTGGTCCTTTGAGCTGGAAATACCTAAATCATGAGTTAGAATTAAATATGTGAGTTAAACTCATGTTATAAATAAATCCCTGTGCCTAAAAAGAAAAAAGGTGAAATATAGGTTTATAATTTATATTAATACGTTTAAATATAGGTGGTAATATTTTTGTCATAGATAAATTCAGAGCCAAGTTTTTTGTCAATTCATTCAAAATAATAACTTTTCGAAAAATAACGTGGTACAACATGCGATTTACTTTTAGTAGTAATAGTTTTTTCGTCACTTGGATGTCACTTTTATATCATGTGTGGTCACACAAGTGATGAGTGGTTTTTATTTTCATCCAAAATTCGTCTGATAAAACCATAATTATTATATTTCAATATCAAAAATCAGTTATATTCATTGGGTCCTTTTACCGACAGTTTCATACCACTAAAAATATTACTTTCTTTCCATTCGAATTATGGGAAAGTTATTCTCTCAAAACACATTCCTTAAACATTAAAAGCCAGCGCAAATTATGTATAAAGAAAGAGGCAATCTAATTTTAATGAGACCCATTTGGCCGCACGTGTCTTTACGAAAAATATTTTAATTTCCCCGTAAAAATGGGAACTCAAAGTGGCCCCATAAAGAATAAATTAACGCAAGCCCAGAGAGCAATCAAAAACCTATATAAACCGCCGTAAAAACTTAGAGAAATGGACCCCGAGAAACTCTAAATAAAGAGGTCTATTAAATGGAAGACGCAATGGAAACGCAAAATTCTTGATGGAAATATATTTAGTGCCATAGTTACTGCTCTAGGGAAGTGTTACTTATTCTATGACTATAGATAAAAGGCTTCCTATAAGACCAGGCCTTTTGATGACTTGCCAAGGAATTTTGACTTGTAGAAAATATAAAGTGTACTTACTTAGATATGATGATTGGGCTGGACAACAAAATTGTGCGGTTCAATGAAATTATTAATATTTAAAAATTAAAATTTCCTATACTCTGCCTATCTATGGGTACCATATACCGTATCCGTACCTAAAGTTTCATATATTCGTTCTGTAAGAAACATTTATTTAGTAAAATTTATTGTTTCTCATTTAAGTGAATTGTTATTCTTAGAAATAAATGAGTAAAACCATATTTAAATGTGGCGAATGTCACGGATTCCATGGCCGTAACTATAGGGCAACGCAAGGTTGTATAGTTTCATCGATTTCCTAACCAGTGAGTATTTACTAAGTGTATAATACTGCTCTGTTAGGTTAAACTAACATAATCATTGTATATTCATAACTATAATTATAAAGATAGGAATACAAACATACATAAACGCCTTTTTCTCATAGGCAGAAACTTCAAAACGCCATTTGCTACGAGTCTTGCATACTTGTTTTGCTTCGTCCACATTCATACATCTTGTCATACACATGCACCGGTTGCGAGTACTACGCACCGTATTTTTCCTTATCTTTCTGAAGGATCTCACCAATAAGATAAGAAAAAAATTGTAATTACGCTGAGAGGGTTTGCAATGTTACGCGGCTATTGATGCACTCAGTTTGTGGATGGGTGACCATTCTAAGCCCGTCCGTGCCTCGGAAAGCACATAAAGCGATCGATCTCGGTTGTCATACAAATACATACGACAACCTATAGATTAACTTGCCAATTATATCGTACTAGCTTTCCGCCCACGGCTTCGCTCGCGTGGTTTTTCGGCTTATCTGCATTTAAAAGGAATATTTTTCCCGTTTTTGCATCATTTTTCATTTATGCTCCGCTCCTATTGGTCTTAGCGTGATGATATATAGCTTATAGCCTTCCTCGATAAATGGGCTATCTAACACTGAAAGAATTTTACAAATCGGACCACTATTTCCTGAGATTAGATTATTAAAGTTTGTTTGTTTGCTTGAACATAAGCAAACAAACAAACTCTTCAACTTTATAATCTATAGCCGATAGCCTTCTTCAATAAATGGGCTATCTAACACTGAAATAAGTTTTCAAATCGGACCAGTAGTTCCTGAGATTAGCACATTCAAGCAAACTAAAAAACTCTTCAGCTTTATAATATTTGTATAGAAGTTTAGATTAGCAATGATGTAGACTTACGAGTGTACGTCCTAGGTTCGAAACACGATACGTTTAATTTTGTGTAAGTTATTTCATCTCCACTGCTATCAAAATGGCGATGGAAAACATTGTGACGAAACCAGCATGTCCTAGAATGAAAAATTCTAAGACATGTGACATCTGCCAACCCGCACTGGGCCCGCGTGGTGGATTATTGCCCACTCTCTCTCACCTAAGACCTCTGCCCCAGCAGTGGGAAAATTAGGCTAGGAACTTAGTTATGCATGTCGTAATATGACTTCATAGGGCCGGCCATTATAGTACAGTCAGCAATGAATGTTGCTGAACACGATGAAATCTTCAAAACACTTAAACATACATATTATCCAAAACTTACTGACCCGAGATGTGGTAATAGTACGTGTTTCTACATACTGGACCATATTTTTTTTCCTAAGTGAATCTATTGAAAAGTATTGGTGCTATGTTGTTTTCAAAACTTGGCGGTGTTCAGCAACTTTCGTTGCTGACCGCACCTACAGATATAATAAGGATACCTGACAAAAATTACATATAATAAAAAAAATATATATTACTGAGAGACGAATCTTTAGAAATACGTTTCAGAGGCTTCATGTAATATCAGTCTATTGGTGCTTCGACAACAATAAATAAATATACAAAAACCTTCATTATGTCAAAATTAATAACATGTTATAAAATATTTTTGAAAGCCTACGAATATATTTTTTTCTGAATAAGTAGAGTGAATTTTTATTAGGTACGTAAAATTTTTATTCTTTATTGGAAGATTGAAAAAAGTATTCATGAATATTTTATTCTTTTTTTTACATACCATCACGCCTGTATTCCCCGAAGGGTTAGGCAGAGGTGCACTTAATGTACACCCACAGTTCGCCGGTATGTTTGGGTCCCATGTAATAGGGGGCGAGCCTATTGCCATTCACCGGGCTGAGATTTTCATAGAAAAACTCAATAACACTTTGCTCGACCTGGGGATCGAACCCAAGACCTCTAGCGTAGCAGTCGCGATCGGGACCATTAGACCAACGAGGCAGCCTCTCTCTCTTTTTTTATTCGTGATGAAAAGTAGCACGGTATTATTAATGAGCCAGTATTTTATAAACACGCCCGTCTGTGGGCTAAAATATGATATTTTGCCTCTACAGGCTATGAAAAAATCATATTATAAAGGTCAACAAAACTATGCTTACGAAATCGAATCTAAATGTTATAATTAATAAGATTTAGATTTGCCTGACTAGTATCGGTGGAAGCTAGACCCGAAAGGATAGAATTGCGTGCTCCATCTTAACCCTGTTTGTTCTTTCCATTATGCTAGACCAGGGTCAAAATTAAGTGCTGGAATAAAAGAATGCAATGAAATATAGGTATAAAAATACGTATTAAATAAATAAAAAATACAGCAAATATTTCTTAGCTTTCATCTTTGTAAAACCACTAGAGTTATCTAGAAGAAAATTAAGCATTAAGGTAATAATACAATACTTGAAAACATACTTAATATATTATGATAAATAATTTATCATCTTATATTTATGCTATAAGTAAGGTAAATAACTAAAAAAATATAGTGTCCCAATCTCATTTCATTCCTACTGAAATAGAAAATCCTTTTCTTTTTCAATTTGTAAGATATTTAATATTAATGAATTTTAAGATATTTAATATGTACCTATATTTTTTTATATACAATGACTCCCGTTCAGAATAACTCACCTGCATTAAATAAACAATATCCTCTGTCCCTATCAGACAATTCAGAAGTGACGTCATTCCAAATATGTGTTATTTGAAAAATACACACCAAACCCTCTACATCCCACAAATTAATTTGTCCACCCAAAAAACGCTGAAACAGGTCGCAGGCTTAACCCTCCCGCTGCGATCGCTGTGCGTAACAGTAGAAGTCTCTAATTGGGTCGGATAGACCTTTTGTCCGAATACCCGCGTACATCCCCAAAACAATCGCTATATCGGATTCAGGGGTGATTTTAAATGTTTTATGTTATTCAATTTCGGTTTTTGAATCCGAATATTGTTTCGATGAAATTGATAATCGTATTTTACATTTATACATTTTTTATACCTACAGATTGTTCTAATTACTACTAGCAACTTGGTATTCTTTTTCGGAAAGTAATTAAAGCTTTTTGCTGTATATCTCAATTACAATTACTTTTTTTTGACGAGCGTGGCTGTCTGTGAGCTTAGTATGTGGTCCTGGATTGGTTCTTTCGGAACGGTTATTATAGAACTAGAGTACTAGTAATACTTCGCTTAGACAGTTTTGATTTGTGTCCAGATTAATGTCAATAGGCTTGCCCCCTATTACATGAGATTGTAGACGTAAAGTGGGTCACCTTTGCTGAAACGGGATGACAGGCGTGATAGTTTATTAACATTTTGTTGGAATGAAGGAACGTTTATTCCGTACCAAAAGTTCCTTCCGTACCCTAACCTATTCTTGACATAGAACCGTGCGCTCACCAAGCTTAGGAGCAATCGTTTTAATTTAATGCCAATTTTTTTTGTGGAGTACCTAAATCAAATATTATCCCTCGATCACGTCACAACACTAGTTCACTCTCAAGTACGTTTGTAACTTTCTCGCTCAGTTGACTCAAACAAATCGTCCGAGACGATAAGACATTGATTCACTCTCTCCTTTTATTGCCGAATCTGTATGCAAAGTCGCTACACTTTCGAGATACCAAAAGTCTTTTTCTTCAGATTTGTTTATCTACAAGATAGAAGAATAATCGCTTTCTAATATTGATAGACTATACTTAATTTTTTATACTAGTTCTTCTTTATTCTTAAAATACCATGACAGCAACGTGCATAATAGACTAACTTAAACCATTAGTTCAGAGCCCAAGTCTGAAAACCCAAGACTACAGATCGGTTGATTTTTGACACTTTTATATACAAAATCTGGCAGTCATGTAGTACCATTGGACGACTATTCTGATGGGCTAGTCGACTGATTGTTGATCGGTCGATGGTCAAAAAACTTTAAAAACATTAAACTCTAAAATTGAAATTTTATGCCAAACAGACCTCACTACGACTAGACAAAAATCAAAGCTTCTTATAAGAATGGAAACTGACCCAACATACATAGTTGTGTAAAATATTTGACTTTGACTTTGAGCATAGGATGGTGATATTGCTACTTCAACAACTTTCACAAGTATCCGATCTTTTACGCGAATACCAGACACTTCAATTCCTATTCATTACTTTCGTTCATTTTCATCTAGTTTTTGCTATAAAAGAATTGTATCAACCTTGTTAAACTCGCCACTTTTTCTAGCTACTTCATCAATGAACGCTCTAATTGTTTGAACTTTTTACGATCTTGTCTTTAAGACGGCTCATTGCTAGTTCTTAACTATTGTTTACTTTTAATTAGTCGAGTTTTACTTCTTTTTTGTTACGGCTTAATGAGACTTGAGTATTATCTAGTTTTTAGGAGATTTTTTCTTGTATTTTATTTTTCTCGAAGGAGCTCGTGACTAAGTTACAAATGCGCTGATCAACAGATCTGCAATGTTAAGATATGCCTGCTACGGTCAGTCTGTGTATGGGTGACCGTTCTTAACAGATCTGATGACGACCCCATTGTACACTGGTACTGACAGACTGACCCCATGGTACTGATAGCTTTACGTACTCTCTGAGGTACCTCAGAGAGCACGTAAAGCTTACAGTACCAGTTGTCATACGAACACCTATGACAAGCGTTAGTGGTTATCACATGCCTAAAAACGGTCTAATATCAGTGTTGCCCAAATATTGTTAGAGCTGATGGCAGTCACATACATACATACATACATATTGTCACGCCTGTCTCCCATGGGGGTCGGCAGAGACTATAGATTTCCACTTGCTACGATCCTGGCACACTACTTTCGCTTCATCTACATTCATTAACCTCTTCATGCATGACCGTCGGTTTAGGGTGCTCGGAACCTGGCCTTTTTTAAGAACTTCCGCAATTTGGTTGCGGTACGTTCGCCGAGGTCTTCCCTTTCCAACTCGTCCATCCATACTCACCATATATACTTGTTTCGTCAATCTCCGTTCATCCATTCTCTCTACATGACCAAACCATCTTAACATACCTTTCTCAATCCTTGTTACTACATCTTCTTTCACTCCACAACGCTCCCTTATCACACTGTTTCTCACTCTATCTTTTAGCGTAACACCACACATACTTCTCAAAGCTCTTGGCAGTCACTTCGTGTAAAATACTGATAATTATTCAATCACATCTGGTTAGACTGAAAGCCGATCACAAGATAATAAAGAAAGGCTAGGATGAGCAGGTTTTTACTCTTTTATAATTTTTACTATGAACTTGAAATGCCATAATGCAGAAATTGCAAATGTGTGAGACTTAGTTCTATATGTATAACACCACTGTATCGCCACATTTTTTCAAATAAAGATTATGAAAACCAGTATGCAATTAGAAAAAAACTTCCTAAAACTCGAAAGCTTTACATTTTTTTTCGTCTATGAAAAAAACCTTAACAGTGAGACATTTAAAAATTGAATCAATTCCAACTAATAGCGATAATTATCCAATCTAATACTATTATTAAACAATAAGGCTATTTACATCAAATTATACTACATAACCCTTTCCGTGGAGGTTGGTGTATAACTAGTTAGTGACACGCACATAATTAAAGTCACGCTAGGTCGCTAAGACCGGGCCGCGGCGGGTGTAGGGTTGGAACTTTATGTGAAAATCTCACGCTTTTAAATACATGTTCTGTAGTCATAACGCTGTGATTCGTACCATGTAAACCTAATATGTACTAGGTGCGGTAATGCGAATAAATCATAATAAAAAAAGTAAAGACTTTTAGGTAGTTATTTTTTTTATTATATTTAAGTGGAATGATAGTTTAGTTATATGACCATTGAACTGTCAAGTTAAAGTGTCGAGTTAGTATCTGAAGCGGCACCTCTGACTATGCGAAGTCATGTGCGTATTAATACAACGCCCTTAAACAGTGAAAGAAAACATCGCGAGGAAACGTTCACGTAAAGTCTGCTAACCCGTATTATTAAGTTATATTAGTGGAGGAAAAATACGACCGAGGGCAGGATTTGAAACTGCGTGTTCTGGTTAAGTACACCAGACGCTATGACCGCTAAGCCACCGCGACTCCTACCCGCCAAGTCGAAATTTGCCTTCAAATTTTTTTAATTTACGTCTTTGAGGCGACGCGACGTCTCGTAAAATAACTTAATAATCTTTGCATGGAAAATGCCTAAAAAATACATAAAGATAACCCGCATTATGCTAGCGTGGAGGACTATAGAATACACCTTCTCATTCTGAAAGGAGATCTAGCAGTGGAACAATGTACTGGGTAGATGATGATGATGATTATCATTAACGAATGCAGAAACGAAGAAGAAGAAGAAACTTAGCAGCTAAAGTAGAATGTACTTAATCAAAGGGATACAGATTCTAATTATTTCTAGGATCTTATCTAACTTTAAATTTAAAAAATATATCTTTTAATTACTGCCTCGTTGGTCTAGTGGTCCCAATCGCGACTGCTACGCTAGAGGTCTTAGGTTCGATCGCCAGGTCGAGCAAAGTGTTATTGAGTTTTTCTATGAAATTCTCAGTAGCAGCTCGGAGTCTGGATTTGTGCCCGGTGAATGGCAATAGGCTCGCCCCCTATTACATGGGACCCAAACATACCGGCGAACTGTGGGTGTACATTAAGAACACCTCTGCTTAACCCTTCGGGGAATACAGGCGTGATGGTATGTATGTTATATCTTTTAAGCCTTTTTGGTTAAAAGTCAAAGTTTAAAGAAAACATGTGATTGTAAATAGAGTTTCCATACATTCCCAACAACTTGGCCTCGGTAATACAACTCTTGAAACTTATAATTGTGCAGTACTAAACTTATTCCTTATTTATGACTTTAGTACATACCGGTAAGTTACTAACTAAATTAGAAATGTATTAGTTGTAAGCAAATTACACTAATGAGCTCTCGAGTGTAGATTGCTTCTAGGTAAACGTAGTTTAGGATGCCCGCCATGGAAATGGCTGGATTATGGAAAGAATTACAGCCGGAAGCGAGATGTCATCATCCACTGCATCATATGTCAGCTTGATAAAAGGAGAAAGCAAATCAAATCGGTATTGACAATCGAATGAAAATGTTACCAATTTAATAACATAACATAATATACCATCACGCCTGTATTCCCCGAAGGGTTAGGCAGAGGTGTACTAATGTACACACTCATTTCGCCGGTATTTTTAGGTCCCATGTAATAGGGGGTGAGCCTATTGCCATTATCCGGGACAAATCCATACTCCGAGCTGCTACTGGAAATTTCATAGAAAAACCCAATAACACATTGCTCGACCCGGAGATCGAATATAGGACCTCTAGCGTAGCAGTCACACTTAGGACCACTAGACTAATGAGTCACCAATTTAATGCCCTCTTTATTTGTGTCATCGACTTAACACATTGTATAACTGCTGGCCACGGGACTCACAGAATGAGAGGTCCATCACGGTAGCCCATTGCGGGTTGGCGTCTGCTCTATAACTTAAAACTTTTTTTGAAGTCTAGAAATTTTCATGGCCGCTTGGGGAAGGGGACGAGTTGTGTCGGACTCCACCCAGAGTGGGTGACCTACCGACTAAAACCACAGGGATGTTTCGTCTCTCTACTATTTTCTGGGTTTACGGGAGGAAGGTTTAATTCCTCCCCGCCGCCACCCCAGCAGTTAAAACCACAAAATCTAACCTAACCCGTTTTTTTATGGGATAACTCGGCAAACAAGCAGGCGAGCTACCTGATGATAAATACTCATCGCCGCTCATGGACTTTTGCAAAACTAAAGGAGTTGCAGATGCGCTGCTGAGCCTATTTAAGGAAAAGGGAGCGGAAAGAAAAAATGAGAAGGAAGGGGACTGAGGGAGGAATTGGGCCTCCGGCGCTCCACACTCACCGTACAAAACGCAACAGTATACATACTGCTACTTGACGTTGATATTCTGTTGGAGGGTAGTATTTCCTCGGTCGTGCCGACCCATTGATGCTG
The DNA here is from genome assembly GCA_958496365.1 of Subacronicta megacephala. Lineage (NCBI taxonomy): Eukaryota > Metazoa > Arthropoda > Insecta > Lepidoptera > Noctuidae > Subacronicta > Subacronicta megacephala. Next base: position 2,045,076 of record OY292516.1, read on the forward strand.
GCATGGAGACATGCTAGCGAGACACTACTACTACCATCCTCACACGTGGTAAAATTAGCCTTGGATTCGTACTCAATCCCCACAATTTTGCAGTACATGATGACATCACGGGGCCCACACTCATCCCTCAATGTAAACATCGCACTAAAATGATTGATGAAGTTTCATATTTTCCTGTCTATTTGTTTAGCCTAGATTCTGAAACCGAGCGCTCAATTAGACTCAGCCTTTCATAGTCTATTTTTATATAAAGTACATAAAATATACCTAGTGATTAGGCGCTAGAGACGTCTCTTGTTAAGCGAACCGGCTAATGAATGGTCTATTTATTAATTGAATCCATAATATTATATAATTGTATATATTTTGTATAAATGAAAAGTAATTATGTCTGTTTGTCATTACTAATTTATTTTAAAAACATATCATAGCATACCATCACGCCTCTATTCCTCATGTAGGCACTTAATTTTCACCCTGACTTTGCCGGTATATGTTTTCGCCATTTACCGGGCACATAATTATCTAAACTCCGAGCTGCTTCTGAGAATAATTATAGAAAAACTCAATAACACTTTACTCGGCCTGGGAATCGGACCCTCGATCTCTATCGTAGTAGTCGCGCTTAGGTAAACTGGACTAATAAATAATAATTTATATTTTGGCAGGTAGTAGGCTTTTACAGATTTGTGTTATGTGACCCTTAAGAGCTGAGCAAGTAGGTAGAACCACGTGGCATAGCTAGTCCATCAAAATATCTACATATTATAATATATTGCATGAATAAAGCAAAGTATTTTATTGCGGATGTAATAACATTTCCCGGGAATATATTGGAGTTGTTCCAAAGAGCCATGTTTTATGTTTGTTATTGGCTGAACGTTTGATAAACAATAATGATTATAATAATGATTTTCTGGTTATCATAAAAAAGTCAGTCTGTTTTCTTTTTAAGAATCATATATTGTAATGAAATTATAGCTACCGTAGTATGATTATTATTGTCTCGAGTTCGATTCAAAGGCACACGCGAGCGATTATGACGGTTTGTGGACCGCCCAGAAACGGACCGTCGTGCATAACATAATTCATCATAATTCTTTATTCGTAATCAGCCTATAATGTTCCCAATGCTGGGTGGGACACAGGACCCCTCTCGTGGGCCATAATCCACCACGCAGGCCCTGATGTCATATGACTCCGAATTTTTGCTCGAGAAATGCGTAGTAAAGAAAGGAGTAGTTGCGATGAAATTATTTAACACAATCTAAAGAAAGGCTTGTCTGGGTTCGCACCTTCCACTGGTATCCTATCACTCATGGAACGTCATAGTTTTGGCAAATATCTTGAAAACCCTGGCCGTGACTATAGGGTTAGGGAAGGCATGTGTAGGGGGATGCATATGCGGCCCACCATTGCCAGGTCTGCAGATAAACGTCACAGCGCTCCCTTAGACGCGGCACTAAAGTTGTGACGCGAAACGCCAAGGTTGCTTTTAGTCAGTAGCTCGCTCTTTTTGGAGCGGAGTCCGACACACGCCACCACTCTCCCTGGAGCTGTGGATAGTGCATAAAGCATTTACAATCCCTTCGACAAAAAATATGCATGTGTAGATCTGCTGGGGTCCCGGAGGAACGACATTTTGTTGCTGCAATCACAAGAAAGTTACGAGGCGAAACACGCGTTAGGTTTCAGTTTTAGACTCTTTATCCTTCCTCAGGCGGCGGTAGTCCATGAAGAATACAAAGAAAGCAAGTGTGGGTTCTAGTCGGAATGAGACCGACAGATTGTAACACAAATATTTTGAAAGCGGCCGTTAGCCTAATGGCTAGGGCGTCGGACTTACGATCATGTGGTTACCGGTTCGAAACCCACACATTCCACTACCGACGTGAACCCACTTGTAACACAAGCATTTAGCACGCGGGGTTAAACAAGATTAATTAGTAATATGCGACCCACCTGTCTAATAAGTTTTTCAAAAAAAATATTTTAAATTACGACAACGTTTTGTGCGCATCCAGAATTCACCTGTAAGTGATTGTTACACTTTATTCTGATTTGTTACTTGTAAATCATTTGCTTTTAACGGTTATACAATTGTTGATGAATCAAATAAATTATTAAACACCTCGCATTTCTGCATCCCACAGAAGGCTAACGACCTCAAACAAAATCAAACATAACCTGAAAAACATAACAACCGATACACCGCGGCGCCGCTTCATTAGCGATACTATTAAAAAACAGCCAATCCGCCGGTGACGTCACGAAAGCCATTAGCAGACACAAAGAGCCTTAACCAGCAATGGTTTTAAAACAATAGATATTTTAATTACTGCCGGCCACCATTCGATGTATACTGCAGTAAAAATGGTGGAAGTCCTTTTAACTGTATTAATATAAAACATCTACGGTTTTCCATCGCTTTAATTTAAAAAAAAAAATAGTTATATTAACCTGAGATCGAAAATTATGTACTTTGTACACTCGAGAGAAATGAAATCACCACACCAATATGAATCTTAATAACGAAAATATTTTTTTTACAGTATTATATAAAGTATTTACTAAAATCTACGCAAATAACAAAAAAAAACTTTTTTCTTTAGTTATTAAAACACATGATTTAGAAACAAATTATGTAATTACATATTTTGCACCTTATTAGGCTATTAGCCGTGAGTGCAACTGCTTTGCTAGAAATCTTGGGTTCGATTTCCAGGTCGAGAAATGTGTTATTGGTTTGTACTATTCTACATATTACATGAAACCTGAACATACAAAATATAAATGTGGGTGTACATAAGTACAACTCTGCTTAACCCTTCAGGAATACAAGCCTGAATGTATGTTGAAAAACAACGTCAAATAAGTACAGATTAAATTGACATCCCAAAATTGACCCAACATTTGTGACATTGAAACTGGATCAAAATTATACCTTGAACATTTTTAGGTTCCAGAATTAATCTTTTTGATAAAAACATTCGCCTACAGTTGAAACAAAAGCACTATATTTTCCAACTCAGTAAATTAATTTGTGGGCCGGGTCAATGTAGCGTAACAGCTGATGACCCTAAATTCCAGGATATCATCAATTTCGCAAGAAAAGTTAATGTTATACTCGGTTCAGTGGGTGCCATTTTGATTTTTCCTCGCGCCGGTCGACTGACGAAGCTTGACTTCTTACTTCGAAAGATAAAACCATGGCTGGAAATTGTAATACACCGTTTATTTTTTTCATCTAAAAAAAAGTTTAAACTAAGAGTTTGTCACAGTTTTCTGATTATTGAAATGTTTTTTTTTTTGTGTTTATTTAATGGCTGGAAATTGTAATTCACTTGCCGGTTCTATTATCATCAGAAGTTAGAAAGTTAAGTAGTAGGCGTTTTACCGAGACTCAGCTCTAATTTGTAATATTATTTTCACAATAATTCGTTATTGAATTTTAAGCTTCTTCACGCGTCGTACCGTACAATCCCGAAGGATTGAGCAGAGGTGTACTAATGTACGCACTTTGTTAGTATGATTAGGCCCCATGTAATAAGGGCGAGCCTTTTGCCGTTTATCGGGCACGATTTTTAGTAGGTACGAGTACCCTGCGACAAAGATCCATGCGTTAATTGCATTCACAAGGATAAAATCATGACTGCCTCATTAGTCTAGTGCACCTAAGAACGATTTCTACGCTAGAGGTCCTGGGTTCGAACCCCAGGTCGAGCAAATTGGCATTGCGTTTTTCTATTTCCCAGTAACAGCTCGGAATCTGGATTTGAGTCAGTTAATGGCAATAGGCTCGCCCCCTATTACATGGAACCTAAACACACCGGCGAAATGTGGATGTACATTAGTACACCTCTGCCTAACCCTTCGGGGAATATAGGCGTGATGGTATGTGGTATGTTATGTTAAATCGCGACTGAAAGCAACCTATAAGACAAAACGCACACCAATATATTATAACAATGATTTATTTCTTCCGTTTCCTGTAAAAAAGTTTCGCAGCAAAAGAAGCTAGTATGACGTAATATTTGACATATGTCGTGACCAGGAAAATGTGTTGCCGAGAACAGAAAAAGTTTTTAGTGTTGCGATTAAACTAAATATACGTAGATGCAAGTAAAACTTTTAACATCAGATGATTTAGTAACATGATAGGTACAACCATTTATTTTTGTATGCACGGCTTAGTTTTTATTAGTTTACCAGCTTTCCGCCCAAGGCTTCGCCTGCGTGGTTTCTCGGCTTTTTTTTTTCATTTGAATTTTTCTCGTTTTTGCAACATTATTCATTTCTGCACCACTCCTATTGGTCTTAGCGTGATGATATATAGCCTATAGCCTTCCTCGATAAATGGGTTATCGAACACTGAAAGAATTTTTCAAATCGGACTCGTAGTTCCTGAGATAAGCGCGTTCAAGTATACAAACAAACTCTTCAGTTTTATAATATTACTAGCTTTCCGCCCACGGCTTCGCCCGCGTGGTTTCTCGGCTTTTTTTTTCATTTGAATTTTTCCCGTTTTTGCAACATTTTTAATTTCTGCTCCACTCTTATTGGTCTTAGCGTGATGATATATAGCCTATAGCCTTCCTCGCTAAATAGGCTATCTAACACTGCAATATTTTTTCAAATCGGACACGTAGTTCCTGAGATTAGCGCGTTCAAGTAAACAAACAAACAAACAAACTCTTCAGCTTTATTAATATTATTATAAGTATCATCATCAACCCATTACATTGACCCACTGCTGGGCACGGGTCTCCACTCAGTACGAGAGGGATTAGGCTATAGTCCGCCACGCTAGCCTACTGCGGGTTGGCAGACTTCACACGCCGTCAAGAAAATCTCTCAGGCATGCAGGTTTTTCCTCAAGATGTTTTCCTTCACCGTTTAATCGAAAAGTCAGAGGTGCGTGCCTCGGATTCGAACTTGAGACCTTTGACTTGGCAGTCCAATGCTCATATCACTAGGCTATCACTGCACTCCTGTGTGTGTGTGCAATTATAAGTTTAGATAATATTAAATATTAATATTAAGTATAGATATATTGTATGGGAAACCGATACAATGCGAGATCAGCTTAAACTGGATTTGTATCGGTTGACATGCATATATGTATAATCAACCCAGCGCGACGGATCTTCTTTCAGAATGAGAGGGATTAGGATAAAGTCTACCACACAGACCTATTGCGGGTTGGCAAACTTCACACGCCGTCAAGACAATCTCTTAAGACGTGAAGAGATGTTTATGTAAAAGTAAAAAAACTTATAGCTTAACATAACATACCATCACGCCTGTATTCCCCGAAGGGTTAGGCAGAGGCGTTCTAATGTACACCCACGCTTCGCCGGTATGTTTAGGTTCCATGTAATAGGAGGGGAGCCTATTGCCATTAACCGGGCACAAAGCCCGACTCCGAGCTGCTACAGAGAATTTCATAGAAAAACTCAAAAACACTTTGATCAACGTGTGAATCGAATACCCAAGACCTCTAGCGTATCAGTCGCGCTTGCAACCACTAGACTAACGAGACAGTCATTCAACTTGTAGCTTATAGCTATTTTACATACATACATACATATTGTCACGCCTGTCTCCCATGGGGGGAGGTAGAGACTATAAATTTCCACTTGCTACGATCCTGGCACACTAATTTCGCTTAATCTACATTCATTGATCTATTCATGCATGACCGTCGGTTTAGGGTGCTCGGAACCTGGCCTTTTTTAAGAACATCCGCAATTTGGTTACGGTACGTTCGCCGAGGTCTTCCCCTTCCAACTCGTCCATCCATACTCACCATATATACTTGTTTCGTCAATCTCCGTTCATCCATTCTCTCTACATGACCAAACCATCTTAACATACCTTTCTCAATCCTTGTTACTACATCTTCTTTCAACAATGCTCCTTTATCACACTGTTTCTCACTCTATCTTTTAGTGTAACACCACACATACTTCTCAAAGCTCTCATCTCTACAGCATTTATTATTATTTTTTTAGAAAAATACAAATAATATTAATAATCAAAAGGACTAGTTGTGTTGTTCTAACTTTCTCATATTTTCTTTTTCTATGTAAGCCGCACGTTTCGGTTTTTTTATAGACATCATTACTTTTAAAAATATCTTGTGGTCTTTTGAGACATATTATAACTCTCCAGTAATGTCTCAAAAGACCACAAGATATTCTTGAAAACATAAATTGGAAACATCAAAGTCTTTGAATGTCGTTTTCAAACCGAATGGACCTTTTATTACAGCTGTCAAAACAGACCATTATACATTTTAATTTACTGTACGTGCCAGGTTAATGACTCAAGCCAGGATAATGACGAGGTCTGTCTGTCCTCTGCCTTGCGTTTTGTTATTCTGTCTATACTGCACGTTTTAATTTCATAGGTGGGTGAATTTAATTCAAAGGGTTGAGGTGAGGTATTTTAATTTGGTTTTTTGATACGGTGGCATATATTATGGTCGGTATTCGAAATTGTTTTTTTTTTATTGTCTTGTTCTGAATTTTAACGTAACCAAATTGCGAATGATCTTAAAGAAGGCCAGGTTCCGAGCACCCTAAACCGGCGGTAATGCATGAAGAGGTGAATCAATGTAGATGAAGCGAAAGTAGTGTGCCAGAATCGTAGCAAGTGGGAGACAGGCGTAACAATATGTATGTATGTATGTTGTTCTGAATATTCTATTACAAAAAAAAAAAATATAGTTTCAAAGTGATTTCAATGTCGTTAATATCAACGTTCAATGTTACTATTTCAAAATCAGCTGTTCCTTAAATTTTGACCGTGTAGGTATTGCACTTTTGTAGGACAAAGCAGTTTATTAACACAAGGGGTCCGGAATCATGTACTAAATTCATGGTAAGCGTTTGTGCGTCGATGTTCATTTCACCCTGTATAACATTGTTCACATAAAACGTTGATTAGTAATGTATAAGGTACCATTCAAGATTTATGATACGTTGAGACTAGAGTGGAATCACAGTACATTTGGAACGATTTTTAAGTTACCTGGTAGAATATTAAAAAAAAAATAACCTTCTGATCTTGAATGTTTATATAGACTGTTATTTATGTTGTGTTATTATACCTCCATTCATTCATAGGGAAAATATCGAAAAGCTGTAAACTAAATTTCCAATATTTTTGTCCATTGATCATAATTAATTCAAATTTAAATCGAATTTCTGACAACATCATAATAATATTTTAAGAAAGATATAACCGAACATTGTACGGCATCCCTTTGTCCTTTGAGAGTCATCTCGAATCGTCTGTCAGTGCCAAATATTAAATGTTGATTCAATCTTATTGTGCTAAAGATTGAATTATAACGTTTAAGCTATATATTATTATATTTCTTTATTTACGTGTAATACAGAATAAATACGATTTCTTATTTTTCATTGTTAGAACTGATATTAAATCTTGGCAACTTTTTCTTTGTATCTATATTCAGTAACTTTATTTCAAAGATAGGTATTTATTATTAAAAATATGTTTTAAAGACACTTTTACAAGTCAATTTTCTAAGAAAAAATGAAACCAACTCAGAGAATCATTGTCTCTGAAAGTCCAGACGATAATTGTATTATCAAATGCGAGTTTCATGGTAATATATCTGAACAGGACAGAACTTTTGAAGAAATCGCCATATCGGCTTTAAATTGACCTGTCCTAACTGACGGCACACACAGCAGTATTTAGGTAGCAACATTTTATGAAAACGTTAATGTAAAGTAAAATCACCATCATTAGTTATAGGATTAGTTTATTTTGTTATTGTTGCATTGTCATTGGACAAATTGATTATGAACTGAGTCCACGATATCCCTAACATTCTTCTCCATTACCACATTTCTAGGGCATCCATCTTTTTTTTCTCAGTATCAAAGTCCACGTCAATGGAGTTAATTACACTATACAGACTAACTAGTGAGATACTAAAACGATATTCCAGGACGTAATATTTAGCGATCATATAGGAAGGAAAAAAATAATAATTGAGCACTTAGTAGGTAAACTTAACCGAAAGTTAATTATAAAATTACGAAACGCATGGACACCGTGCGGACACACCATTCACGTGCTGCGCTATCAAAACACAAAAGGTTCTTACATTTTTTATACTAAATTTACGTAAGCACCGCGCGTAGGGTATCCAGACTTCATTTATTAACAAGAATATTTTAAAAAAAATAAGTACCGATTTTTATTACAAAATTTAAAACGAGAATCGAATACTGACTACTCTCCTTGAATATTTTTTTAGTATCACCAGTCACTCTGTATATAATATTCTGTCCAAATTATTACAATATATTGTATACAGTATTAATACTGTGTTCTATCTCGCCGCACACGGTTCAATTCTAAAACAATCCTACATCAATGTACGTAGTGTAAGCTGGTCATGACTCTGTAATGTGCTTACGAAAGCGTATAATTGCTTTGTGCATCAATTATTAACCTCCCTATGCGTGCTTACAACTAGGGTGTGCCTCTGATACGCCGTAGAATAGTCATGATTGTTATTACAGTATAAAAAATATTATTTTCTTTACACTGTAACAAATATACATACCATACACACATACATATCACCACACCTGTATTCCCCAAAGGGTTAGATAGAGGTGTAGGTACTAATGTACATCCACATTAAGCCGGTATGTTTTTATCCAAATAATAACTTCCCACTCGCGGCTTTGCTAGCGTGGCCTATATGTTTCTTGTCATTTTTCGGGACAATATTTAGCCTTTGTTACTTAGAAATAATGTAGCTTTCTATTAGTGAATGAATTTTTCAAATCGGTTCAGTAGTTTCATTCTTATATTAGTCAAATATTTGACATTAGTGCACACTATGCCTTCAAAGAATACAGGCCTGAAGGTATAGAATAGAATAGAATAATATTTATTGTAGACCATTAATAAGAAGCAACATAAGGAAATACTTAACCTAAGGGTACAATGGCGGTCTTATCGCTAAAAGCGATAGCTTCCAGACAACCTTTGGATGGACAGAAACAAAAAATGTGATAAAAATAAGAATTTAAAAAAATATATAAATATTTCAGCCAGATCTATTCGTAAATATATTATAGTAGTTACTTACACTATTTACATATTTTACAAAAAAAATAATAATACAAAAACAGCGGGCGCGACTAGGCGTCAAAGTACTCCTCGGCATCGCTGTCGTCCGGCATTGTGCCCAGAAGACTGGCAGCATTGCCACGTTGAATGGCAATGCTTATGCGCTCCCCTAGGAATAAGCCAGCCCTCTGATCACGCGAGGCGTCGACCAGTCTTCTAGATATTTCCTTGTAGAGAAGACGGGCACTCGGACCCCATGACCCAAGCGTTTCGACCCCAAACGGCTCAAACATATAGCTACCTGACAGGTTGCTATACTTGCGCCGTTTGAGATAAATAAGAAATTAAATACCAATTTAAAACCTTTAAAATTCCATATTTGGATGTTTGTATGTTTATGTTATGTTACAAAAAACAAAGCACAATTTTATTATTTAAACATCATCTCCTTGTATTATAGTCTCCTTTAAAAAATCTAACATAATCCACTTTAGACCGAAAACTTCAAACAAGACCCCAAACTCCTCCTAAAACCAAACAACACTGGCTAACATGTTTTTGTGGGTAGTTTCAGTAATAAAATCCCAAGTAACCAAGCTAAAACACGACAGTTTCCTAACGGAAAACTTTGCTGTAGATATTTTATCTACAGCAAAACGTACAAACTATTAAATGCTATAACTAGCATCCGACCGAAGTTTCGGCTTCGGCCATCTTCAGCAAAAAAAGAAACACATAACATAACATACCATTACGCCTGCCTTCCCCGAAGGTTAAGGCAGAGGTGTACCAACCAAGCTTCGCCGGTATGTTTAGGTCCCATATAATAGGGTCAAGCCTATTGCCATTACCGGGCACAAAACCAGACTCCGAGCTGCTACTGAGAATTTCATTGAAAATTTCAATAATATTTTTCTAGACCTGGGGCACGAAACCAGGATCTAAAGCGTAGAAATCGCGCTTGAAACCACTAGACAAACGAGGCAGTATGTCACTTATTTCAGTTTAAAAGTGCATTCTCGCTGTCGCTTCCCATTAGCCCAACAATCCAAACCGCATTTGCTAGTAATGGATTTACCCGCATCACGTGACGTCAACACGGCTTCGTGCGTCACCATTGTTAATGAACACTTAATATGTGGAAAATTGTGGACAAAAACAAAAAGCTATATTTGGACATGAACGGTGATAGCAAAACGGTCAAAGTCTTGAGTTTCAACGCAACTCTAAATTTTCAAAATCATGTGCGTTTAATTTATATTTAATTTATGTCACTTAAACATTGACGACAATAATGATCGAAGACAATATAATAAAGAAATTTGCATGCCTGAGAGATTTTCTCGACGAAATGTGAAGTCCGCCGACCCGCAGTAGGCTAGCGTAAAATTCTGAAAAGAAGTTGATGGTGAAGCGTAACTGATTTTAGTGTAAATTGTTAATTTTCGCAGAACCCTCTATTTTACACTACTATCGAGAAAGATCAACATTGGGTAGGTCCCCAATTAAAACATACTATATCGTCATCAACCCATTACATTGTCCCACTGCTGGGCACAGGTCTAGACTACAGAGAGGGATTAGACTACAGCCCACCATGATAGCCTAATGCGGATTGGAAGAATTCACACGCTGTCAAGGAAATCTATTAGGTATGCAGGTTTCCTCATGATGTTTTACGAATTGATTTATTAATACGCATGTAGCGACATCTAGTGCGCTACATGGAACTACGTCGTTCAAATCCTGAATCGCGCAAATGGAGTTTACCGCGCGATTAGAGTATATACAACCGCCTGACATCAACTGTGAGGCCGTAGCCCGCCAGGCAAAAACACCTGCCTGGTTGGAGGATCCTCCCTTTGGTTGGAGGGGCAACACATCTCGCCTCTCTACACGCACATGCCTTCGAAAAGTCAGTGGTGCATGCCTTGGATTCTAATTCAAGACCTTTGACTTGTCAGTCCATTGGTCATATCACTAGGCTATCACTGCTGTCATACACATACTATAACCTTATTGTAATGTAATGTATTGCGTTAAGGATGACCGCGCACTGCGGGACGCGTCGCGGTCCGCCGCAAGTTATCGTGCGGGCCAACCGCAAATGTGTATACAGCCTGTGTAGGTACGAGTATGTACTGTTCCGTGAATTATTACTTGGGTAGCAGGACAGAACATTATAGTGAATCTATTGACAATAAATATGGTTTGTTGACATTGGTATTCGGAAAAGACATGGGAATATGTATAAAATACAGTTAGGAAAATATATGGAAGATGGAACCGAGGTTCGTGTAGGAGTTGAATCCTTACGAAAATTAAGTATTGGCAAGGGAACATTAATTGAAGAAATAAAATACAAGCAACATACTTAAGCAATATTACTGATTTAGTATCATCAACATCACTGGTCTCCTATCAGAGCAAGAGAGGTTAGGTTATAGTCCACCACACTAGCCTATATAGCTTGTAAAATACCATCACGCCTGTATTCCTCGAAGGGTTAGGCAGAGGTGTACTGTGCACTCACATTTCGCCGGTATGTTTAGGTCCCATGTAATAGGGGGCGAGCCTATTGCCATTAACCGGGCACAAATCCAGACTCCGAGTTGCTACTGGGAATTTCATAGAAAACCCCAATAACACTTTGCTCGACCTGGGGATCGAACCTAGGACCTCCAGCATAGCAGACGCGCTTAGGACCACTAGACTAATGAGGCAGTCATATAGCTTGCTATATAGCTTGTATCATCCTATAAAAGCAAAAGATTATTAGAGATTTAAAATTACAAAACTAGTTAAGAACAAGCCATTACCTAGAAATTGGGAAAAGTAGAGGCCAATTAAAAAAAATCATTGAACTTTTTTCGTCATCATAACGCTTTTTCAGAAAAATATTGTAATATTTTTGGTTTTAAGGGTTTATATATTTATTCTCAATAAGAATTATAATACAATCCACATACTCGTAACATGAGAACATAATTATACTAATACACAAAGATATAAGTATTCCTTTAGAGCACACATAGAAGCGGTAGTAGGATGATAATGTGCAACATATTTTTTTTTTATTTTATTTATACACATTCACAACATGAAGTGTTTATGTCATGACCCACTTATAGACAACTTTTCCGATGATATATTTTTTCATACACTATTGCGTAGGTATATTTTTGTTGTTTATGAACCGATTTTTACCATTATTTTTTTATCTAACTGTACTTCCAAAATGGTTCAATATATTTATATTGCTCGGTGTTTCAGTATAAATGCTGAAGATTTCCAAAATACTTTAAGTATTTCTAAGTTTCCTTTTCCAAAATGTTAATTGATTGTAAAGCGGTGCAGTATTCCAATTTATATGGAATCGAGCCAGTGGAATCTGGAGAACTTGGAAACATAAATTTGTCTCTGGGTCCGATGCAATTTACACTTTGACTTCGTATCTTTTAGATCGACGTCATTTACGGGAAATTGCTATTCACGGAATTGTGATAGTGGTCACCTCGCCATTGGCGTCTTTGTTTTGATTCCCATCCGAGACAAATATTTGTGGAATCCTCAGCACATCATCATCAAGCCATTTGTCTACCACTGGTGGGCACGGGTCTCCTCTCAGGGTGAGAGGGGTTAGGCTACAGTCCACCACGCTAGCGTACTACGAGTTTGCACACCGTCGAGAAAAGCTTCAGACTTTTAGGTATCTTCACCATATATTCCTTTTAAAGGAAGTGATAATTTATTAGTTATTAATACCCACATGATTATGCAACCCCATATTTGTTTTAAAACTAATTTTATTGTGTGCTGGTTATTTAGTTAATGTATTAAGTAAAGTTCTCTGTCACGTAGGACTTGTCATCTAGTATGGACATCTGCAAGCAAAAGCAAAAGAGTTGTAGATGCGTTGCTGAGCCTATTTAATGAAAAGAAAGGGGAAAGAAGAAAAGGAGTCAAAAGGGAAATGAGGGACAAATTGGGCCTCCGGCGCTCCACACTCACCGTACAAAACGCAACAGTACGCATACCGCTACTTGACGTCGATATTCTGTGGAAGGGTAGTACTTCCCCGGTCGTGCGGACCCGTTAATGCTGGCAAGTAGACATACCAGCGCGACACGACGACAAAAAAAAATGATTGAAAATAACATTAATTAGATGCGTTTCTTGACCTCATAGGACTCAAATTAACTACCAGGATCTTCAATAGACCACTATTCAGTATCCTGATAGTGAATGAAGGAAATACGTAATTACATTCAATCTGTAACAGGAGACGTGTGAGATAGTTTGATTCAATCCAACTAACTTCCTTATATTAGGAGGGGTTAACGAGTGATGCCATTTTCCTTGTAATGTTGGGGTTAATGGCGAGAATGTTTTATGTTTTACGAATAGAAATATTGGTTTTGATAGCCTAGTGGTATTAACATAAGACTGCCAATTTATAGATCTCGAGTTCTAATTCAATTCAATTTCAATTAAAACTCTTTGACTTTTTGTTAACTAAGCAACACTTTACACTTAGGTCTTATAGAGGAAGTTGGTCGTTATGATGGATAGACATTAACATAACATACCATCACGCCTGTATTTCCCGAAGGGTTAGGCAGAGGCGTACTAATGTTCACCCACAGTTTGCCGGTATGATTAAGATTCTATGAAATAGGGGGTGATCCCATTGCCTTTTAAAAAAAAAAAAAGATTACTAGCAATGTGGGTCACACATTACTAGTATTCTTGTTAACCCCTCGTGCTAAGCTAAAATGCTTGTGTTACGAGTGGGTTCACGTCGGTAGTGCAATGGGTGGGGTTCGAACCGGCAACCACATGATCGCAAGTCCGACGCCCTAGCCATTAACATAACATACCATCACGCCTGTATTTCCCGAAGGGTTAGGCAGAGATGAATTAACTATACACCCACAGTGCGCCGGTTTGTTTAGGTCCCATGTAATAGGGGGCGATCCTATTGCCATAGCCGGGCACAAATCTAAAGCCCGAGCTGATACTGAAATTTTTTCTTGACTTGAGGATCGAACCCAGGACCTCTAGCGTAGCAGTCGTGCTTAGGGCCACTATACTAATGAGGCAGTCATATAAAAACTAAAGAGCTATATAGAGGTATGTTAGCCTCATTCCTATCTGATGGGAAAATCCAGGGGTTCCAAACTCAGGGAAGCAATACTGAAGGTTGGCAACCCCTGCCTGGCAACGGTCCAACTGATGCGATCTAGTTACTTCCAAGGACACAAGCGGCTATGTGACCGCTAACCGTAACTATTTGTTAGATTATGTTTTTTTCTATTTCATTGCATGGTTCAATTTGTATGTTCAAGCGAGTTAAAGGGGTGATTCTACCCGTATTAAAAATCAACTTCCCACAATTATGAGACCTCTAAATGTAACGTGAAATTAACATATCTTCACGCCTGTCTCCACTTGCTACGATCCTGGCACACTACTTTCGCTTCATCTACAGTGATTATCTCTTCATGCGAAACCGTCGGTTCAGGGTGCTCGGAAACTGGAATTTTTTGTGTGTATTTGTTGCCTGCCATGCCTCAATTTTTTTTTACTAGGTAGGTACTCTTGTATCATCATCAACCTATTACATTGTCCCATTGCACCTTCAGAACGAGAGGGAATAGGCTATAGTCCACCACGCTAGCCTACTAAAGGTTAGCGGACTTCACACGCTGTCAAAGAATTCTCTCAGGAATGCAGGTGTCCTCACGATGTTTTCCTTCACCGTTTATGCGCATGATAATTAATTATTGGACTGCCAAGGCTAACACTCGTAATTAACTAACTTCGTGCCTTGGATTTAAACTAAACCTAGGTATCTCTAAGATATCTCTCCTTTTGTGTATGGAGAAGTATTTATTTTTCAACGGACTGCCTAATTAGTCTAGTGGTCCTAAGCGCAACTGCTATGCTAGAGGTCCTGGGTTCGATCCCCAGGTCGAGCAAACTGTTATTGGGTTTTTCTATGAAATTCCCAGTAGCAGCTCGGAGTCTGGATTTGTGCCCGGTTAAGGGCAATAGGCTCACCACCTATTACATGGAACCTAAACATACCGGCGAAATGTGGGTGTACATTAGTACACCTCTGCCTAACCCTTCGGGGAATACAGGCGTGATTGTATGTATGTATGTTTATTTTTCAAGAAAGTTGATGAGTACGACATCGATGGGTAGACCAGGTTTTACCACCTTAAAAGTTACAGGTGACCAAATCCTGACTAAAACTCTGTAAAACGTTTAACTCGAAACGTTTCTCATGCTTTTACTTCTCTCAAATTCACTCTAATACACTTTTAGCATTCCTTTCGTATTCACAGTCGATTTTCGTCTTAAAATATTTTTTTCCTCTGTTTACGTTAAGCCTATGCTTCCATTTTGTAATCCTTTAATCTTAGAATTTCTAAGAGACATCTTTGTGATTCAGTGATAAGACAATTCCTTGATAATTCAAGGAAAAGGAAAAAAATATAAAGGATTCCGTTATATTTCATTGTTTATTTTATTTCAGACAAATGCTTTTAGGATCTAATTCTGAATTCAGAAAGAAAGGCGAGTTTATTTATCTACAATTCAATTTAATTCTTGCAATTATAACATAAAATCAGAGAGAGCCATTGAAGATTCGACAAGAAGAATCAGAAATTCAGACATTAGTACAGCACATTTTGCATTCTATCTACATGATTCCGTAAAACAAAATGTGTTTATATTGATGGCCACTGGTGCAAAAAGGTTCTCAAGTCGAGACAACGCACCGGAAAACGCAGAGTAGGACGACCTCCAACGAGATGAACAGACAACTTGGTAAAGGTCGCTGGGAGTCGTAGAATGCAGGCGTCATTATACTCCATCATGGAAGTCTATGGGGGAGGCCTTTGTTCAACAATGGACCTCATTTGACTGATATGATAATGATGAATGATTACAATGTTCAAGTTCAAAGTTCAAATAAGCTTTTACAAGCGTTAATCAAACGTTATTGACTCTACTTCGGTTCCAAAAAGTTGATCCTTTGGAGAAGAATTCAGCAAGAAATTCATATAATGAACTCCAATTCAACAAGGTATTATTGAAAATATTTAAGAAACAAATCACGATCTCTTATAAATTATTAGAACAGATATGTAGGCTTTCAAAACGTATTATAGACATTTAAAAAATCAATTACCTACCAACATAATAGAATGCCAATATCCAATATCTCTGTTACAAATATTCATAGTATAAAAACTGTCACTCACTAAAGCACTCTGAAACCTTTCATAACAAAGCCACTTTACCGCTAGGCAGAAAGAGGTACCTACATCCACCCACATGAGTCCTCAAAGACATTACACTACGTAACAGTACTCGGAATAAAAGAGAATTTGAAAAAGGATAAACTAGTGATGTGACATACAATTATATCGGAAGCCGAAAGCCGCTGCCGGAAATTTGTAAAAAGAAATGTATTTTATCGTCGAAGCGTATGTTTGAACTAGCATTGCGATTTTTTTATCAGCCCGGATGGTCCCACTGCAGAGCAGGTAGTGACTAAATAAAGACCCTTGAAAGATTTTAACTAAAGAGATATGCAGTAACTTTTAAGTCACGTTACATACTGCCATGGATGAATCAACGTATTTATATGAATTTTATTAAAATAGCCCGCTTAGGAGATTATAATCATAATTTTATTAGACTTTAGTTTCATCAAATTTAATCTGTGAGTGGAAAGTGGCATGCAGAGCGACAGTACCCAATATGCTGACATTTTATTCATTTATTGACAGTTTAGTTATTATTGGTTCATTATGATACTTATAATTATCAGTATCAACCCATTATATTTTCCCACGGTCTCCCTCTCAGAACGAAAGGGATTAGGCTAATAGTCCACCATGCTAGCCTACTGCGGGTTGGCAAACTTCACACGCCTTTAAGAAAATCTCAGATCAGATTTCCTTCATCGTTTAAGCGCGAGATAATTAATATGCACATGACTTCAAAAAACCTAGAATTCGTAACCAAGGCATTTGACTTGGCAGTCCAATGGTTATATCACTAGGCTGTCACTGCTTTTATTATAATTAAATTAAATCTAAAATTACACGGGAAGAATTTTTTTAATAAAACAACCAACAAATTTCGGCCTTAAAGTTTGAGTCACATCCCTACGTCTTACCTACTTACCTCCCACATATATCAAACAGCAACTTTACTTGGACCAATATAAGTATTTTTTATGTAATATATGCCCGCCCTGTAATATATATATACATCTATTTGTTCGCTAGAATCCCCAGAGCAGTATACAAATGCAAAACTGAGAAAATGATCAGTTTTATGAGAAAAATATTCTCCATTTTTTGCTGAAACCAAATTGAAGTCTTTTTGGTATCTTTATAAGTACTGGCTACATAGACGCGTAGGTCTTTTTTTAAAATAAGACTGTGTAGTTCTTTTTTTAAAAGCATCAGAGGCCATACCATAACGTCATGTTAAGACTCATAGTTTTTGCTTGTACGCCAATTCATTCACTCGTTTTTTTTTTGGTTTTTCGCAAATTGTTTGTCTGTAACACATTCTAGGATCATGGCAGTAGAAATTGCGACATCACCTTTAAATAATTCCCAATTAAGTACTAAAACTTTTCCGATAAAAATTCGTTAGATACCGTAGCAAGTAATAGTGTAAATTGTCAATTTTTCCAAAGTCCTGTCCTATCTGACGGCACGCATACATCGGGTAGCTCAACCATTTTATAGGGAGCATAACGACCCGTCGCACAACGATACCAGATCAGCAAGATATTTGTGTAGGTCATGTGAATTACTTAACACAGCCAGACAATGACCAGATCCAAAAGTAATAATAGTAAGTTTTCAGTGCAGATGAAGCGCCCCTCTCTATAAATATTTAGATAGGTACCGCCGAATATTGACTTGTCCTCCATCCCTATTTTAATATTAAAAGAGGTTTATATTTCTCATGTAGTCACAATTCCACACATAACAACTCACAAGGTTTGTACCCCACCCATACCATATCGATTCCCCATAAAGTCCCCCGTTCGTGATACAAAAATGAAAACCGTAAGAAACTAACATTATTATCTAGACGAAAACCATGTAACACGCGAGCCTAAATATGAGGGGAAATAGTTTTAAAAGTATGGTGATATTATCTTTTGACCTGGGTAGAAAAGAAATAAGCAGCAGTATGCTTACATCCATTCACTGTTTTATTTTTATATAATCTTCGAGTTCATTATCACTGCATAAACAAAGTCCCCCGCCGCGTCTGTCAGTCTGTCTGTTCGCGATAAACTCAAAAATTACTGCACCGATTTTCATGCTGTTTCACCAATGGATAGCGTGATTCTCGAGGAAGATTTGTATGTATAATTTATATATATTATGATATTATAGCCGTGAAACCACGCGGGCGAAGCCGAGGGCGGAGAGCTAGTAATATTATAATGAGTATTTTTGTGACGTCTTTATTAAGTGACGTCATAACGGCTCGATTAAAAACGGTGTTATAATAAGTAGCTTTTCAATTACTGCATCGAATTGAATATTTAACAACGTTATTTAAGTTGCTTTTGAACTATAATTATAATCCTTCTAGCGACCCGCCCCGGCTTCGTACGGGTATTTTATTCATATTTCTACTAATTTACACATAAGCTTTACAAATAATACATCTAAACCTTCCTCATTAATCAGTGAACTTTGTTTTATAATATGTTGTGACTTGTAGGCCACAAGCACAGAGGTTTTAGGACCGATTCCCTAGTCATGCAAAGTGCTTTTAGACACAAGCTCCTAGTTTAGATGTGCTTTTAAATGGCAACCGCTCGGCCTCTATTTTATGAAAAATATCGTCGTACTATTACCTACCTCTGTTCGACCTTTTAAGGAATACAATCGTGTTTTTTATAAACGAACTTATGGCGAAAAAATCACCCGTAAAAATATGCCTAGAACGAATAATTCCAAGCCACAATTCTCTTTTAGCCCTTAATGGCTTGATTAGCAACATATAGCTACTTCAAAATCGTCAGTTTATCCACACTTAGGTCGTTGTTCTGATAAATTAAGCAATAAATTAGGCTACGTAAAGGCGCCGGCGGTTTTTCATTCAAAATTGCCGGGGTTCAGTTCGGTAGCTAAGAGAAAATGGATTAGGAATGTTGTTGCTATTACTAAGCGTACTCGAATATACTATCAAATCAAATCGTATTTATTTGTTAAACACGTGTGCATACAAGAACATGCAAGTTATTATCATATTATAATTTTTATCGGTCGTATTTTTCCTTCACCAAATTAACTTAATAATCTTTGCATGGAAAATGCCTAAAAAATACAAAAAGACTGTTATTTCATGTCAATAATGCCATATCATTTTCATGACGAAAAGAAAAAGAAGAAGATTATAAACGTATTTCTGCAAAAAATCTCCTTTCTGGTATCTGTCTTCTAAAATACCTACGTTAACCCTTTTAATATACAATCCCCCCAAATTAAGGTTCAGTAATTAAGTATAAAATACCTTACTCATTTCACTACCCTTTTTTACACACATTTCATTGCTCAAAGGCAAAAACAGATCCTTTCTCCGGGATACGACTGAATATCGTTTTTGTTGCCATAAAACACAGGCGACAAATTTGTGAGTAGATGACACATAGTAGGGCCATTTTAAGGGTTGTGCAAAAATATAAATGGCACATTTACTTCGTCGACCTTCGTTGAAGAATGATGCGACAGATAAGAATTTGTTCCCACCAAAATACTTTGGTGGTTTCTTTGTTATTTCTTATGTGGAATAGTATGTGTAACCCTTGTTTTTACTGAATACAGTCATGTTTTTTTTAATTCAGCCGTTATTGTCGTAAGAGTACCTAAAAGAAAGTTCTCTTTGACATAAAATCGAAGAAGTTTTAGGTTTTTAAATTTATTTTGACAGTCCAATACAATACAATACAATATCTTTATTTGTCTGATATTGTATTGTATTGTATTGTGACTGTCAAAATACATTTAAAAAATCAATATGTCATCTGTGTGTGCGTCAATAAGTAAACTGCTGCGCTGATTTCCTAAAAATGTTCTTTTATATCATATTCATAATAACATGCGTTTACTTTTGTAATCAAGAACAGTTTAAGTGTGTACCTAAAAATGACGCGATACACTCGTATATAAGAAATTCTCTTAGAGTTTCCACACATTTTCTCGTGAGGGGTATAAATTGATTACTGTCAACTTATTACTAAACGAACTCCGGAACCATTACGATAATTGACAAAGCTTTCCGTGTTAGGAAAGTTATTTTTAAATAATATTTTATGGCGTAGAATGGAACGGAGACAAAAAATATGAGAAAAAACGTTTGAGGATAGAAATATCAAGGTTACGTAAGAAAAATATCGAGAACCGGTAACACCAATCATGTAATATTTTTATAACAAGATTTTTTTTTTAGGTCAGAGCGACCATTAAAAGAGACAATTTTAAGGAATACATACAGTTTAAAACTAAAAACATGGAAGCCTTTCACTTAGTATCTACTTCAAACATTCCAACAATATCACTTTCTTCTCATCAGCAAACAAATAAAGTTCGCTATCAGATTCCAATAGCGCATCGAGCGCTCTCAAATTAGTGTATAGAACCTGTGATTCGGGATACAGAAAATATTGAACAAATAATACATTCATGTCTTTTTCCCACAGAGGGAGTCAAAAATACAGTTCGCCACTTGCTACGACTCTTGCATTTCTCTTTCGCTTCTTCCATACTTCCATACATCTTATCAACACACACGCTGGTTGCGAGGACTAAACATCTGACCTTTTTGGCGGACCTCGCCAATAAGGGCGATGTACATTCTTCTAAATTGCTCTTGTTAATCGTCTTTCATTCATTCTCTCAATATGCGCCAACGATCTCAGCATACATTTTCTCTCAGTCCGCAACGTTATCTGAATAAGTAAAACTCAGCCTTTCTCAACAAAATAATTCAACTGTCTGTAAAATTTATTGCAAAGTTGGTCTTTTGAAAACCCTTACTACAAGTAAAATAAATGTCTCAGTACATTTTTTTATTAATACAATACAAACAAGCACCCAGTTCAAAAACGAAGCCTTAAATTATCAATAACTTTCCTTTAAACATTTTTGCAAAACTTCCCCGAAACTCTGCCATTAAAGCCCCATAAATTCCATCTACTGAGCCACAAATTTTACTAAACAAGCATGGCTTATGATGGTAAATCTAAGGAAAGTTAAACTCAACGCAATCAAGCCGAACAATTTTGTTAAAAGAACACAATCGATATGAATCTCTAGCGCTTTATGTGCAAAAAGACTTTTTTTACTGCCAAGATAGAATCGGCGAATGTCTCCGCGTTTTCTTTACGAGTTTTTGTAGAGGCATGCCGAAATTAAAGGTTTTTGTTGGCAAGTATTCCGCTAGAGGCCCTTCGTGACGAAATGCGTAATGATGATTGATTTGTGGAGGCTCAGGCCGTTCGGTCTTCTTGCTTTTTGTGTCTGTAATACCTGTGTGATTGAATGTTTTTGTGTGAGCTAGAGATTGTGAAGCTTTTGAATGGAATGCTTTAAAACGTGTACGTGAGCTCTTGATTTTTTCCATTTGTATGGCGTTTTTGAGACATTTGTTAGCCCTTCAGAATGAATGCTATTTGTTACCGTTGTTTTTTAAATGTTCAAATTTAAGGACTGTAGATAACTAATATTATCGTTGACTGACTGATATTATCTTATCTCTTCCGTGGATATCATCAAAGCAAAACTCAAAATTTGGCATGTAGGCATCTCGATTACTCTAGAAATTACTATAGAAACGGCTAATACTGTGGCCGCTAAGCAGTAATGTGCTAATATTATTGTGTTCCGTTTTGAAGGTCGTCGTAGTCAGTATGCATATTTGATTTAACAACTAAGGTCACGCTATCACGGAGATATTCCCTTAATACATATTGTAGGACTTTTGCGCATAGTTCAAAATTATCTAAGAAAAGGTTTTCATTAAGAACGCTTTCCACTATCAAAACTTTACCAGGAATGTGTCTGGAACGCACACGACATACGCTATGCAGTCACAATTATAATATTACATCATACGTACGTGAATACAATGGGTCGCATGACCGGGGAAGTACTACCCTCCCATAGAATATCGACGTCAAATAGCAGTATGTATACTGTTGCGTTTCATAAAGTGAGTGTGGAGCGCTGGAGGCCCAATTTCTCCCTTAGTCCACTTCCTTCTCCTTTTCTCCTTCCCCTCCCGTTTCCTTAAATAGGCAACTTCTAAAAAATACACTCAAGCCTTTTTCCCACAGGGGTAGGAAGAAACTATAGACTGCCTCTTGCATATCTCTTTCGCTTCTTTCACATTAATACGCGCCGGTTGCGAGTACTACGCACCTGACCTTTTTGGAGGATCTTGTCGATAAGATTGGTATACGTCCTTCTAGGGCGACCTCTTCCGACGCTGCTGCTGACATTCACCTCGTAAATTCCATTTGTTAATAATATTAGTACAGTTTGTTCGAAATAAGTAAGCCGATCGGAAGTTAGCCGTTCCGAACTACCGCGGTGATAAAATCGTTTAATTAAGTGTTTTAATACATAAAATAATATCGAAATTAGTAAACAAAATAATTAGAAATGTGAAACATATGCGACTCTAATTATATTTACACCGACTTTTTCTATTAAAATTTACCACTTCTAAACCACTTGCAGACAACTTCCGATCGGCTTACTTATTTCGAACAAACTGTATAGTTCTAAACCCCCATACAAAAAGCATCCAGCATCCCACATCACACTGTTCAAACAATGTATCCTACACAATTTAAATAGCTTTCCATGAAGTGTGAAAAGCATTCATTGTTCCCTAATGGACTCTTAGTAATATGATAGGTGTCTGTTTAATGGAACATACTTTACAGCGCATAATACATTGTTTGTGTTGCATGGATCTTATTACGGTTAAAAGACATTGTCTTTATAGGACAACGGTGATCAAAGAATGAATGAGAAAGGTGGTTTTGTGACGTCATAACGCCTGGATGTAAGTGCAGTGATAGCCTTGTCATATGACCATGGGACTGACATGTCAAAGGTCTCCCGTTCGAATCCAAGGCACCTCTGACTTTTCGAAGTCATGATTGTGCGTATTTAATATGTGGATGCTTGTTATAAGCAATTTACGTAAAAATATTGTTCTTCAGCCATAATTATTTATTTTTATTTATTTTTATTATTATCACGCGCTTAAACTGTGAAGGAGAATATTGTGAGGAAACCTGCATGCTTGAGAGATTTTCTCGATGGCGTGTGAAGTCTGCCTACCCGCAGTCGGCTAGTGAGACGGACTACAGCTTAATCCCGTTCTGGGAGGAGACAAGTGCCCAACAGTGAGACAATATATGGGTTGATGATGATGATAATGAACACCTGGACTAGCAACTGTCTTGGTGATCATGTGATCTTTTTATTTTAGTGCTAAGCCTTTTTAAAAGTAGCTTTTCTGGCTTCATTTTGAAGTGTATCTGTGTTTTCTAGATGCTATTATATTCTAAGCAATATTAATAGTTTGAGTATTCCAGCATCTACGTGAATGTACGAGTACCTATTATTAAATTACCAAGTTCGTGTTAATTAAATCTTGCTTAGCAAATTCTCGAAATGGTATCGAAAATTATTTCAGTTCGATGGATACGCTTTCATCTATAAAATGATATCGTTCTGTGCAATAGTTGGGTTTCTTACTTGAAGCTATTCATGAAGCTGAGGTTGTGCGAAGTGAGCTCAAAATTAAGACTTTGTGTAACATGTCTTGATTCGTTTTTTTTTCTTACAAAAAGCTTAGCTCAGTTGCGTAGTACTTGCAACCGGCGCGTGTGTATGAAAATATGTTTGAATGTAGAAAAAGCGAATGTAGAAAAAGCGATATCCAAGAATCGTAGCAAGTGGCGGTCTATAGTTTCCTACCCCTGTGGGAAAAAAGCATGAGTGTATGTATGCATGTATGTAAAAAAGCTTACTAGCAATGTGGGTCGCACATTACTAGTATTCTTATTAACCCCTAGTGCTAAGCTAAATGCTAGTGTTATAATTGGGTTAAAGTTGGCAATTCAATGGGTCGGTCCAGAACCGGCAACCACATGATCGCAAGTCCGACGTCGTAGCTACTAAACTACAACCGCTAAATGTTCAAGATGTTCTTATATTTTTTTTGTTTAAAAAAGTCAATACTATATGTATCTCCTGCCAACCCTATTGGCTGCCTACATCTTGACCTGTTTCTGCCGGACGAGAAGGGGGCATTACTCGGCAGATTTCAGCCGCTTGACAACTGTGAACGAGTTTTTCTCTACCGATATTAAACTTGGGAATTTGCCGAGTCAGCGATAAAACCGTAGGTGACTTACTTGGTTTGTACTATCAATTTAAAACTTGATGATTATGACGTAACATTACCATCTAATAAAACCCGATTGATCTCGATCTTTCTATTTTAGTTCGAGGTTTTGTTTAAAAATAAACCGCATTTACCAATATACATATTGAGATGCTCCAATTTAGATGAGTTTAAAACGCTATTAAAGCAATTTCTTATTAATAAGGCATACTACAATATGAAAGAATATCTCGAAGCCAAAAATTTAAATATGAAATTCAGTAATTAGCTGATACCTATACAATATTAAGTAGGTATCTAGATTGACTCAATTAATTGCTTGGATTATGTATTATGTAACTTCAATTATAATTAGAGCATGATAAAATAATTTAATATTAATTTAATAAAACGTGATAAGTATTGCATGCCAAATGGCGGAATGTAGCGGCATTAATGCCTGAATTGAATTGAATCGTTTTTATATCTAATACCCAAAATGTGAAACTACTCTTTTTAAAAAAAGCTTTTGCGGCTTCACTTTAATGCGTATTTGTGGTTTCTAGGTTATATATTATCCGAATTCATTATATAGAGCATTTGTATAAAAATATTTTGCTAATAGGAATATTTTACTACACGGGCGTTGGAATAAAATCTCGATCTGATTTCTATTGCCCAGCAGTGGGACAATGTTGATGATGACGATGATAATAAAGTGATATTATATCACATTTATTTCAATCCCATTCAATTGTATTCAAACACATTCTTACAGTACTTAACGAGCCCGTGGATGTCAGAATTCTGCGATCTCATTAATCACTTCTTTTACATACAACGCTTGACTGATATGCTTCTTTTGAGAGACTTGAAAGGTATTAAGCATGTACAAAGATAAGCTTGTGAACAGATCAATAGCTTGGTGATGTATGTAAATAGCGTGTAACATAACAAGCCTAAAACCTGAAAGTAGCTTGTTCAGATTCATTAACTAAATCAATACTTATATGTTTTAACTTGTTTAAGTTTTATGATAAAGTTTTTAAAGTTTTTGAGTATTTCACATGTCCTACGCAAACGTCTTGCTGATCTGATATTGTTCTGTACCGCGTCGTTGAGCTCCCTTAAATTGGTTGAGCTACACGATGACAATTATGTATCCGTGCCGTCAATTAGGACAGGTCATCTCAAAGCTGCTATGTCTCCTTGTTCAAAAGGCCTGTTGTACATTGTAAAACTCGCATATGTATCTGAAAGTATTACTACTGTCTGGACTTTAAAGATCATATTTACCTAAGTTTGTTTTGGCGTTTCTCCTTAGAGGTTCTCAGATAGGAAATTCCGGTGCCACTTAGTTTAAAAAATATATAAAACATTGACTTGTAAAAGTGTCTTTAAAGTAGATGGATTTACAGAAAAAAATAATAGTAGTTTTAAACATTCGTTACAAATATAATTTTGTAACGCAAAAAGTCTTCTTGAAACAGGAAAGACTCCGAAAAAGCACAAAACAAAGAGCTCTTTCAGAAAAAATGCTACTTACAACATTAAATTATTTGAAAATTCAATGTGTGGAGTTTTAATAACAAAGTTCTTTAACAAAACGTCTTCTAATTCCCATTTCCCAAGTTATTTCCATTGATTTTCCAACGTTTATGTGTCACATATGCCGACGACACGACCCTAGTTTTATGGTCGGCCAATACGGAAACGCAACGTGAGAAACGTTAAAAGAAACTGTAAGGATACGTTCACAGTAATAAGATCATAGTTAGCAACTTATTCTGACCCACTAATCACGTTTAAGGACTAAAATTTAAGCGGTCCAATGTAGGCAAATCATGTATTATGTGTAATCCAAATAAATAATTTTAATACGAATGCAACTCTGTATGTTTGTAAGATTTTCATGCTTAAACGGCTGAACCAATTTTTGAACTTTAGATGGAGATGGATTATACTTTAAATAACGACCTACAACTTGTTATCACAAATATTTCTTTGGTATCCTAATCAAAACGTGAACAACAGCTATATTGTTATACCTATAATACCTAGAATCAAAACAACTTAGTCTGTGCTGCTAACGGTGTTGTAGAAGTGTCAAAGCGTCAAGCTTTGCCATTTCTACAACACCGTTAGCAAAGCGTTGACAAAATAAAATATAATGTACGCACACAATTTCCAATTTCAGCTAGCCTTTCACTGTACGGAAGTCCTATAGAATGCAAGGTTACCTTATACTGGTAATGCACAGATTTTTGTAAAGCCGTGTATACCTAATATCGACACGAAAAAACGCCTGATTGATCGATTTAGCAACATACCTGCGAACCATGGGGAGGCAATTTCAACGAATTTACAGCTTAAAACGATTTGTTACTAAAACGTAACAGATCGATTCCCATTCGTTAAACTTCGACAAAAACGTACAATCATGAAGGTGGGACAATAGGTTTTAGCAGAAAAAGAAATTGGTTTAACGGTGTCATTGAGCCACGTTTTAGCGTTTTTGAGACAGTTTTTTTTAGAATCGCCGCTTGCAGGGAAAATGGTAGTGATATGCAGGGATGCCAGTATGAATGGGTCGGCACGACCGGGAAAGAACTACACTCCCATAAAATATCGACGTTAAATAGTAGTGTTCAACTATGCGCTTTTGTTGGTGAGTTTGGAGTGCCGTAGGCTCAATTACTCCATCAGTCTCCTTCCATTTCTCCTTAAAGGCCGGAGACGCATAAACGACTTCTCCGATCTTACAGGTATCGTTGGTTCGTCTGCTCGTTTACTGACATTTAAACATAAAAAAGAACAATTAATTTTTGAATGAAGTGTTCCTTTTCTAAAATGATAGATGGCGCTAGTAGACCACTCACAGTAAACAAACTGTGGGACTAATATGAACACACCCTTATGTGTAATGGTACAGAAGTAGCAATAAAAGGGCCGCATGGGGTGATAATAATGGCCCTATTTTTGTTAGAACCTTACATCTATGATGTACCATTGATTTTATCTTACGTAACTATTTTTAGTAGGGAATTGCTTTTCTTTAGAATTTCTCAGTTTAAATTGTGATATTATTGAATTTTGTTTCGTTAACAATCTAATTCAATCCAATCACTGTTATTACGTTGACTGTACTATTTTAAAAGAGTGTCCATGGGGTTTCTTGCCAGATCTTCTTCATAGGATCAACTTTTTGGAATCGTGCAACTAGAGTCAATAACGTTTCATATGTAAACGCTTCTAAAAACTTATTTGAAATAAAAACATTTGATTTAATTTGACTGCTCGCGGTCAGGCTCCGGATGGGTGACGTCTCCATGTCTCGAAACCTGTTGCACCTTGTTGCCATATAAACACTTAAGACAATCGTGAATGGTAGTTAGAAGCTCCAAAAACCTTCTAGTATAAGATAGATATATAGATAGATAAGAACCTTCAAATATCGGTATTGCCTAGGAATTGGGCTACGAAGATCTAATAACAGTAGTTTTGTTTAAAATTCTGATGGTTAGCCACTCTTTTTTTATGGGATAACTCTGCAAACGAGCAGGCGAGCTACCTGATGGTAAGTAGTCGTCGCCGCCCATGTACATCAGCAATACCAAAGGAGTTGCAGATGCGTTGCCGACTCTATTAAAGAAAAAGGAAGGGGAAAGGAGAAAAAAAGAAGGAAGGGGACTGAGGGAGGAATAGGACCTGCGGCGCTCCGAACTCACCATTAAAATGCAAAAGTATGCATTCTGCTACTTGATGTCGATATTCTGTGGGAGGGTAATATTTCCCCGGTCATGCCAACCCATTCATGCTGGCATGTAAGTAAACGTGCCAGCGAGGTAGTACTACTACTAAAAGACTGCAAGCCAACCCCAAACAAAATTAGGAATAGGTTCATAATGATATAATCGATAATACGTCAAAATACATCGAAAATGCCAAAGACGTTTTCATTCAACTTTTCTATTAGTCACACAATCGTTCAGTGACGTTCGATTTTCTTCACAATTTCCTTTGTAGAATTGCTTTAGCTCAGTGCGTTAGCCTCAAACATCCATGAAAACAATTTAAAGTACAAAGAAGCTATGAAATGTTACGAAAAATCTGCCTTCGTGACTAAAGTTTCAATTTTATTTGTGGAAAAAATAACATTAATTTGCTTAGGCTGGTTTTAGTCGAGCGGTGGGTCATAAATTTTTTAAGCTTATTTCTGGGGAATTAGTCGTACTATAAAAAGGAAAACTGACTCATAAGTCTTAAGTGCAACTGCTATGCTAGAGTTCGTGGGTTTGATTCTCATTTCGAGCAGTGTTATTGTGTTTTTCAATGAAATTTTCAGTTGTAGCAGCTAGGAGTCTGGATTTGTGTTATATTAGTGACAATCGAACCAAGGACCTCAAGTGAAGCATTCACGTTTTCTAATGGAGCAGTGTTCTTTCAATTTATAACATACAATATCGTTACACTTGTAAACTCTAGCTTAGGCGCAAAAGGGGTCCAATTCAATAATAGGGGTATTATAAGTCCCTTATAATTGAGGACCAATTACACTATGGGTGTATGATTGGGTACAATGTCTCAACTAACAATGATATAATTAAGCGTAACACACTCAAAGCAAATAACAGTGTTCCGTAACTCAATTAGCATAATCAAACACTTCTGGAATAATTTTAATGTATATTCATCATTCAACTACAGCAAATTTACTCAAAATCCAAGCCCAGATTAAAATAATATAATACTTGTCTCGGCTTCGCAAGGTTGTTCACAATTATCGTCATATTTCTACCAATTCACAGAAAACCTTAACAATTAATACACTTACACCTTCCTCATGAAACACACTGTCTACAGGTGAAAATCACATTACGATCCATTCAGTAGTTTTCGAGTTGATTGCGGAAAGGCAGACACACAGACGCGGCGGGGGACTTGGTTTATCATAATTATGTAGGTACTGATAATAGTTTAACATATTTGACAAAGACAGACTTCATACATAAAAGTATATATTATTATGTTATAGATGTATTGAAAACGTATTGAGAAGTTTATTTAAGACATATTTAATGCAAAATGCGTCGTATGAATACCATTTATTTCAATTAATTTTCACAGAATACTAATGCGATACAGCAACCAGCAGAAAATTATTTGAATATTTATTTGTAACTAAATATTTAAGTACGCTCGCATCCTAAAAGACTATTTGGCAATTTTTTTATACAAATTAATATTTGCAAATTATTAAAACATAACTGCAGTACTAATATATTACAGAGTTACTCACAAGTTTAATATTAAATACAGAATATAGATTTTCACTAAGAAAAATACAAATAACTAGCTTTATTTCTTTCAAAATTGAATTCAATCTCCCACCGAAAATAATAAAGAAAAAAATTGCCAGACAGTAAAATATAATCCTTTAACATTAATTTTAACTACCGCGCAGTGTTCTCGTTAGACCAAACAATAACAATTCATAGCTGGCAACGACCATTTAATTTAGACCATCCGAGCCGCGCGTTCGGCCCGCCGAACTGTAGCCAGCCTAACGGACCTACTAATGACCTGCCCGCTAATCACTCATTTTCATAGTAATGAAATTTAGATTAACCTAAACATTGTTTAATTTTCATTTCGTGATATTCATTTACATAATATCATTAATCTAATAATCCTCTGGATACTAATTTTGACAATTTTAATATTTCATTCGACTGCCTCATTAGGTATTTTGAGAGAGTAAGAGAGACTGCTACGCTGGAGGTCGCGAAGTTCGAGCTCGTTTCCATGTCATGTAAAGTGTTGTTAGGTTTTTGTATGAAATTATCAGAAGCAGCTCGGAGTTCGGACTTATGACTGGATCGCTTCATATTACATGGGACCTAAACATATAGGTGAATTGTGGGCTGAACGTTATCACTGTTTCTATCCTAAAAATATTAAATCCCTCTATATTTTTTTCTTCGTCTTCGTTCGTCCATAAGACATAAACAGTCAGTAATAGTTGTGGCGTGTGTAAAAATTGCATGGTATGTATCCTATGACATATCAATAATCTTAAGCAGAAGATAGTCAGTTAGTCAATCTATAGTATAGTAGTATATTCTTTAAAAAAAAAACATTTACAGAGGTAGGCTAGGTTCCCAGTTAGATCAGTAGCGTGATCAACGCTAGTACCACTTAAAAGTACTCTATTCAATCAATGGATAATTATGTTGCAAACCAAACCAAAGAGATTCGCGAATTACATTTAAAATGTACCGCTCATAACGACACGCACTTGACCGCTTTCAACACTACACTTCAAACCTCACATTAAAGCCCGTCCCTCGGGAAGCATTGCTGTTTAAAATGCTTTGTATGTGTTTAAATATTTTAGTAGAAACTACCTCGTGAACCAACCAATCAGAGGGCTCTGTTCAATGTGTGAGTTAGAACGTGAAATATTTTAGTGTGTACACATTTTGAAGGTTACGTAAGTGTAAAGAGTTAGGGAAATTTGAATTTGTTTTTCTTACAATGCTGGCTGTGTTTGCGTTATGTTGTTAAGGGGATTGTTCGTGACGGAATGAATTTTCAAATATGCGGAATTACGTAATTTATGTTCGCTGTTTACCTGCGCTGTGAGCTTAATTCGTTTATGTTGCTATAATTTAGACGTTTTGCGTTTGTTCGTGAATTTCTAATGTAATCGAGCAACATATAGTGCTAATTAAATGATACCAGATTCAGTTATCATCATGTTTCAATAATCTGTGGAAAATTGTTATTACCTACAAACGGAACTGCTTCATAAGTCTTGTGGTCCGAAGCGCGACTGCTACTAGGGTTCAATTCTCAAGTCGAGCAGTGTTATTGGGTTTGTCTATGGACATCTCAGTAGCAGCTCAGAGTTTGTATTTGTGTCCAATGAGCCTTTGTGTCTTACCGATATATATTTATGTGTGTCCATAAACAATTACTTTAGCAATTTAATGTTCTGCCCTTTTAAATGCTTAGGCATGTCCCACAAGTATTGGTTTTTCCTTATTGTTGCTATCACAATTGCTAATGTCAATTCAACACTGATAAATTAAATTTCTATTTCCATCAAAACACCATAAACATTCGGTAATTTCACAACGATTCTCATATCTTACGTTACGGAGCTCACAAAAGGCGTTTAAACTGAATTGCTTCCATACATCATAGGCGTTCAGGCGAGGACACGTCCCTAGCTAAGCGGCAGCGAGGCTGTAGCGGAACGAGGTATAAATTATAGTAGATAAGTAAGATTAATACCCACTTACAGGGAAAACGAAGTGCAGGTAATGGTGGGACCTGATATTGATACCACTTACCAACTAATGGTTTATTGAAATATAAGTCACTTGCAAAAGGTTTTTTCTTTATGATTGTTTTTTTTTACTATCTCCTATCAAACAATTTTCGACTTATATAAGGCCACTTCGATGGCGTTAGGAGGGGCTGTGTAGTCATCGTCCCTTGTGCAGGTGTTGGAACACAAGGGGACCAACTGGTGTACAATAGTTTTCTCTGGGTCACCACAATCACATTGACTCTGATGACCTTTGAATTCCTCCTTTTACTGTAATAAAATGATAAACAAGCTAACAGTCTACACGCTACAAATACTGGTGGAATCTAATTGGCCCTCAGTTGTTAAGTCTCATATGACTTATACTTGCTATAAAACCTATCTTTTCAATATTGGAACTAAGCAGAATATTTTGGTACCAGACAAACTCAGTAGCAAAGATCTCATCATCATGAACCCATTTATTGTCCATCTGCTGAGCACAGCTCTCCTCTGAGAGGGGATAGGTGATAGTCCAGCAGAGATATATTCCTTAGAGATAGACAACTCCAAAATATAATAAAGCGAAGAGCATTTCTCTCTCGATCTTTAAGCCAACAGAATTTATGAAATATTCTATGTTTACCGTGAAAATGTTTGCTTAATTTTCCTGGAGCGGTCTAGCAATTTTGTATTCAATAAGGGCATTTTCATAACTTTCATCTAGTTTCGCACTATATACTAACTAAGTTTGATTACTGTTGCTCGCTTTTTTATTATCACTAGTTAGCTAAACTGTATTTATTTTGCTCTCATGTTTTAGCGTTATATTATCCTTATATTCAGTTTCGCTCATGTCTCGTTCAGTTACCTTATCTGTACCGTGCAACGATTCAATTACCCATATAATATCTTGAAGGTGAACCCGGGATGGCGTGAGGTGATTTTTTCATCCTCTTTAGATATCGTATATGTGTTGATGGGTGCCGTGTCTTTTCACGTGCATGTTTATTGTTGCCTTTTGTTATTTTCACGATGTGTTTTATTTGGTGCGTTACGGCATTTAGTCTCGGAATTGGTCTCTGTATTGTATGGATCCAGTTCACATGTAGGACAGATGACATAATATATATATATATATATATATATATATATATATATATATATATATAACGAATAGTTCCTTAAAGGAAGTTGTCATGATAGCTTAATAAAAACATGCTTCCCTTATAAAAGAATCAATAACTATAGATTTGGAATCATCATCAATATTATTATCGTTTTCCCAAATATTTTGGTTGAGGCTTCCATTTTGTATAGTTGAAGCTATATATTTACACGAAGCTTTTTTTTATACTTTTACCTTTTTTTGATGCTGTGAGTACCTTTCATTTAAATTCACTCTAGATCAAAACTTTATCAGATAATAATGAAACGTATTGTGTATTATTAAGTTGGTAAGCCTACAAATAAATAAATAAAAAAGCAACTACCATCAAACCTTGTAACCCAGTTTTTAATATTTGACGATTATCATTGGTGTTTGCAAGCCAACTGGACTTAAATCAGCGTCGTTATTGCTTGACTGTATTCATTTGTGATTTCGTTTTATCCATTCCATTTTAATTATGATTGAGCTACTAATAAAAACACTAACTTTGGTTTAATTTTAATCATGATTAACAAGTATACTCAAATAAAGTCAAGTTATTTAAGGTTCTTTCAGAGCCTGTATTTAACAGCTAATATTTGTTGAAACTGTCACATCAGTCTAATAATCCTTAGCGATCGACCGGTTTTTCGGTAAAATTCTCAGAAGCAGCTCGAAGTTTGGATTTGTGCTCGGTTAATGGCAATATGGCTCGCACTCTATTTCATGGAACCGTCACATACCTGCGGACTGTCGATATAAATTAGTACATCCCTGTACACCCCTCAGGGTGTACAGGGATGTACAGTTGTGTATTTTAAGAAACATTCTATAAAGTACTCTTATAAATCATTTATTAAGTTCCGGTGAAGCTTTTTTTTTTATTATTGTAGTCGGTATATTGTGTCTATTCACTGAATTTTATAAATGCTCTTTATAACAGTAGGGTATTAAAAAAAAGTAAAGAATCTTTAATTAAACAATTAACAGGGTAAACCTTTATCAGTAAAATTTTCTCTGAAGTAGACTAAAACGTGACAAACTCAGAAATGTTAATGGAAGGCAAAGGTACGTAAGAAAGTAGTAAAAGAAAAAACCAGGGGAAAATTAAAAACTTGGAAACAATTGATTGCCACAACCTCGTTTTTTTATTCTGCTCCACTTAAGGTTAACTACAGGAAAAAATGTCGTGTTTAATTTATTTTTCCTGTATTTTTAAGTCATCGTTGGAACATGAACATTTTTTCGGAGTGGGCAATAAGAAATAATAATGGGGTGAATTTAAATGATGTCACAATTATGGGCAAGGACAGTAAGATAGATGGTTCTACCTACAGTGAGGATCTTGCATCTTCGCAGCCAGGACTATGCCCAGTAAAAATTCAACCAAGTTCAAAAATCAGTAAACTTCAGGTTTGAAATTCAAAGGACTAAATATGCGATCTATTGTGGGACCAGAAAGATCACAATACGATTTTTTTTCATAAATTAAGCATGCAAACGAGCAGAGTTAGAGGAATGGTCCAGTGGACAATACCCCAGGAAGGTCACTTAAAAAGGTGAAATATGGCTTTCAATAAGTGAACGTATCCGGAAAGGTAACTTTATTAGCCATTTAAATTCTCTGTAGCTATTTATTAATTAATTACCTCTTACTATTAAGGCTACAATGCTACCCTCTTAGGACTGCATCATTAGTCAACTGGTCCTAAGAGCGACTGCTACGCTAGAGGCCCCTGGTTCGATCCCCAGGTCGAGCAAAGTGTTATTGGGTTTTTCTATGAAATTCTCAGCAGCAGCTCGGAGTCTGAATTTGTGCCCGGTTAGTAGCAATAGGCTCGCCCCCCATTACATGGGACCTAAACATACCGGCGAAATATGGGTGTTCATTAGTACACCTCTGCCTAACCCTTCGGGAAATACAGGCGTAATGGTATGTTATGTTACAACTCAAATTGGGTAGAGGTAACAATACAACGCAAACTATTTCGTTAAGCTCTGGTATTCTATTTGCCAAATTTTCTTTAATGCAAGGACTAATTAGCGTTATTCATATAGACAAGTCAGTCTTGCACTCCAAAGTCTAAGTACATAGAAATAATTGATGCCATAGTGACCGTAGGGAACGCCTTGGACTAGCAATATGTCACTAAATTCTAGAACATAATTATACATTGTG
Organism: Subacronicta megacephala; assembly: GCA_958496365.1. Classification (NCBI taxonomy): domain Eukaryota; kingdom Metazoa; phylum Arthropoda; class Insecta; order Lepidoptera; family Noctuidae; genus Subacronicta; species Subacronicta megacephala. The sequence goes on from OY292516.1 coordinate 2,080,308, forward strand.
TCTTGGAGGATTGTTGACAGAATAGTAATTACAGGATCAGCGTTTGATAATGTCTAACTGGTGTATTTACATATTTTTAATTACTTATTCAGTGTAATGACTGTTTGAAATTTAACATTGTTATCAAATCGTGGAACCTACCTAATGGAGAAATTAAGCAACGATGTGTTGAAGTTCTATTCATATTCTACATTCCCATAACATTACCCTTATTACACTATAGTATTGATTTCATTGTAAGAAGCTGTTTACCAAGTTTTACAAGCTGCCGTAGAGGTTCTCCAAGATTGATACTATTGAACGGTATTAATAGAATATTGTTTTCGAGTTAAGATTTTTTTTATACTATCTTGCTTATTTAATTCCTTTCAAAGGTTGTCTTAAATACATTGCTATTAGCGATAAGACCGCATTTGTACTTTTCGGTATTTTACTCGATAAAATGATAGATATACAATAATGTTTACAAAACATATTCTATCTAAACTTCAACTTCAAAGCAAACATTAGATAATTGTGGTCTATTTGGCATAAAGCCATCATAAAACAGAAAATCATTTGTATAATGTGACACATTATCAAATAAATCACTTCAACATAATTTATAATTAACACTCTTGGCACTTTTCTGCTCCGAATAACAGACGGGTCTTATTAAGTTTAGTTCGCACCTGATTTCTCCAGGTTCAGCCCCAACCTTACCTTCGTCAAGTTTATTAGGAAACCTTATTGGAAAAAGCCTTCAATAAAACTGGGAATTAATTTTTTAATACCTTGACCTTTTTACTGATGAGAAAAAAATCTCATAACGTTAGGCAGCAAACGGTTTTGAATGTGCTACGTTTGCGACTATTTTAGGTACATCGTTTTCATTTCAAAATTACACGTGTGCCTTTTTTGTACACATAATTGAAAATGGGACGGAAAATATTTGGACTTCTATGTGTGTTTTTATCAAGTCAATTATTTCTTCGGGATTGAAATATCCTCGATTCTAATGTAACATAATTTACCGAAATATTTCATTTCCATTTAAAAAAAGATCTCCCGCAGTTCCAAAAACATTATTGGTAAAACGATGTTTGGGTTTTTGCTTCTCATGGAGTTTCAATAAGCTGAAAACGCAAAGCAATGAAGCTTGATTAGTGAACCTGCCATCTTGAAGGCTAAAGCCAAAGATACCCAACTTTCAGAACGCTAAAACACATTCTCACTCTCACCGCCTCAATTACAGTCACCATTAATACAAACGTCAGCTGAACATTAGCTAACGATTCGACTAAGATGTATTACATCGATCCATTAGTTCATGTTTAGTTTCAACTGTTATGAACAGAACGCGCAAAGGTCATCGTGTCAGACAATGTCGACTATTAACATTCGGTATTGGCTTAATACCAAGTAATTTGTTCTTTAGTAAAAATGGAGTTCGGTGTAATTTAGTTAGCAGTGATTTCATTAAGAGTAATACTTGGTATGTTACTTAACTTTTGATGGACTTATGTAAATTGTATTAGAGTCATAATATAATTGGTGTTAACACATTATTAAACTTACAGTGCAGTGTATTATTTGTAGTTAAAATAGATTTTAGTTTTAGGTTAAGTCGAATTCGAATACAAAGTATGCCTTTGACTATTTAACAAATTATTTAATTATACTTGACTAAAACAGTGAACGAAGGGTCATCCCTTCGTTCACTGTTTTAGGCGTAGAGGGACCAAAAAGATCGATGGATTATGTGAAGTCAGTTATGATGGAGATTGAATGATGAGATGACAACTAATAGGGACGAATGAAAGAAAAGAACCCCAGATAAATTGGGAATAGGGCAGGAAGATTGGAAGATGAAACATCGTGCGAAATACTGCTTGCCCAGACAGGGTGTGAAGTTTGGAAACCTGTTATAGGTAGTAGCGTAGTGGACTTAAACCTAACCCTAATGGGTTCGTCGTAAATCGTCAATGCTTTTTTCAACTTCTTTAACATCCTGACGTAACTGGTTCATTAGTCTAGTGGTCCTAGACACGACTGCTACGCTTGAGGGCCTGGGTATCATATGTGTCCCAGATCGAGCAAAGTGTTATTAATTCTGGGTGTATGTATATTAGTATACCTCTGCTGAAGCCTTCGGGGAAATAAGGCGTTATTATTATGTTTATAAACGCCTCTATTTCGAAGAGGAGGCTTGTCAAGTCCTACAACTTCTCATCAACTACAAGTGCTATTTGAGTCAGAAAACCAACACGAAAGATCCATAAAAAGAAATTCAATCTAAAATAAATTGGGGTACTAACCAAAATGTCATATATAAGTCGGTGTAGGCAATAAATCGTTCATCTACTCTTTTCTTATTACAAACTTTTATTTAAATTCCAAAGTTCTACAATTTGCGGCAAATTTACCTCGACGGTAAGTCATTTTAGTTTCGAAACGTTCGAGAACTTTTCTTTGGAAAGAAATAAGAAAACAAAGGTTTTCTTACTATTGCTTTACTTCGATTTGTTCAGATTTCTTTTAGAAGGTAAGTAGCTATTTTTTCAGCGTATAAATATACTAGTCTAATTCTCGTAAGCGTGACTACTGCACTAGATGTGGTTTCGATTCCTATTACAAGCAAATTGTTATTGAGTTTTTCAATAAAATTTACAATGGAAGCTCGGAATTTTGATTTGCCCCACTTATTTACAACCAGCTCGCCCCCTGTTACATTCGACGTAAAATACCGACGAAGTGTGGTTATTAATTAGTACATCTCGGCCTAACCTCGGAGAATATAGGCATGATGGTATGGAATGGTGTTTATATATAATAATCTCTCGCTTATACCATAAAAGGAGAACATCCTAATAAAACCTTTGCGATATCATTACTACTATAAGGACCCGTAATGCATACATAAATAATTCATATATATTTCAGTCATTTCAAACATGAATCATATGAAGCGTCTTAAACAAAAACAGTTTCTACAAGTTCCTTAATTCCATACACACGCCTCTACCCGTATCTCAATTTCGTAACGACGTCTTCATTAAAATTTTGTTTAGTACTTTGTAGTTCAAAGTTGGTTCCTACACGTTCTAGATAGATGTTGTCCCATTCTCTCCCCCCTCCTACTTCCGCCCCAATTTAGCGATAAGTTTTATACCGTCTCCGAAGTTCTGGAGCCCAATTTTACCAAATTGGATCTGAGTAAATTATTAGTTAAATACGGGTGTTGAATACTATAATGAGGTAGTATTGGTATGCATTAAATTTAAACTAAGCAAGCAAATCATTATATTCCTACTGCTAGCTTCATGGCAATGTAGGTCGCACATTACTAGTATTCTTAACTCCTCGTGATAAGCTAAATGCTTGTGTTACGAGTGGGTTCACGCCGAAAGTTCAATGGGTGGGTTTCAAACCAGCCCCCACATGACCGCAAGTCCGACGCCCTAGCTATTAGGCTACCGCCGCTTTTTTTCCCCTTACTATAATAGGATAGACTGCCTCATTAGTCTAGTGATCCTAAGCGCGACTGCTACGCTAGAGGTCCTGGGTTCGATCCCCAGGTCGAGCAAAGTGTTATTACGTTTTTCTATGAAATTATCTATACGAGTAGCAGCTCGAAGTCTGGATTTGTGCCCGGTTACGGGTAATAGGCTCGCCCCCTATTACCCTATTACCCCTTAAAAATACCGGCGAAGCGTGGGTGTACATTTAGCACACCTCTGCCTAACCCTTCGGGGACTATAGGCATGATGGTATGTTATGTTTTATGTTGGGATTGGCTTACAATTCAACCAGATGTGACTGAATATCAGTATCTATTTTACATGAAGTGACTGCCATCAGACCTCCGTAACCCAATTTTCTGGCAATTATGATATCCTGGGGATAGAATGGTCGTCAGGTTTTTTTGGCTTTCTGTCTACAACTTACCACTTTCATAATATGACAATCCAAGCTTTACATACTCTCTCAAGACCTTTCTTGATGTGTTAAACTTTGACCGCAGCGAGTGAAGCTTAACCTTGCAGTTTGGTTGGTCAGCTTAGTAACCTACTGCTTAGCCACGACTCCTAAGGAACTAATTTTGCCATATCTCCAACCTCAGAAAATTTTCAATGCTCTCCGGAAGGCTGCCTTGATCGATTATCGGTACAATTTGGTTCGTTTAGCAAAAGTTTCTTGAAAATTTGCTGGCGGGCACGTATAGTAATCCAAATATTTAAATATTCAATAACGTTATTGATTCGTGGCAGGACTCTGTTGCTGAGTTCATTTAAGTACCAAGCAAGCAATACCATAATGCTGTTAAAATCGTCATCCAAAATTATGGAATATGTTTCTTTAAAAAATGGAAGCACATATCACTTAATAGATTGTTTCATTTAGTGTGGTTACGGTAAAATGAAACAATCTATTAAGTTTATAAATTGAGGTTACCATATTGTAATCAACTTTTTTTTCTACTTCATCACCTGTGCGAAATATGTAAAAAAATACTAACGTCGAATTGAATTTAAAAGCAATTTTACTGTAACGAGCTTTTGCAGTTGACAAAAATGGCGTCGTTTTTTCATTTGCCGTTCACTCTACCAATAAATCATTGTCAGTTTTATGAAACATTTATTTTTTAGCATACAATGAATTTGAATTTATAGTTACGGATAGGTACTAAGAATTGTATGACGAAATAAAATTTTCTACAATATTTTGATCCTGCTGGTTTATGTTTTGTATGCACCAAAATGCAAGTTAAAATGGATACTAGTATTTCTATGATGTCTTGATAATTATTAAACATATAGTTGGAGAACGGTGGTGGCCCAACGGTAACGGTCGCCACTTCGGAGTTTGAAACCAGACAGGCATTTTACTCTGTGTTAATTATTTTATCACCACTACTCCCAAAACGGTGAAGGAAAACATCGTGACGAAACCGGCATGACCTAAAACCAAAAATTCAAAAACATGTGATATCTACCAACCCGGACTGGGCTCGCGTGGTGGATTACGGCCCACTCCCTCTCACCGAGAGAAGGCCTATGTCCCAGCAGTGGAAACATTATAGGCTTATTATGCTATACAGTTGGAAAAAGGATAAGAATGAGGATGATTTCACTTCACTACACTACAGACAAACTCTGAGACACTACGCAAAGCAACGTGTAAAACTTAGTCTCCAATAGTTGGAGCGCGATATAACTTGGCCTCATAGATTTATGAGGAAAACGTGATCCATTCCGCATTCACTCCGCCGCCTGTATTTTGCATGCAAACGTTATAGACATGTAAATGTTTCTTTTATACACTGCGCGGTTATTATCAACTTCTGCCCAACGAACAGAGATAAAGTGAGCAATAGAAATTTCAGTTTTCAAGGTTTAATAGCTGAGAAGATTGTTTTGAATGTTTTTGTTGGTAAACGAGCAAACGTGCAAAAACTAGATAGTAAGTAGTCATCGCTGCCCATGGACACACTCATCACCAAGGCAGATGCTGATGCATAGTCGAGCCTTGAGGGTCTTCGACCAGAGCCGCAGTTACCGCAAAGAGGAACTGGACTTGGACTCTCCAGTCCAAAAGTCGAAACACATACCAAGGCAGTTTATGACAGACTCCCATCACCAACCCCAAGGTTTCTTAACAATAATAAAGTCAGATATTTTTTCAATCCGATCTGATTATCATCATTATCGGCCCGTATTTGCCCACTGTTGGACGTGAGCCTGTCCAAATTTCAGCTAGTTTCATCCAGTTCCTGCCAGCCGCTTTCCACAAATGATTGGCAGTGAAGAATTGTGTTACAATATAACTTGGAGTCTGTGCGTATACTGAAGGATGCCCACGCCCGGCAGTGATACAATCTGATATACTGAAGACTGACATACATGGTGGTGTACAGGATGGTGGCCGATCCCTGAGAATTTGCACACTTCCAAACTCAGCCTTTTCTTAACTATGTTGGGGTTGCTTTGCAATCTAACCAAATGCGACAGAATACCGGTATTTAAGATGAAGCTACTACCATCACACCTTCGCAACCCAATTTCTGGGCAATACCGATATTCGTAAGATAGTCTGCTGATCACGCTTTTTGGGCTTCTGACTTTTACAGAATACGGGTGTGATACATGCACTCTAGTTAATCTACAAGGTAGTGTAGCCTAAACGGACAGTGAAGTAATTGTAAAATGATATGATTGAAATCTACGCCACTAAAGCATGTTATACATAGTACTAAATTACAGTGAAAATTGGTACGTGCCACAATTTCAAGCAAACTAAAATATTTATGTGATGGATAACGTCACTTTTCATCGTGCCTATACCCTTGGGTTAATATTTTATGATCCCGATGACGTCACAGACCCTTGAAGACCTCGTTTTTCAGAGTCTGATGTATAGATTGTTTGAATAAATAACTTATGATATATGGAATCAATATGTTTGATAATCTAGTAAACATATTTGTTCTGGCAGTAGGAGAGAATGGAAAAGTAAAAGAGTTTTTAGATCAATAAATCATTAGTTAAAATACTGAAAAAGAATGGGAAATAACTTACGCATACGTTTGACTTGAAGCTAAGCTATATACGATCTTCCAGAGAAGTGCAACAAAATACCACTTTAGTTATTTTCCGGACGAAAAAAGATGTGTGTGTGTGTAAAAAAATGTGTAAAAAAAACAAGTGCAAGTTTGATTCCCACGTTGAGGCTTTCGTACAAACTTACTACTTGTGTCAACATCATTATCATTACTGAACTTTTGGAAGCACTAAACTGTCGAAATATGAGGCTATGTCGGTCGTATTTTTTATTGCGTTGACAGAGAAGCTTGATTTTTATACAGTTCCAAGGGACCTACACGCTGTGCTGAGAAAAAGTCCTAACAGACAGAAATACATATGGATAACGAAGTCATCCTATGAGACTTTTTATTCTTTTTCTGTTACAGAATCCTAAAATACATAAGCTTGTATGGGACGACAACCTGTCCCGGTCGTGGCGACGACTTACATGGCCGTGATATAAGGCAAAGCACCAAGATACCCTTGGCTCCCTAGGTGTTAGAAATATAATTCTTCATACCGGAAAAGACTAATACTAATTTCCATCTCTGCATCACCCTAAGGTCGACTGGCAGAAAATGCCTAAGGCATTAAGTCCGCCTCTGTACTCTTTGTGCATAACGAATTAAATAAATAAATAAAAGAGATCACTTTATCAGCGGGATTCAAAGCCTACATAATTATAATAAAAGAGTTCACCGCTTAACAAATTCTGCATATTAACAGCAGTGAACACAAATCAATTTTATTGATAATCAAAATTATGAGATATCACAGATATTAGGGCTACATTTATACTAAATTAAATTTTAATACTACTTTTACCGCGGTTCGCACATCGTCCAACAGTATTCAATAAATTATAACTCTTCGCACAGTATAATTAAATAAGAAATACTGTATTATCACCAAAAAAGTTAACGTGAACGGTTAATGGAAAACCTGAACCCGAGACATTTTTTTGAAAATATCCAGTGTAACCAACCCGAATCAGGTTAGCGTGGTGGTCTATATACTATATATAGTCTTATCCCTTTCTTTCTCAGAGGAGATCCATGCCCAGAAGTGGGACGATAAATAAGTTAATGATTATCATTATCTAGATTGCATTTCAACATACATTACAGGCTTACAACAATATCTATTATTATTATCAAACAAAGCTAAAGTAATATAGGCACAATATAAATCCCAGATCAAGTAAGCTAGGTAATTGGCTGTTCCTATTTCGCTCAAAATCCCTTGAGACATACAAAATATGCCACAGATACAAATCCATATACAAACTCGCAGCATCCAATCGATCCAAACGACAACCCCAAGAGACATTAAAAAGATGACAAATTGCTTACTCTATAACCGTTCGAAACGCTTACAATAAATCAATAAATGTACCATTAGAGGTGATGAATACTGATGGGAAAATAAAGACGCCTAATCAAGCGCATGCATTAAAGCGATGAGCGCTTTACTGTAGAGTGTACGGTATCTCCAATACTCTATTATACAGCTTCGTGGACAGAGTTTTCAGCGCTTATGCGCTTTTGATATCGTTTTTGTCAAGCGATGCTTGGGTATCGGTGTTCTTTTGTTTTTGGAGAGCTTAGCCGGAGGGAAGCGTGAAAATTGTTTGTTAACGAATAACTGGACGAGTATTGTACATCTGAAGCTAGCTTGATTTAAGAATATTAAAAAAAGTGTAGAAAAAAATTTTTGATTCATTAATCGTTAATTATTGAAAATCTCAGAAGCAGGTCGAAGTCTAGATGTCCGGTTAAATGGCAATAGGCCCGCCTCCTGTAACATGGGACCTAAACATACCGGTGAAGTGGATTAGGGTAGTTAAGGATTAGGTAGCGTTGTGCTAATATACACCACACTAGCACAACTCTACCTAACCGTCCGGAGAATACAGGTGTAATGATATCGTTTTATTAAAAAATGTAGAACACTCTACACGAGGTATGAATCAAATATTGTGTACGAGCTTACCAAAACCTTTTTTTTTTGTGTTTCATAAGGAATATAAATATTGGTTTCATTGTTAGTTAGTATTAGTTTATTTTAGTGTAAAATTGCTACTAGGTGATTAATCTGAAAAGAATATCTAAATATACTCCGTAAAAATCACCCCAATGTTCTACAGAACAGAACACGTCTGTATACTGACGTCACCCCAATTAAATACAAACAAAACAATTTGTACACCAATTTACACAATATCAAAAGGTACTACACATTTTTACTGCAAAAAAATGATTCCCACCCAAAACATGAATACAACAAAAAAGATTAAATGTTAATGAATTATGTTTTTCAAACAAAATGTGCCAAGTCTTCCTGTGTTCCGAAAAACTGGACCTTTTACGCATTCAATAGCTATGTATAGTTAAAAGAGGTACGGTTTTTTCCCGGACCATATTATTAATTCATATTAACGAGACGTGGGGGCAAAGGCTATCCGGTTCCCCGCGTATAAAGCGGTCGAATATCATCGCTCAGTAATACGAACTTGGCGTTTTTTACTCGTTATAATTCCGTGCCGTGGAATTTAATCGTCTGTCCTTTTATGTTGCTTATTTCGAACCGGATAAACTAATTACTTTTTATTTAAATGACCATCGGGGCATCGGGTAACTTTTTAAAATCATTTTCAATGTTTTGTTATTACCACTTAGTATATTCTTTTAATAAAGCCTATGATGACCAACATCGGATGAATAAAGGCTAATAATGATGATGGAATACCCTAAACCCTAACTCACTAATTTGTAATTTGACGGATTGAGTTATTTTAGTGAAGGAATCAAATCAAACATCATCATCATCATCGGCCCGAATTCGGCATCTAGCTATAAGGTTTTTAGGCCACGCGTCGTCATGGACAAATTCCTTTATATAATATCTCATAAGATAACGAAGAAAAACATAAATGTAAGAAGATCCATAAAAGTGCTTATTTCAAGTTTTAAATTTTCTCACTATCACGTCATTACAGCAGCAAAGAAAAACAAATGGAATTAAACGAAACTAACTTTATGTAATAAAATATTTTCTTTGGCTAGAAAAACAGAACTTCGTTAAGTACTTCGCCTCGAAGTCTGAATACTTCTGTAAAAATAATCAAGTTATGTGCTATTAAGTCTTTAGAAATATGTCCACGTTTTTCTGCTCTGCCTTTGCGTTGAAAACATCTACTATTCTTGTATCTAGGTTGTTTTTAATAGAATAAAAGGCTTTACAAACTTCGTATGAAATTCATCGGCTAAAAGTTTTCAGAATACTGTGAAACCATGATAACATTAGTATTCATATTATTTTACTCGCGTTCAATGTAATATGATCTGTTCTTATTCCCGTTTCAATTAAACTTCCTTTGCGTATGCGTAAATATGTTATTAGCAGCTGTTTCGATCTCGCCTAAACAATAAACTATCTAACTAAATAACAATAACTCCTCTTGTTTCAGGTACCAAAATGGCTGTGGTAACTCTGTGCCAACATAATAAACCCTGACCAAAAATTTTACACTAAAACATCAAATGAATTTGAAAGAACATAAAAAGAGACAATAATAAAGAAATGGGTGTACAAAGGTGATATTCACAGAAAATGGACACCCACAAACTGCCATTACACATTTGCAATTCAATAAAACAGTATATGATAAAAATAAGAATAGTTTCCATAGTAAAGATAAACTACAAAACAATACACGAACTAAAAAGAACGTTGGCGTTGAAATTAGAATTGCAAGACAAGCTAAAACTAATAATATTGCTGATCTTACTAATGACGCAGCATTCAGACTGCAACGGATTTGGCGGCAGAAATTCTATGTTGAGAACTAGAGTTATTGGAACGCGATACGGGAAGCTACAAGGGGTGATCTTGCCGATGGACCAACATAAATACTTGAAGCCTGTGGAGGCGTACATGGGAGTTCCTTATGCCACACCACCGACGGGGTCAAACAGGTACGTCCTCTATTTTCTGGTTGGTCAGCTTCGTCTTATTAAGCGCTTGGCTAGGTTTCGACGTGTCGCTAAAGTGGAAATGTCGAATGTACAGATCGCTTTCTTAGAGCGAATTTATTTGCGGAGACGGCTAACGCTGGAAATGTTATAGCACTTATGTAGAAACGAGACAAGTTTAAAATATTATCGGAGTCGTAACTAAAGTTAGGGTAGTTTAAGTTACGATGTCGCTTTGTAATCATCACAACTTGTAGAGAAATGTTATTGCAATTTCGTTGTTTTAGATAACTGGACACTAAAATGTGTTTTGTGTTGGTATCCGTTTTAAAATAATATACATTGAAAACAAGGTGAGATTTAGATACCGTTTGAATTTTTTTGGATTACATTATATTCGAACAAAATGGTATTGAAAACCTTACGGATGTGACAGTGATTATTACAAGACTCAACAAACGGCTTATATAATATTGTTACGGTGAACTTATACAAGTAATTTTTAATATCAACCATTACAATCACGAACAAAAACTTTAAGAATGGTTGACTGACAGACAAAAGGTATAATATAAATGAAAATACATTAAAGCAAAAGAAAATAACCTTCTATGAATCATTATTAATGAGCTATAGAAATGCCCTGGGGAAACAAACAAGAAACATGAATTGTGCTCAATTTAACTTTTGGAAAAAAACGACTTTGATTTAAAGCCACTTAAATAAAGTATTCTGACAGACTGATGGCATATTAATAATGTTATTCATTATTCTGATAACGTTCTATCATGATTAGAATTCACGCTTGTATTTTTAGATACTTGATTATAAAAAGATTTACTTTACTTTACTTTCATATTCAATTGCAGGGTTAGGCGGAATTGTACTGTATACCTACAGTTCGCCTATGTTTAGGTCTAGTGTAATAAGTAACGAGTATATTGCCACAAATACTAACTCCAAGTTAATTATGAGAATTTCATACAACAAAAAAATAAACACTTTTATCAACCTGAGAACCGAACCATATACCACTAATACTAAACATAGGTAGTGGCGCGTAGAATTATTTGTTTCATGAGGCAATAAACGATTTACTCCATCATATAAATATACTTCTTATTTTAACATGCATAAAGATAAAGAAACTATAACTACGGTTTAAAATGTATTTTTTTTAATAGCGCGTCTATTGGGCATCGACGACATTGAGATATTAATATCCAGATCGAGCAAATGTTAAAAGATGTTATCAATAAATTCTTAGCAGCTGAACAGGGGTGATGTGATGGTATTCTCAGCAGCCAGGGATGTGGCATTATGGTCTGTTTAGTGGTAATAGTCTGGTCCCATATTAACCCTAAACGATACTGACAATTAGTTAATGGACATCTAAATACTCCTACTTTGCTTTGGTGAATATAGTCGCGATGGTATGGACATATTTCTAAAAAAATCTTCTTTAAATACATGCCAGCTATTCCAAATTACATTCTGGGCATCCAATTAGCCAAAAATAATTTCCAGGAAACAGTTCTTTTAGCTGAAGCTTTCAGTAACAAAGTCAAAACAGAGAACTCATTAACGAAGTGATTCTGTTGGGACTTTTTAAATAACTTTAGGAACAAAAGTGGTTTGTGGTTTTTTGCTGTGTAATGAGATTGTTAGGGTAATTAACAACATTAGTAGTTACAGTATTTATTTGTGTTTAGATTCTCATCTCAAGCAGCGTGGAATCGCCGATTTTATAATATTGATTTTGTATTGTTGCCTGTAATTAATTCAGATGTTTATTATGTTAAAATGCATCGGAAGTTCATTAATATGAGTATATTAAACATCCAAAGTTTCGAACGGAAGTGTCAGATATTATCATTATAATGAAATTGCAAAAATATCAGATTTTAATATACAAATATTTAATTGAGTACGCAAATGTAGTGCTCATATGAAAGTTTATTTTTACAAAATCAATATAATATTGATCAATTGGCATTCGTTATCATAATTGAGTACTTATATCCAAAAACTCTGAAGAAACTCAATGTCTGACGGACTTTGACGACTAAACAATTGAATCCTGACCCAATATTTGATCAAAAGTTTGTGTCCTCAGATTTGCACCTACCCGAGCGCCAGCCCCTTGGGATGACGTAAAAACGGTAGACCAAATGGGGCCAGTCTGCCCCCAAAGACTGCCCGACATTTCCAACGAGACGTTGGCTTTGGAGAGGATGCCCAAAGGCAGGCTGGAGTACCTGAGAAGGTTGCTGCCCCGGCTTAAGAATCAGAGCGAAGACTGTTTGTATATGAATATATACACGCCTGTACAAGGTTAGTTATTACATTAACATCTTCGATAAACTAGCTATGCATCAGAGGCTATCATTATAAAGATCTCACTGTACAGTTTTTAATCATAAGGTATTTAATAAACAGATATAAATACTAATATAATAAAGAAGAAGAGTTTGCTCGTCTTTTGTTCGAATGCGGTAATCTCTAGCGCGTCCAAATGGATTGGAAAAAAAAATGTGCATTTGATACTTCTGAGTAAGGTTATTTAAACCTAGGAGCCAAGAAAAGGAAACCGGGACACAGCTAAGAAGTATCCTATTAGAGATACTTATTATTACAATGGCAATACAAATAAGTAGTTTAACATAATCATGTCTTTCTTTTTGTATTTTTTAGGCATTTTCCATGCAAAGATTATTAAGTTATTTTAGTGAAGGAAAAATACGACCGTGGGCAGGATTCAAACCCGCGTCTTCTGGTTAAGTACACCAGACGCTATATCTTTTCAGTCAAATATTTTACTATAAAACATTTTAAAACTTAAATAAATTCAAAGGGCTATCTGAGAAGATTTAACAGTTCAGTATTACCTGAAGTAAAATTTATATTAACTTAGCTTGAAGCAAGATAACCACCAATGCTTATACATTTCAGAACGTTTGATCTTAAAATAACCTATTTTTGACATCAAACGATATTATACCAACTCTCAAAATATTAATTAAAATCAGTCTAGAAAGATAAAACATGCTTTACCAAAATTTGATTACTTATAATGCTTTTGTAACTTATCTAACATTTATTATCAAAATCCCCCATCTTGTAACCATTATATCAAAAGCTTATCTCGACCCACAGGTTAACATTTTCTCAGACAACCGAACCAGAGGTAATAATCCACATACACGTCTATAGATATTTTCATTTCGCTTATTTTCCCAATTTTATCCTGGTTTACGGCATCACATTACAACATCGGATCCTGATCCCTTGAGGCTAGATACGGAAATATTTTTTGGAGGAAATCATAGAAAATATCCATTGATGGTACCCAGACGTCGTATTTGTCGTCAATCGTCCGACGGCGGTGCGGGCAGAACTAACTTAGTAAGGAAGTCCTTTGGAGGGTAAAGTAATATATTCTTTGTCAGTCGCATTTCTAGCTTTTACAGTTGGAAATGGCTGCAATTCGATCGCTGGAAAGTTTATATAGATTCAACGTGAACTTAGAAGTTCTGATCTTTGACAATAGCTACAATATCATCTAGATATATAAAATTCATTTTGTTATAGGACTTGACTTGAAACATTATAAAAAATATTTTTTCTTATACATATTTTTTTATTCTATAGTAATCAGTTTATTCTTCTTGGGAAGGGGACATTCTAGGCTAAGTCGTATCGTAGTCGGCTATTTTTCCCGGATTGGCATTTCTCATTGAACAAATTAACATTTTACTCGGGTCGAGTCACATACAAAACATCGTTATGGTCAATAATTATTCAGTAATCATTTTTATTTTAATCTGTACCCGCTTAAAATTAATCAAGCTATCCACGTCAAATGACATTGAATTTAAAGTCACACAAGAGTAACTGATGGAATGCTCTTACTTAGTCAAAGAGTACAGCAACTTTACTACAGTTGACTTTTACAAATTGCACGAGAAGGTAAATGGTCGATATGCTCTGTTTCCTTCCATTTCCAGATTAAAGTGGGGCACTTCTTGGAATTTGCAGTGAAACACTTTTGGTTTATTGTAGTGCTTCTTCTAGTATACTTTGCAATCCGTCAGGCTCACAAATGAGTTTTAGGATAGAAATTGTTCTTCCCCATTAGGTAATCTGTGACGTAATTCACTGGAATCATTGTGAATATTTGAGGTATACATTTAATGCTATTAATATTCACATATTCTATGATAAAATATTAAGAATCATGTAATAAGAAAATAAATCAGCTTAATGTTCCTATTGAATTCGTGTTGTATGTTCGTACTTTTCCATAGCCCACTCATAAAGTCTAATTCCCTCTGCTTTGGATTCAGTTTGCATTCGCGCAAATGCTTTGTCATCCTTATGTGGGTATAGATGTGACCAAATACAGGACATTTAGTACTCATCTCACGTACGTCCTTGTTTTGACCCAATTTCCCCTTTATTGCTTACGTAATCTTGTTGACGAAAGCCTTTTTCCTAATGTTTGATATAATTTAAGACGAGTATATGACTGTAATCTTGATGTGGGTAATGAAGATTGGGAAATTGTATTTCACGATTTTTCTTACATTTACAACAGTTTTTGTTTACTCCGTTACTGTCTCTCTTGGGCACCCGCATTTTTTTCCTGTACCGTGGCGTTACCTGATTTTTTGCGGGTGGAAGTATTGACATACTTTTAAATCTTTGTAGTGTACAAGGTGCGTGTAAGATGATCACGATGATTTTCTTCACAAAAAATAAATTAATAATTTATTCTTCAATACGAGTAAGCTAAATTCCTTGTTTCATGTCACCGTCGGCTTAAGGACAAATATAATAATTATTTT
This sequence comes from Subacronicta megacephala, assembly GCA_958496365.1. Classification (NCBI taxonomy): domain Eukaryota; kingdom Metazoa; phylum Arthropoda; class Insecta; order Lepidoptera; family Noctuidae; genus Subacronicta; species Subacronicta megacephala. Next base: position 2,095,692 of record OY292516.1, read on the forward strand.
CAATAATTAAAGGATTGGGTTCATTAAAAAAGTTGTTACGTGTTACGTGATCGATAAATAAACTAAGATTGTTCTTATGTTTAAGTTTGACATTTGTGCTAACAGAAAAAACAGGTGTAAGTTGATAAATAATTACGCATATTTGGCTAATTAAATTATTCTTAATAAATATTATAATTAAATGCTCTTAGGCTTTGCCAAACATAGCGACTAATTGAATTCTAATGCTATGTTGATTCAAATAGCGGCTGAATATATATTTGTAATTTGTTATCAATCCAATGAAATTTCATCCACTGAAAACAGATATTTGTATTGATATCTAATAAAATTAATTCTCCATTAGAATCCCAAAACCAATATGTCTGATTAGTTTGAAAATTTAACTGAAACCAAATCACAGAGTTCCATTGAACCTTTCAACATTTTCGTTTAGTTTTATTTTTTAAATCATTTGAGTGGTGCAAACCGTATTAACACTAAATGCTTTTACGTTGTTCGAAGCTTCACGTACAAAGGGGTTGACCGCTTTGAAAGCGTTACACTAACCAATTTTCTATGTTTATACATTTTACAGTTCTTCCAAGATTTGCGATCCACAGTAAATTTCTCCCGTGCTAAATATAACGGCAGTATCCAACATTTTTGGCGGAATTAAGTAAGTTAGATATTCGGTATCGCCGCATTGAGATCTATATCTTTCTCCTTGTCGGTTTTTTGTGTATTATAGAATTGGGTATCTTCGATTTTATAAGCGAAAAAAATATAAAGTTCCTTAGAATTTCAGCTGTTAGTTTCGATACCGGTCGTGCTGTCATGCACTTACGTCTTATCTTTAGCACGGCAGATTTGTTGTGTCACTATCTTATCTAAAGACACTGTTTTTGGCAAATTCACAGCGATATAATAACTGCCACTTTCCGAAAACCAATTTCCTTCTCGGATAACTTGGCGAAACTAATCACAAATTCACGGCAAGTCATAAATCAATTTCCGCGCAATGCACCTATACATCGGTTCACTGCACCTAAATGTAAGCCGCCTTGATCCTCACGCATAGTTGCCCAGATACGCCAAACCTGTAGATATATATGGTATAGGAAAATGTATTTCGGCTTTTATGGAGGATGTAAATTGGGAAATTTTCGCCATAAATGTGGCTATAGATTTTTTTATGTACCGTGTATAGAATTTGTTTTTTTGTAATATTTTCAAACTAAGTAACTGACTACTAACTATGTTTTTGAAAACTTGTGTGCGAATATGTGTACGTATTATACATTTACGATTTTTTAAGAACAGAATGAATGAAAGATCAATGGAGTTTTATTGCTCATTCCAGTCTAGCTTCAAATCTAACCAGGTGCGACATTCACAAGAAGCAACTACTATTTATATGATATCCTTAAGGCAAATATCCGTATGACATTCGGAACTAAAGGTTTAATGGTTTTATCTTAATACTTTCACGACATACGGAATCTATGTTATGCTACATTTTACAAAAATACTAAAGCCGTTGGCCTAAAAAACATAAAACGCAATCAAAATATTGATTGAAATAACAAACTTAACCGTGAATGATTCAAAACTAGATATAATCCAAGTCGAACAATAGGCACAAATCAGAAGTTATTTAAAGAAACGGTAGAAGTAAATACGTAAATCATCATTATTTAATAGAAGCACTTCAGTAAATATGAATACAAATTCTTACACAGCGTTCAATTATTGTTTGATTCCACGAAATTCTGTTTGTACGCGAATCGGAAATGCAATTATATTGAGACATTTTCGTTAGTTCAATTTGTTCAGAAAGTGCATCGCGGCATTTTGAAAGGGTTCACAATGTTATTGTATTCAATGACTTTGTAATATGAATCACGGGTTGTTTCAAATTGAACACAATTTCCAAGAATTTCAAAGTCCGTCAAACTTGTCCAATTTAGGTTTTACCTTTCCAAGTAAGTGAAGTATTTTAATTTAACAAAAAATAGAATGTAAACGGCAATATTACTTTAGCCTTTTTATATTCATTTTCTACGTGAAAATGCAATAAGAGAATTTCCCAACAGCGCAATTTGTGATCAGTTGCACTATAGCCTCACCACTATTAATATAAGAGACGTGTTTAGTAGTGAAAGAGCAAAATAAAATAGTAGAAAAATTAGTTAGACATGCAATGCATCATGAAAAGTCAGCAATTAACTAGATCGAAGACGAAATACCCTAAGCTTTAATAATTTATAACTTAACGATATTTACATACAAAAACCAACCCATTAACTCCAAAACTGCGATTCTGCTTCAATAGCTTTCCATAATATTGAAAGAGTTCAAGTTTGACTCGAACATTTTAATCACAGTCTGCAATGGTTTGTCCCCTCTTTCATCTGGATAGTTTTGTTACGATAGTCCTTTGTTCGCTTACAACAATAGTCACGTGAGACGCGCCAGATTGTAAGCGAAGTATTTGTGAAGAAATTATTAACGTAAGAACGGTTTGTGCTTTTGTGGATATTGATAAAAGATTCCGAACAAATATGGGCCTGACATTAGGAATGTAATAAAAGTTCCAATAAAAGTAAGATGATGTGATGAAATTTCAATGAATTTGTTTCTACTGTTTGATGAATAAAAGATTTTTGCAAACATTATTGTCATTGAAGACTCTAGTGGTTTTTATGCTACCATGCTCACAAAAGAAGGTATTGTATTAAATGTTTTACTATTTCACCATTTTCTTTCTCGATAGGCATTTCTATTTTCAAAAGACATATTTTGATGACCTGCATTCACGTAACAGTATTTTTTCTACATACAACGCTTGATCTCAAATTATTTTATTTTATTTGGGTGGCTTACAGCTAACAATACAGAGATAAAAATGGAGTAATTCACGACAAGCCATTTACAAGCCTCCACAATTAGAAAAAAGATTGTTGCAATGGTTTAAAACTTAACAAAACTAGCGAAAGTATGCTTACAGCGTATTGGATACAGTAAAATCCTTAGAAAGAATAGTATTGATAGATGCTAAACTGCTTGTAAACAGATCAATTGAGGGGTCTCTATTTTTAATAATATGGTTGAATGACTTGACTGCGCGAATCATGTATGAATTGCTACGAAGGACTGTGCGCGCGAACGGAGCATGGAGGAGATTCCTCAAGCGTGAGTGATAGCTTGGACAGAAGTTCTGGATATTCGATCCTTGATTGTGCTATTTTCACTAAGAACCGAATATCTGAGATGTTTCTCCGAGTTACAAGTGGCAGTAAGTGGAATCGAGTGCACCATTCATTTCGATAAGGGATTTTAAATTTGTAACCTAATTAACTCGTAAATTTCCTTTGAATTCTCTCCAATCTATCCGAGTGTATCGCATAATTCGGATTCCAAATTTGACTACCGTATTCCAGATAACTGCGGAAAAGCACAATACAGAATTTTTAAAGTTTTCATTTTGTTAAAAGAACCGGCATTACGTTTAATGAATTCCAGGGCTTTGCTAGCTTTTTTGGCGATATGATCAACATGACACTCAAAAGACAGCTTGTTATCAAGAAAAATGCCTAGATCTTTTATTAGTGACATTTTACTCGCGAAAGAGGCTGATTAGAAATTGAGTAATTATAAATAATAATCTCGTTATAATAATGCTGGCTAGCCAACCGAAATGAAATTAGAATATACAAAACCAGTCTGCAAAAATTACTTAATGAGGAAAGCAAAATTTTATGAAGTAGTTTATTTATGGTAAAAGGGTTGCCACTTTACGACCACCACCGTAGACTGCTTCCCACAGTTAATATTTACAACTTGTGGGCTATGATAAAAAGCTGTAAACGGTTCTGGTTTTTACTATCGCCCGTCATAAAAATATTTAGTACACAATTATGGATATTTTATATCTCTTTTGACAAACTAATCATTTAACATTTAACGAGTGCTGTCTGGGATAGGTTAGTGCTTACTCTTACTATGTCATATCAATCTGGATTCTGATTTGATACCTTTTTGAAATGCAAATGATAACATTGGGAATTATTGAACCCGATCTATTCTTATCTATGACATCATACTACAAAATTCTCACATTGATAGAACAAATTTTTTAGCCGATGAAAAATATTGTAAACATTATTATCTAAAAGCGTAGGAGTTTTTTACTGGTTTTAACATTTCAAAAATACTTTTTTAATGGTTAAGTTGAATAAAATATTTTATTTGAAGTAAATTGACTTCATCATCTTACAGAAATAATGATGTTTTGTAGTTTCTGCCTAATGTTATAAAAAAGAGGGATGTGATATTTACGGTATAAGTGCCCTCCCCAGGTATGGTTCTTAGTCTCTACTATGTTCAACAATGGAAATTCCGTTGGTTTTTTGCGTCAAATAAAAAGCGAGATTTCACCGTACGTCTAAAAACTTACTGGTTTCTTTAATGAGATCTATAATAAAATTCTCCTAACATGTCTTGATTTTCAAGCAATATTTCCATTATCTAGATTATACAGTGCTTGGCTTCATTCGAGCTATGCCGTGGGTATAAGCTTCCTTTAGTTCGCTACTGAACCTGGTCCTAATCTAATAAAGCTGCGTTTAGTTCACTTAAGTATAAGTCATCGTCGTCGACGTATTTAACATCCGATGCTCCGCTAATCAATTCTTGGCCGCTATATTTGATTTGATTCAGTGAAAGTATTGCTCTATCAGTTATTATTCCGTTAAATCAAGTACTCGTCAGGGTCCTACTTTTGGCCCCATGTTTGTTTCCAGTCAGATCTCTTTAGTCAAAAATTTGCCTTATTACCTTAAAATTTTACGTCATTGCGTCGTATTTTGTCATCGCGTTTATTTGTTTTTTTTTTATTAACTTTATCGCTGTATTCCGTTTCTCTTATACCATTCGACAATATAATTATGGTATATTTATTTATAATTTGAAGCGGTGGTAGCCTTATGGTTAGGGCGTCGAACTTACGATCATAATTGGTTGCCGGTTCGAAACCCACCAATGGTACTACCGACGTGAACCCACTTGTAACACAAGCATTTAGCTTAGCACGCACTTTTAACTGATTTTTGCAGGTCAGTAGCATTAACCGCTAAGATTAGTTAAGTAAATGGAATCAGAAGACAGGCAACATTATTTAAAAAAATATAGTCAGTATGATTGATATATATTTCTGAACTGATAATCTTATAATCCATTTTCATATTATATAAAGCAAAAATTTTAAATCACGCAATCTTATTACTAAAACGTAGGTAATGAAGGATCAGGTTCATTCATCCACCTAATTAATTTCAGTGACGAGTTTCACGTAACACGTAACGTTTATAATAGCTGATGCAATATATTTTGAGTATTACATTGTAATTAAGTCATAAAAAAAAATGCTTTTGTGGTAAAACTATACTTTACTTTACAAATATTGTAATTGTGTACATCCATGAATAAATAAAGATTAATTATTTGTTCAGTTAAGATAATCTCAATAGACCCTATATGAAGGCCAATGCAATCTAGTTTCCATGGTTGATATTTGCAATATGATTCTAGTGGTCATTGATACTTTTCAAAAGATTTTTTATTCTTTTCATCGTCTGTATATTACTATACAGTTTGGTACAATTCCTCAATCATAATAAATCTTAACTATATTTTACTTTCGAGTAAAAATCAGAAGGTATAAGTTGAATATAACGTGGCCTTTAGCCAATGTAACATTTAGAAAAACAAAACTGTTGATGCAAATTATAGTTATTAAGAAGCATATCACATCTCATAACTATATGAAAAATATTATAACAAAAACAAAAACGCTATCATAAACTCCAAACAATGCCAAAAACAAAAGGATTCATTTTTTAAGCATTAAAATACTGAACACAGTAGCAAAACGAAGAATTCTGCTTTATCCTAACTTTAAGTTCTCATAAAATACAGAGGATAATACACCTTTTGTAAAGTGTGCCGACGAAACAAGCTATCTTCTATCCACTGGAGTTAAGAATTTCCATCTCTTCATGCACTTTAGGAACCTAAAGTTTTAAACGATGCTCTAAACGTATTTTAAACTTCAATGTACATTTTTAAAAGTAAAGATTTTATATAGAATTGAAAAGGAACAGAGGAAATCTTAGATCAGAGAAGTTACCAATATACCAATAGTTTTTTGTAGAAGAAAGTGTATAAATGCTTCATCAGATTCAACAGAAAAGACATGAATAAGGAAATAATGACAGATTGCGAGTTCATTCCTAGCAACCTTGTTGCTATTCATTAGGGCTTATCTACTTATTGTTTCTTCAAAATATGTAAGTTAAGCTCATACACAACAATTCCCTTTGAGATTTTATCAACTTGCTTCATTGTTTTAAGTTCTAACAGAAATTTTACATCTGATACGAAGTGCTATTTGTTTAACCAAATCGCTTCTTTGAATCACATATAGAACCTATTATTTCAAACTTAAGGCGAAAGTACTCAGCAATTTGATTACAGAACATCGTAAGCGTTCATTATCTCTCGTTATCTGTTAGTTAAATAACAAATTGTTTAACTTCACGGTTACGAACAGTCGTTGTACTACCATCAAATGTCGTTATTCAAATTAATTTGGTTGAATAAACACAGATTCCAGTGTAAACTTACTTTTTTAAACATTATTTGCCTTAAACGTCATATTAACTAGATCACGCTTTAACAGTTGTGATTGCTCTACTTACGTCATATAAAACAAACACGCCATTACTAAAATATCCCCCAAAGACCACATTCTCAAAGAGCTACGACGTCACAGCTGTAGTGGATGCAAAATAAATATTTGTACAATATATATCTTGAGTGACAAGGCAATGCGGATGAGCAAGACGAGGAGCCCTGCAAATACTTTTCATTCGAGTGTTAGGCTGTTTCAGGAATGAGATGTTCGCTTTTGTTGAGAGGTGTTAAACAAAAATCCACCATTGAATTTGATAATAAATAATAAATCTTTTCTGATACAGTTGTTTCTTCATATCTAATAAATAGCTAATTCCCTGGCTTCTGCACAAGTAGGTATTAACTGTAGTAGACATTTGTTTTCCCTATCAATAACTGGCAGGTTACCAAATTCTTTTGCTGGTTATTACGGTGGAGAAATAACAATCCCCTTAAAATATAATTTCATTTTTTTTAATAAATCGTAAAATTAATTGAAAAAGTTCAATCAAGGGGCATTGAGTTGTGATATATAATAATTCATATAAGCACTCTTAAGTTTAGAAAGAAGAAGAAACAATTTAATACAAAACGAATCAGTTCATGGACTTTTTAAGAAATAATAACTATTACCTTATTATTCTGGTGGTTATTCAAACGTGTTTTCGTCCCAAAATTTTCAACTCGCCTAAACATTAAAATATAGGTTAATATATTCCGTTAACCTCAATAAAACCACATTAATGGGGCTCCAACTCTGATGGAAAATTCAAAATAAATATTTGTTCAGCACATTTTCATTGAGGCAATGTGACCGACATATTGGGAAGCGAAATGCAAATTCTTTCCATTGAATATGGCGACTGAATACCTTATACTAATGTATTCCAGAATTGAATGCATTCCATAACCTTTGGAGTGGGTGAAACGAGTATAATGTTATTTTAAACTAGAATATTTTTAGCTTCGCTCTCTATATTTATGATTGCCTTGTATGAATATGCTTTGACTTGAAAGGCTTGAAATAAATATACAATAATAAACCTTGCTTCTTCGAACAAAATTTTCGGTATGGGAAAATGAGTAAAATGTTATAAACTGCATCTGCTACATCTGTAAGGACATTATCTTCTATAACATTTTCTATATACCTATCACTACGTGGATATTTCATTATAAATCTCAATTGCTGCACGGTCTTGTATTTTAATTTGTACTTTACTTGTCTGAAGGAACTGAGCGCCAAATAAATCTTAAGATTATCGGTGTACATTTCGAACTCAAATTGCAGTTTTAATTTAGCAAGTAGAGAAACTTATTCATAGATCTGTTAAGACTTAGCTGAAGTGAAAAGTTTAAGAAATAATTAACTTTTCAGGAAAAGAAAATCTATTTCAAGAATTTTGTAGTGTATCTTCAGAATAGTTAGACACCGGTTAATGTGACCCATTTTTGTGGGACTGTGTTGTAAGGAAATTAAGTCTGATAAAAAGTAAAATGTTGAAATTGGTCGCTAATCAGTTAAGACATTGCGTCAGTAACATATACAGAAAAAAAATACAATTGAGAGAACCTTTACCTTTTGTGACGTCATTTTAAAAAGCCATCTATCATCTCGCCCGCTATTACATGGGACCTAAACATATCGGCAAAATATGGCAAAACTAACCAAAATGAGTTGGTTGGTTCAAGTTGTTACAATTTGTTGGTGATGTCTTTCTGAATATACTTAAAACCATAATCTTAAAGACGTTGTAACGTTTCGCCTAAAATTCCATTTATCATTCTGAATAAATATTTTTTGTTTCGTTAACATCATTTACCTCTGCATCGTCCCTAATTTTCATTTAACCTTTATTTCCATCTCATACATAAATGAATCAACATTCATTTAAAATTCTTTCTTATCTTCCGTCAATTCGTTGATCCAATTTCCTATAGATTCTCATTCCCCCACAAAGCTGCAATTACCAACCGCATTTTATTCCTCAATTTTATTAATACTTAACATGATAAAATAAATTCTCTGCCTTGTAAAATCGTTTCAGCGGAACGGTATCGATGTTATTACGGTAGTGACTTGTGAATTCGATACGAAAATACTAGTTATTCGGGAATCCAACAAGAGGGGATATTTCTGCGAGGATTCCAAACTGATATCGCTCCTCGGTATATTATTACAGAGTCGAAAATATATTGCGATTTGTAATTTAGTAAAGTAAGATCTGCGGTTCGAAATTGATTTTAGAGTAGAAGTTGACGGGTATCTACTGACTTATTAAACTAAGCTGCTTTGAACAGACTTCAATGTTGGCTATAATTCATGTATTAAAAATTTTGTGATGATTTAACTTAAGATTTATAATAAAATGTTTTTTTACATTATAACTTTTTAAATTAAATTATGTGGTTATACACTACATAAAAAAATGATATTTACCTATTCTTTCAATAATTTACCTAATTGTCATAAGTCTGTACAAACTTTAAGCAATGGATGTACAAAATGATCCTGTACAGTAAGAACAACTCCCACATTATTATTTATTACGACGATATATTCATTGCTATTCAATGATAAAAATAATTCATATCCGTTGGCACATATCCAATGTTTTGACTTTATCTACTGTGTACAACGGGCCTGTCATGCGAAAACTTGATAACATAAACAAAAGTAGCAGAAAAGGCGGACTTTTGAGAAACATTTTGGTATTTATAGCTTTCTTATACTAGTGAAGAAGGTATTTGATTGATAGTCCCTATAGATACAAAAGAGTTGCTAGTAAGAAGTTTGACAAATTTCTCAGTAATATTGAGTTTATTTAGACTGATAATATTAACATTAGATCGGCATCCACATTAATACCATTTCAAGATTGGCAAATTTCAGACCTAAGCTCAATGCTGTAATATTTCTAATTACGACTATTGTTTCAGTTGGGCCCACACTGCAGGCAAAGTATCCCGTTGTCATCTTTATCCATGGTGAATCGTTCGAGTGGAACTCTGGAAATGTGTATGATGGTTCCGTGTTGGCCAGCTATGGTGGTATGGTGGTCATCACTATCAACTATAGACTTGGTATTTTGGGTAAGTTCAAAATAGTTTTTTTGTGCACATTCATCAACCTTCTTTTTTCAATAGCCATTGACTTACGTTTAGTTGAAGGCATTTTAAGTGACGTTTTTCTAAAGAATTGCGTGGTGAAACAAAGTGATCCCAAATTCTACAGAAGTAGACTTTGGATATCCTAAATTTTGTAATTTAACATAAGTGTAAGTTAACAATCATGTAAGATTCCAAGAATCTAAGTGGAACGCCGTCTCTATATTAATAATTCTTAATTGCCTCAAGAAATTTCTTTAACAAAAACATCTTTCATCTATTATTTTTCCGACGATGTTCTATTTAGAGCTTTCATATTGATGTTAAACCTTCACAGTAACGTAAGTAAGTCTTCTATTTGTACCAAATCTTGTTACGCTCATTTACTCATTCTATTTCATCGAATACTAAACATATTTCCCCAAGCCCATTATGTAGACCTGTTTTCATACAATCTAATTATATGACTAGCTCCAAACTCTTGCTTTCATCACGTACCACTCTTCTTAATTAAACATTACTTATGGAAGTCACTACGCCAATTGCTTCATAGAATTATGAACTTTCTTGCTGAAAACATAACAATGAATTTTCTTCAAACGTGAATCACCGTGCAAATTATTTGTGCTCAGTCTGGGGTACTTTAATTGGTTTTTATCATTTAATAGATTTTATTATTTACTGACTGTAGTTCGTGACTTTGTTCGGTTTCAAACAATTGAATCAGTCATAAAAGCAGTTTACCTAATATTATTTATTTATTTATATTTATACACACAACAAAAAAGAAGTAAATAAAAAACATGGGAAGAACAACGGTACATCTTATTTGTAAAGAAATCTCTTCCAGCAGACCTGCTATTATTAACTATTCTTAACCCGAACAATTTACTATTTAATTATAATCTATACAGCAAGCGCATCTATACTGCGCTTCGTTCGGTGAGCGAGAGGGCCGGAGGCCCAATTCCTCCCCCAATCCCCTTCCTTCTCCTTTTCTCCTTCCCCTCCCTTTCCCTAAATAGGCTCGGCAACGCATCTGCAACTCCTTTGGTTTTGCAGATGTCCATGGGCGACGATGACTACTTACCATCAGGTAGCTCGCCGGGTCGTTTGCCGAGTTATCCCATAAAAAAAAGCAAGGCAGAATTTAAAAAAGATTTAATTACAATATCAGTGAATACACTTTAAGTTTCAAATATTATTAACAAAATAATGAAGATATTTAAACATTGCTACCCTTTATGTATTTAATCTTGGTTTTTAGTCTAGTCCGCAAAGTAATGAAAATAGAATTATAACCTAAATACTTCAAGGACTTATTATCAAAGAGCAAATTCAAGATTATTTTATTGTTACATTCTCGCTTTGATCATCTTTCATTTTATATAGGTCTGGTTAATTTGATCGAAAATAGGCCTTACATTTTAGTATTTTCTAGTTTAGAATTTTATAATAAATATCTATAGGTACACACGGCTACACATCAAGCTATACAAAACCAGTCTACGCTGGCCTCTTATACTATAGGAAGCATATTCGATGTGAGATCAGCTTAAACTGGTTTTGTATAGGTTGACCTGTGTACTATACTAATATTATAAATAGGTAAAGTTTGTGGGTTGTGAGGTTGTAGGGGGTAATTTCTGGTTCTACTGAACCAATAAAATACACGTTATTTTTGTGAGTGTAATTATCGCCCAACAAAGTAGGCACGGGTCAGCTAGTTGATTGTAGAAATAAATACACTTTTTTATTTTTAATAAAAGGAACAGAAAACAGTTACATTATATGGACTTATAACTAGTCTAAGTATTACAACGACTGCCTCGTTGGTCTAGTGGTCCCAATCGCGACTGCTACGCTAGAGGTCTTGGGTTCGATCCCCAGGTCGAGCAAAGTGTTATTGAGTTTTTCTATGATATTCTCAGTAGCAGCTCGGAGTCTGGATTTGTGCCCGGTGAATGGCAATAGGCTCGCCCCCTATTACATGGGACCCAAACATACCGGCGAACTGTGGGTGTACATTAAGTACACCTCTGCCTAACCCTTCGGGGAATACAGGCGTGATGGTATGTTATAACTAGTCTAACAGAAAATTATAGTAACAATAATGCAACCCACAACGCTGCTCACATGATGGAGATATAATATAGAGGAAAACACTTTGTGATCACCATGAAGTTAACACTAATAAATGTCTGCTTGTATTGCTGTAGAGAGTAAATCTCCTCTCATTTGGTATCTATTGAATTGAATGGCAAAAAAATAATAATTTACTAAACTTTTTAAAAATCTGTGTTTCGCAATATATTGCTTTTGCAATATACTTCTAAGCGAATTAATATATCTTCATTGATAAGAGATAAAACCTGTCAATAAAACATAAAACTTATTCATCAATTTCGTGACCTCATTATCAAACATTTTGTTAACAGGTTTCCTTAACGCAAATCCAATACCACACCTAAAAGCCCGGGTAGCCAACTACGGGCTGATGGATCAGATAGCGGCGTTGCACTGGGTACAACAGAACATCGCCCTATTTGGTGGTGACGCTGGCAATGTCACCATGCTGGGACATGGCTCAGGAGCGGCTTGTATAAATTTTCTGATGATATCACCTACTGTTATGCCTGGTAAGTCAATTAGTTTCCTCAAAAAGGATTTTTTTATGTATGTTCTGTAAATAAATTTAGTTTTGAAGAGGTCTCCTCTCAGTACGAGAGGAATTAGTTCACTGTCGCACGTAGTGGTCTCATGACGCCCTCAAAAATACCCTTTTTTGTTGCAAATGTACGGCTCAAATACGATTTAAAAAGGTAGGTATAATGGTTTTCGATTTCATACGGACATTGTAATTAGCAATTACAACTAGTACAAACATCACAAAGTATCATTACAAATCAGTTGCTTTTCTGTGAACAAATTTATCAAAATTGATCTTGCTTTTTATTCCCTTCGTCAATTACAACTCTTTTGGTACTTTAAATTTATTTCAATAATTTGCAAATTAGAATTTAGTATGCTTGCTTTGATAGAGTATTTTTTCATACACGCTGTTGGGTAGAATATTTATGAAAAGGAGAGCTCTGAAAGAGATCCATGATTACTTAAATAGTTTCGAAAAGCACTACAAGATATTCAAGTTATTTTCCACTTGTTTCAATAAAACCAACGCCCCTTACTTATCTACAGTCCGTTGGTTTAAGAGCAAGGAAATGTAAATGGTGTTCTAATTAAATATCCAGGTAGTTATAACGTACCTCTCACAGCCTTTTTAATATTCTTGAGACTTCATCTTCCATCTTAAGATATAGTGAAACTTTATATCAAAGTGAAGATCAGCTAAGTTTTTAATAAAGAATAATATAAAAAAGGAACAGGAAATAGGTGTAGTCTGAGAGCAACTTAACTTTTTATTAGAAATTTTCTTGAATATGACGGTTACTAAATGTTAATAACTCAATAGTTTCGCTCAATATATTGTTTTATTTGATACAGGTCTTTTCCATCGCTCAATTCTCTTATCAGGATCAGCTCTTAGCTCTTGGGCGCTAGTCGAAGACCCAGTGAGCTTTTCCGTCCAATTAGCAAAACAAGCTAACTGCACACTTCCAGAAGATATCGTCAAGGATCACGAACTAATAGTAGATTGCCTCAGAGAAGTACCTCTTGGCGAACTAATGTCTGCAGAAATCAGTACTCCTAGTTACTTGACAGCATTTGGCCCTTCAGTAGATGGTGTTGTAGTCAAAACTGATTACGCAAAAGAACTCCTAACATACTTCATTCCAAACGACCTTCAAGGATTCTCAAGTGTGTCTGGTGTAAATAACCTCAAAGCTGATAAAAGGAGCGGAGAAAGGATGTTTGGGATAAGGGGTGGACAAAATAAGTATGATCTACTCTTCGGAGTTGTCACTAGCGAAGCCCTCTGGAAATTTTCGGCTCAGGATATACAAAATGGATTCGAAGGCGAGAGAAGGGATAGAATAATAAGGTGAGGTCGATGTTTATTCAGCAAATTGGTGTTTGAACTTGGGTCATACGCGTCTTGTGAATAGGTTGTAATCAAACGTATTGGAAATACTGAAGGTGAACGCGAAATATTTTTTCGTAGAAATGAATAGTATATTCGATACATCAAGGTAAACTCGTATTTCTAACGTATAAAACAAAATTTGTAGCTGAGGAGAAATATCATGTATATATTATTCACACATTTTTTTATGAGCGAAAAAGACTTCATAAATTTATAAAAAGGGTAGCTACAATATTTATAATTCCATTCAAAAACAAAACTAAAGTAAAAATATACATGGTCTTGTTCGCTGCGAAAAAAGGGTTTTTAATAAAACAGCCTTTTGATGTAAACTTGTTTTGTGCCTGTATTGCGAATTTAATTATTTCGAATACCTTTTTCAGTTTAAAAGGGTAATAATGTTTCGATATCATTGCTTTGTTCAACTCTTTCATTTTTTTCTTTGTGCCGTAATTGACAGTTCAATCCTTTTAAGGGTTCCATAGCCAAATGGCAAAAAACGGAACCCTTATAGATTCATCATGTCTGTCTGTCCATCCGTATGTAACAGATTTTTTTCTCTGAAACTATAAGAGCTATGCTGTTGAATCTTGGTAAGTAGATGTATTCTGTGAACCGCATTAAGATTTTTACACAAAAATAGAAAAAAAAAATGGGGGTTCCCATACTTAGAACTGAAACTCAAAAATATTTTTTTCATCAAATCCATACGTGTGATGTATCTATGGATAGGTCTTTGACTATTAGATGACAAACAAATGTTTGTCATCTAATAGTCAAAATGAATAAATTTCATTGTAGGTATGATATATATAGTAGAATTACTTATGCGTCACCTGCAAATAGACGCTTCATATATAAATGCCAATTTCACAATGCTAAATAAGAATCAATATAGTTTTTTCGAATCTAGGCTTCGTTATGCATTTTGGGTAACCCGGCGTTATAGAATGTTCGAGATATTAATAGAAAATTTTAATAATATTAAACATCATATGAAGTTTTGTAATCAACTCTTTTGTTTCAGGACCTACGTCAGAAATGCATACACATATCATTTGAGCGAAATATTCTTCACAATCGTGAATGAGTACACCGATTGGGAGAGAACTGTTCAGGTAATTATAATTATTTATTTGCACTGTAATATATTCACTGTGAACTTTATTGGTTTTGTCATTAATAAATTTTATTTAATTATGGACGTATTTATACGTAAATTTAATTGGAATAAAGTATACGAATGACCTATTTAAATATTCCAAATAAGCTCAAGCTTTGGTACATATTTGTGCAAAACTACAATAGTGCTTATATTTTACAACATACAGAGTGGAAGGGACATTGACGCACAACCACTTACCATGAATTCAGTATATGATTCTGAACCCCCCGGCGTAGATATTTTTCGTAGGTTATTAAAAAAATGCTTTTTTCATACAAAAGTGCGATACCTACCTACACGGTCAAAATGTATGGAATAGCTGTTTTTTTTAAATAACCGACGAAAATTATCTGCACGGGGGGGTCCGGAATCATGTACTGAATTCGTGCGTCGATGTCCCTTCCACCCTGTAGGTACATGTTATCTGAGAAATACATTAGAATATTAGCAGGCTATTGAAATAAAACTACTTTTTACGGATTTTATCGCGGTATAGGTATAGATATTATTTAATTCCCGACGTTTCGTATAGTATATTTTTTTAAATTAAACCCATTGATTGGAATTGAAATGTCAGTTTGTAATATTGTTATCTTACGTAATGAGCCCGTTTTTCATATATGGCGGACAGCACCGCAAAAATTAATAAAATAACTATTAACAAGAAAGTAAAACCGCTTAGGCATTTATCTGTATAGATATATATAAATTGAAGCCAAACAAACATATGACATCACAGGCAGCTCAAAGGATGCAGTTCAGAACCTTGCCTGACACCGTATTTGATTTTGCATAAATTTTATATGTTTAATTTTTTTTATCATTATTGAATGCCAAATATAATTTAAAAAAAAACAGTAAAGAGGTATCAACATTGACCTATTTAACCCACGCGTTTATGATGACTTGGCACTATTACTAAAAGGCGCGTTTGGCACTTGCCTGTAAATTCCTGCCACTGCCAAGTTCCTACTGTTTCCGAGTTCAAGCGGCTTCGTATTGAGTTTCCCGAATATATTTTATAGGATAAGTTTTGAATAGTTCACTGAAGCCAAAGATTTATAGTGTTTCATTTACATTATGAAATTCATCTGTTATTGTTTCTTCAAATTCTTCTTTAACTGTTGCTGCGAATTCATTTACAACAACTACATACGTGAAGAAAAAACTTTGTACCCCTTTTTAAACAAATTGCGTCTAGTGAGATTTGGATATAGAGAGAGAGTGCAGAAAATATTGCCGTCGAATTTCGACCACCGAGCGGCCACTGTATTATGTTTCAAGGGAAGGCAGTTTTTATATGACCAAATAGCATATCAATTACATATTTTGTGAATAGTATATCATGTCTACCTCATTAGTCTAGTGTTCCCAAGGGCGACTACTACGCTATATGTCCTGATTTTGAATCTCGGGCCGAGCAGTGGTACATACTGCGATTTTCTATGAAATTCTTAGTAGCAGCTAGAAGCTGTGTATGTGTAGAATTTGTGTATGGTAATGGTTAGGTTCCATTGCAAAGGAGATGAGAATAGTCTCACCTCCTCCTCACTTTGCAATGGAACCTAACCATACCATTGTGCCTACTGTGGGCGAACGCGCGGCTACACATCAAGCTATACGAAACCAGTACAGGGTGGCCTTGAATTATGCGGAAAGCTTTTACAAAGGGAGGTCAGTATAAACTGGATCTATATAGCTTAATGTGTAGCCGTGTGTACTATTGTAAACCACTAAATAACCTTACGGGGTATACAGACGGGCTATGTATGTTAATTATATTAACTTTGTTCTTTATTTCACTGATGCATACAGTTGCCTCATTAGGACAAAACAATAGATTTTGCCTTGTGTCTACAATATGGCGCTTGACGGGTTATTTTGTTAATTTGATGCCTCTTAGTTTTAACGAAGCCTCTTAGTTCAACTGTCTCATTAGTCTAGTGGTCATAAACGCGACTGCTACGCTAGAGGTCCTGGGTTCGATCCCCAGGTCGAGCAAAGTGTTATTGGGTTTTTCTATGAAATTCCCAGTGGCAGCACGGAGTCTGGATTTGTGCCCGGTTAATGGCAATAGGCTCGCCCCCTATTACATCGGACGTAAACATACCGGCGAAATGTGAGTGTGTATTAGTACACTTCTGCCTAACCCTTCGGGGAATACAGGCGTGATGGTATGTTATGTAATTTTATGTTATGTAGTTTTGACGACTTGTTTTATATAAATACGGTTAATTTTAGTATATCTACAGAATTTCATTTCCGCATTCATAATAATTCTAATATCCATTGCGGCTTTAGCTAATGTTTGATCAAAGTCATAATTTGAAGTGGATTTTGATTAATTTTGCCCTTTCATGTACCTATTTAGTTTTCCTCTACCAAACGGATATTATAAATACCAAAGCAATCAATATGATACATGAAATAGTTTACAAAACCTCATTATAGGAGGTTTCTGCTACTAGAGGTACTTCAAACTTTCCTTTTACATACTGATCGACACTTCCGCGATTATAAATACATAAAATTACTTTTATCTGTTAGCTGTTAGTAATTTTATCATTAAGCAGTTCATTACCTCATTCTACCCGAGACCATGGATGCTGTTAAGGATCCGAAACGATATCAATATAAAATCCTTTCATAGCCTAGTGATATGACCATTGAACTGCCAAGTCAACGGCTTCGGCCGTTCTATTTAAATAAATAAATAAATAAATAAATAAGTCAAAGGTCTCGAGTTCGAATCCAAGGCACGCACCTCTGACTTTTCGAAGTCTCACATACCATCACGCCTGTATTTCACGAAGGGTTAGGCAGAGGTGTAGGTACTAAACTAATGTACACCCACACTTCGCCGGTATGTTTAGGTCCCATGTAATAGCGGGCGAGCCTATTGCCATTAACCGGGCACAAATCCTGACTCCGAGCTGCTACTGAGAATTTCATAGAAATACCCAATAACAGTTTGCTCGATAGTTAGAATTCCGAAAGTCTTTTTTATAATCACGTGCGTATTAATAATAATTAATTCGTGATCACTCGCTATCGGTGAAGGCAAACATCGAAAGGAAACTTAGAATCCTGCACGCATGAGAGATTTTCTCGACGGCGTGTGAAGCCATCTCTTAGGAGGCTAGCGTAGTAGGCTATAGCCTAACCCCTCTCTCTGTGTGTGGGAGAATAAATGGATTGACGATGATGATGATGATTAAATGATAAATAAAAAAAAATAATTAATTATTGCCAGCTGGGTTATTGGTCTGGGACTTATGCTGGACTGCAGACTGCAGCCTGGCACGGCTCCTAGATTGATGTTGCTCTGCATCCGTGGCTACACTCGAACTCTGGGCCTTTCAGAATACCAGCGCTGTAACAATTACCCTGTTGCAGCACCAGCTGAGATAGGCGCCATATTTTGACCTTGCGAAGCCGTTTATCAGTTTTTAATAAGTTTAATTTAGTTTTAAATGTAAGTGTTATTAGTTTTAAATTTCAGTGTCATTTATATAGTTAGGCTTTAAGGTTCAAAATAAAATTATTTATTTCTTTATTTCTAAATGCTGCAATACTTTTGACATAACATAGAAATACGTAAAGCAATTTGAGGTATAGAGCGTTAACTCATACGTTGGAATTTCTATTTCATTACATACGCAGAACACGTATATATCAGAATTGTTCCAGTTTCAAAAGCATTTATTCTAAGAAAGCTTTGAAAGGAAAGTTCATCTTGTTTAAAGGCTTGTGTCTACGCAGGCGTTTTACAAACGACGCGACGCACGGTGGGCTGAAAATCGGCTTTCATAGACATAGCGATTTCAATTTGCAAGTGCCGGATTTTTTGCAGGATATCGCTTCTATTAGTTATAACTATATTGAAAAATTACACCAGAGTTAATTCTGCACAAAAACGAAGGAATTATAATTTTTTTAAGAAAAATTTGTATGGAGCTGGTATTAAAAAGTTAATTATCTCGTAAACAGCAAGGAAAACCGTAATATCCTTACAGGTGGTTATAGTACTAATTATTTATGATTTTTTGACATATGTCATAAAACGGTTATCGCTGCTAATTTTTTTTTAAAAATCGTCAAAATATTTTTATTTATTTTTACATATGAAACGGTTCCTTTTAGTCACTTAATTAAGAACATTGTTAATTATGAAGAATGTTATTGACCCAAATATTAAAAATATATAAAACAAGAAAAATATTTAAAAAATAGCAAAAATAGAAAAAAAAACAAATATTATCATTTTCCTTATCACTGTCGTTCTCGGACTCCAATTCTGAGTCAGAATCTAGATTGGATATATCTAAAAACTCGAACTCACTTTCCTGAAACTGAATTTTAGCGAGAGTTTCAGCAAAAAAGCTCTGCTTTCTCTTGGCATCTCACTTAGGCCTTTGTGTACTTAGGAAAGGATCCGAAGAAACAACAAGCATATTTAAGATATCTTGATTAGAATCTTGCCTGTTTCTTTTCCGCGAAGGATGTTGTCCCCGGAACCTCCTAAAATCTCTGTTTCGAGACTCTGAGGCTTCTTCCAAGAGAGTCCGAAATGGCACAATATAAGTTTTCTCGATGATGTCAGCCTCGTGTATTAATAATTTATGTACGGTTGACGAGATGTAGTACCAGTCATACAATTCCACATACTTTTCTGCTGTTTTGCGGGCAAAATCTTTAAATTTTATTCTCGCCTATCAATCTCGACCTTCTCGCCAAATGTTATCGCTTGCAAATATTTTAATAAGATCTTCGTCCAACCCGGTAATAGCTGCAGTTTTATTGGGATAATCGAAAAACTTTCTAGCGGTATTCCCGTCATTGGTAGTTCGCGAGCTTTGTTTCACAACATCAATCAACAGATTGAGCTGAACTTGAATTTATTTTGAATACATTTTGTATTTCATTACTTCTCGCTGCTCACCATTTGAAGTCGACCCTATACGCAATATGTAACAGACATTCCATACAATTTATACGTGCGTGTAGGGATGATAAGCCAAATTTGTATATGTTAGCACACACAGTCTTTGATGTTACAACATCTAAGCGGTTCATTTCCGTAGGTTTTGCTAAGCACAGGTAGCACGATGGATTTGATCTGGCCTCAGAAAGGTACGTGCAGACTTTGGCGTCGATCACTGTCATAATTAGTTGATGAGTCACCATGTTATTATTATGTACTGCACTCTGTGGGGATAAAGGCCCGAATTTCATCATCCATTTGTTTTTTGAGACCGATGACAACTGCTTCGCTCTCCTTTACAAAAGTTAACTGAACTGGGCGTCAATACAAAGTTGAGCATGGTTTTGGGTTCATCCATACAGTATTATCTCCATCTGTCAGTTTTAGTGGCACCAAGGAGGTCATGAAAATGCTTGCATCATCTTGCTCACCCTCCATTTTCTGCTTGTATCGGCTTTGGTTGAAAGCACCATCACGCTTTAGCTGCTTATTTTGCACATCGGCATAGTCAGAAAGACTTTGAAGGATCCTCGTCACCGTGATGTCAAGTAAAGCTTGAAGTGTAATCCTAGCGGAGGAATCCGTAACTGACACTGAATGCTTCGGGGGGTAGCAATCAAGCTTAGTTTGTTGCACTTTATAGTAGGATGGATAAATATCCATAGCACCTTCCCGAATGGCAGCCTCTCGCAAAGTAATATATTGCCACTTTGACAGTTTTAGTGAAAGGAGCAATCCAGCGCTTTCTCTGCTGTAAATATGACTGTTTTTACTGATGTCTTAAGCGTTTCTTTAATTTTAATAACTGCTTCAGGATTTTTCAACATGTATTCGATCACAGATGCCATATCCTCATGCCCTTCTTTTAAACGCGCTGTAGCTGCATATGCCAATTCACACACAACTTGGCCAATTAATATTTGCTTGCAGCCAATTTCGTACAGTCTTCTGAAGTTATCGAGGAATCGGTTAGATTTCATCCACCTCTGTAAAGCAGAAAGGCAATACTTCATGATTAAATGAAGTACTCTCACTTTTTAGAAAACAAACAAGTCTAAATTGGTGATTAAACTTTCCATTTTAAGATTTTATAGTCACAGAGCAAAAAAATTGTGTTAGCAGTTGCACAGTTGTGATCAATCTAAATTATAAATTAAAATTTTAGCCATTTTATTGCAAAACGTCGATAATTAGTTAACTACCCTCATTAGAGTTTTGAAAGATGAGCTAATAAAAATTTATATTCGTCAAAAAAAACTTAGAACTCTTAACACAACTAATCAACAAATTAGCTTACTTATCAGAAATCATTAACGATCATTTAATCACCTATTCAGACTTATTAGAAGACTAAATCATTGTAATTACTTAATCACATATTTTCAGACTTCAGACTGTTACAAACAATACCACTTACTTGGTACCAAAATACCAAATAAAAATTTGTTATTTGGTATTTTGGTACAACCAAAATACCAAATAACAAATTTTAAAACTCATTTTGTATTGATACATAGGTATCTAGCTCAAACATAGTTGTCTAAGTGTGGATGTACGCTAAACCTCTGACTAATCCTTCGGGAATATAAGGATGATGCTATTTTATGTTACGTGTTGTTAAGAGTATGTGTTCCTCAACTTAAACACTAAAAGGAACCGTTTCATATGTAAAAATAAATAAAAATATTTTGACGATTTTTAAAAAAAAATTAGCAGCGGTAACCGTTATATGACATATGTCAAAAAATCATAAATAATTAGTACTATAACCACCTGTAAGGATATTACGGTTTTCCTTGCTGTTTACGAGATAATTAACTTTTTAATACCAGCTCCATACAAATTTTTCTTAAAAAAAATATAATTCCTTCGTTTTTGTGCAGAATTAACTCTGGTGTCATTTTTCAATATAATAATAACTAATAGAAGCGATATCCGGCAAAAAATCCGGCACTTGCAAATTGAAATCGCTATGTCTATGAAAGCCGATTTTCAGCCCACCGTGCGACGTCACGACTTTCAGTAGTACCTACCTACAAGAGTTAGACAGTTCTTTTAAAAGACTTTGTCCCGGAAAAGTAGTAAGGCAAACCCTCATTCTGTCGCCAAGCAATATATTGTTCTTATTTCATGAGTGTTTCGGGAATATTACAAATGTTTGTAGTACTTGTAAATATTTAAAATTAATCCAATAACAACCTTTTTTGATTATTATATATAATCACGCCTGTATCCCGGAAGGGTAAAGCAGAGTTATACTGCCATATTTCGCTCGAATATTTAGGGCCCAAATAATATTATGACCATACGGGGTGGTCTATTGCTTAACCTCATTTTCTTTTAAATCTTCTTTGATCTCTCTATAACATGGGACCTTAAACATACCCTAGAATCGTAGGAATACGTTAGTACACCTTTGCATAACCCTTTAGTGGATACAAACGTAGTAGTATAGTACGTATTGTATTACATAAGTACACCATTTCTTATGTCTTTTTTTTTTCTCCAATCTTTTACAATCCAATGCTGGATGTATGTCTCTTCATAAACACGCCATTTGGAACAATCTTGAGCCTTCCACATCCAATCCTTTCCATCTGTGACTTATCCTTCGGCAAATATAGGCGTCACGATATATATATTATGTTTTAACAAAACAGCATTTTCTTCGGCTATTCTGTTGTAATTTTACTAATCGAATGACAATACGTCACTCGGCCGAACTCACTAGAAAATATTTGAAATTATTCAAAAAACTCTGTGGAGTTCGGAAACGGATAGAGAGGAGCGGGTAAAGTGCATTCTGCATTTTAGCAGTGTCAGTTACGCATATTTGCATTGCCACGTTATACCTAATCTTTGTTTTTTTTTTGTAACAGCATCCTATAAACACGCGGGATGCAGCAGTACTGGCGTTGTCAGATGCTCAGTACGTGGCGCCTCTGGTCCAGACCGGAGATTTCCTGAGTTCTCCAGACACCTCACCCAGGACTTTCTTCTATGTGTTCGACTACCAGACCAAGGATGGGGATTATCCGCAGGTGAGGGTTAGAATGTTTTTAATACTGCATCCCCTATTTTAATTGTTTTTTTTTTGTTTTACACTATATTTCATCATAATCCTTATTGTGCGTTACTATAGGTATAACAGATACAAAGTGTTCAATATCAAAACACATTGACTTTTCAAAGACTGTAGAAAATATCCAGTTATAAGAATATTGCCATTTTGATATGACTTAATAAAATAGATAGTTAAATTCGTCTGTAGGTTCACAAATAATTTAATAAATGTATAGAACCATTTCAATTTTTAAAAAGGTTTCTAGTCCATAATTGGTCACACTCTCAAATGGAATGAATGGCCTCATTTAAAGGTCTGACCATTACATTGACTAACTGTTATATTTAAAAACGCCTATGCATGTTGAAAATTTGGTATTCATTCTATGTAGTTCTTAAAAATGATTAAAGATTATTTTTAGGGGTTCCGTACCCAAAGGGTAAACACCCGTAAGGACCCTATTACTAAGACTCCGCTGTCCTTCTGTCCGTCAATCCGTCTGTTACCAGGCTGTATCTCATAAACCGTGATAGTTAGTCGGTTGAAATCTTCACAGATGATGTATTTCTATTGCTGCTATATGAACAAATACTGAAAGAACTAAAAACAGAATAAAACAAATATTTAAGGGGGCTCCCATACAACAGCCGTGTTTTTTGCCGTTTTTATAGATAATGGTACGAACCGTTCGTGCGCGAACTCGTACTTGGCCGGTTTTTTATTGTTATTTTCCTTCTATAGTTCTCGAAATACCTAGTTCTCGATATCAATTTCCGACTCATCTTTTCAATTTCAATTTCAAGCATTTTAGTACCGTCGATCCAATAAATAGCAGCACTAATACCATTTTCTATTGCAGCGGATGGGGTCAGTTCACGGCGAAGAGCTCCCGTATTTATTCGGAGCCCCATTGGTGGAGGGCCTCGGACATTTTCCGAGGAACTACACGAAGTCTGAAGTGGCATTATCGGAGGCATTCATACTTTATATGGCTAATTTCGCAAGGACCGGGTGAGTTTGGTTCAACGTTCTGTTTACTGTTTGCGAAATCCGTTTGTGTAACAGAATAGATGTTTAAGTTTAAATTGTGCAATTTAGCAGCGCTTTGTTGTGTGATAACGTTCAGGCTTGTGGAGTTTTGGGTCTAAAGTGATGCTTTGCATTCGGATTTCAGGCATGTTTAAGTGTTAGGTATATTTATCTTACTCTGCAAAAGATTCAGTCTATTTTTTTTCTTAATATAAAGCCAAAATGTGTAATTATAGCATTTGAAAAACTAACTATTAACTGCTATGTATCTACATTGCGATAAAATTCGTAACCATCATCATTATCAACGCATTCATTGTCTCATTGCTGGGCTGAGTTTCCTTTTAGAGTGAGAGGAATAAGGCTATAGTCCACCACGCTAGCCTACTGCAGGTTGGCAGACATCACACGCCGTCAAGAAAATTTCTTAGGCATGCAGGTTTTTTCACGATGTTTCCCTTAACAGTTTATTCGATCGTTCTTTTCTTTAATTATAAAATTTACTGCCTTATTAGTCTAGTGGCTCTAAGCACGACTGCTACGCTAGAGGTCCTGGGATCGATTGCACGATCGAGCATACTGTTATTGAGTTTTTCTATGAAATTCTTAGCAGCAGCTTGAATTTGTGCCCCATATTACATGGAACCTAAATATACTAGGGATGTGTGGGTGTACATAAGTACAACTCTGCCTAACCCTAATTTTAACCTAATTTTCCCTTATTAGCATACATCAACAGTTCAACAGTAACCGCTGTGACTGACACTCCATTGGGCAGATGCTTAACACTCTATCTGCATACAATTATGCAAATATACCATATCAATTGATGCATGAAACAAAATTTAAACAAAACACTACCTTCCTTTAGAACTCAGGTATTACTTGCTATGACAATATTGTACTTTTTATTTAACAAATTGAATTATTCTTTTATATCAAAATGTTTTAGCTTATAAATTTTCTAGTTCTAACATGCCATCAAGCCTGTATTCCCCGAATGGTTAGGCAGAGGTGTACTAATGTACACCCACATTTAGCCGGTATATATGTTAAGGACCCATGTAATAAGAGGCGAGCCTTTGTCCCATCGAACCCACGACCTCTAACGTTGCAGTCGCGCTTAGGACCACTGTACTATTGAGGCAGTCTAAAAACAATTACTTATCTCAATAAACTAAGTTATTATACTCGAACATAAAACACTATGCCGAATTGATAATTTTCTTTACAAGTTTATTACTTAAAATTCTGTCAAATATCTACATAATATTTTAGCTTTTACAAGAAAAATCCTTCAAGAAATCTTTCCCAGCTTTCTTTGATGTTATGAATACATTTATATACACAAATATATTCATAACATCAATCTGTACTAAAAGAAAATCAATAACAGCTCTAGCTTACGCTACCTAAATCAGACTTGCGTGTGTAACAAATTCATATCCGTCGTACCACTTAAGCGTGAACATTATTTTCTCACGAAAGCACATTAATCAACAGAAATAAAACAAAACACTACATCATTACTTTTTCCAACCGGTAAATAAGTGAATAGGCAACTAAATAGTACTTTTCTGTGACCTACTAGGCGAACGAGGCATAGAAAATGCTAAAATATGCGTAGGTAATGATGCGATGAGATTTATTACAACGAGCATGTTTTATTATATTATTATGTTTTCATAAATGATGTATGGAATTAATTCAGTAATATTGTGTGGATATTTAACAGAAAATTCCCACTAATAGGTTTTAGATTACAAAAAAAAATTACATTACATGTCTTGAGTTAATTGGTTTTGTCCTTTTTTAGAATGCTGTTCAACATTATTTAATATTTTTAACTTATTATATTATACGTATAAATTAATTAATAATAATTTCAATGTGTTTTCGACTGACTTTGAACATATTTTTGTTTATAAATATTCATATTATTCAAAAATAAGGTTTGCATTAAGTACTAGATGTTTTAAGTTGGATTGGATTATTTTATAGTATTTTGACTGATTACACGTAGGTATGAATAATTAATATCTAAATAATAATTTTAATTTTCTTTTGACTGACTTTGACCATTATATTTTTAGAATTATTATTATAGGGATCAGATAACTTAAAAAAGTCTGCATTACAAGTTTTAAATTAGTTGGTTGAGTTTTTTTTAAATAAAGCTTCGAAAATATTTTCTGCGTTTGCCTGATTACATTACACAAATAAATTAATAAATAATAATTTTCACATATACATAAAATCTTGAACATATAAATAATTGTATTATTATTATTATTTATTATAACTTTTAAAACCTCAGTAACAAAAATTAACTTCCACGCGAGTGATGCGATGGACAAAGCTAGTTAATTAAATAAAAAAGACTGGTTTGTGTGAATCGTAAAAAGTAATAACTTTAAAAGCTATCTGAAATTATAAATGACATAACGAGAAAACCATTAGAAGGCTCAGTGAGTGTATTTCGCCATTTCTCTGTACATTTATAATCAAGAAACTTTGTTTTACCGCCGCCATTTGTATGTTTTCAAATTTAATTGAAATAACCTTTACAATTTCTCAACTACCCGCCAACAAAGTTTTCAGAGAAATTATTTTATTGTTATGTAACTATTTAGATACAAAGTGAACTGTTCGAATTTAATACAACAACTACTAAAACAAACGGGTTGAAATGTCTCAATATTAGATTATAATAAATTCATTTACGATTTAGTAATGTAAAAGGGATGTCAACTAGGCTTATGTGGTAGTTAAAGATTATTGTGGACGTGATTTTTTTATTAAATGGGTATTTTGCGTATTCGAATATAGGTAGGTACCTAATACGAATAAAATAAAATACCTTGCCGTGAAAATCAGTAAGCATCGTTATTTCTAGATAATAAACATAACACACCATCACGCCTGTACCCTTTGGGTAATAGGTTAGGCAGCGGTGTGCCAATGTCCACCTTCACTTCGCCGATTTGCTTAGAACAAATCCAGATGCCAAACTGCTACTAAGGATTTCATAGATCAACTTAATAACACTTTGCTTGACCTGGGAATCTAACTTAGGACCTCTGGCGTAGTAGTCTGCAATGAAATTTACTTAAATTTATTATAACTTACGTATAAATCATAATATTTATTTTAATTGAACATGTTTATTTAAATATTTATTGTCCCTACAGAAATCCGAATGAAGTCCATCGCCAAGAGTCAGTGCTGCCAATATCAAGAGAAAGAAATAAATACAAGAGTATACTTTGGGACGAGTATGATACGCTGTACCAGAAATATTTAGAGATTGGTAAGATTTTGTAAAATATTGCACTAATTATTTGTCACTGGCGTAGTGAAGCATAAGTATGTATTAGTTTTGAAAATATATTTCCAGTAATGTAATAAAATAAAAACATTATTTTTTTAAAAGAAATATTTTTTATATCCGTTTAAAACAGCCTATTCAGCGACACCTTTTTTAAATAAGCTAATATTATTAAATTTACGTTCTTATCTAAAAAATCTAATAAAAGACCGTTATCCTCACGTTAATCTAAAAAAGTAAAAATTAAATCTCGCTTACCTCACGAACTCTGTGTAATATCAATTCTGAAAGTTAATTAAATCGACCTTTTCCATTAATTCGAGCCACACAATTTCGCCCCTCTAAATTCCTTAACCCGTTACACAATCAAAAATTCCATTGCAGGCATGAAACCGCGGATGAAAAACCATTATAGGGCTCACCAGCTGTCCGTGTGGCTACGGCTGATCCCGGAAATTCACCGCGCCGGGATGAAGGACGTGGTCGCGAAACACAACCTTTTCCGAAACCACAACGACCCGGAGTTGTACGACGGTCTTGTTAGACCGGACCCTCTTACACGCGCCAAATTTTTCGATCCCTCGATGGAACTATACCGCAAACCGACCTACAACCTCACATTAGATATGCCTTCCACTACAATGGATACTTACGTCACAACGTGCATTAGTGTGATGTCCGCGAGACCTGGTTCCGCTGTCACACAGAGCCAAGTTCCGAACAACACGCATACACAGGACGTCTCTAATTTAGAGGTAGCCGGTTACACCGCTTACTCCACGGCTCTAAGTGTAACTATAGCTATTGGATGCTCTTTATTGATTCTAAACGTACTTATATTCGCCGGCGTTTATTACCAAAGAGATAAAACTAGACTGCAAGTAAAAGCACTCCAGCAGCAACAGAAAAGGAACCATAATTCAACGTTTGATAGCGTATCGTCGAAGCATCCCCATTACTTCGTTGGACACTCGCAAAGCTCGAGCACGATAGTCGACATCGATCATCAAGACAAAAACGCGATAATCGCAATGACAAATCGAGTTCCCCACTTCACTACAGCGAACTGCCCGAACGTTTGTCACACGGGGATACAAATGTCGAATTTGTCGCAGAAATCGAGTCCGCCAACAAATAGGGGACAATGTACGACATTGCCGAGGAAAGTGGGGTTCAGTTATCAGCAGAATCAGATATGTAACGCGTCCAATTGTATGACGCTCCCGAAAAATGCTACTTTTATGAGCAGTGCTGGGAATTTGCCTGACGTGCAAGCTCAGACGGGACAGTCTCAAGGGCCTGGGAACGGGTCTGCACTCCCCCCTTCGTCTTCACCCCCTTCTCAGCATTTCTCTCAGTCTCGAGTCCCCCAAGCGGCGATGTCTGAAATGAACGTATGAGATATGGAGGATATTTACAATTATGTGTAAAGTGACGTTCAAAACATTCAGTGAGTGTGTCACGGGACAAGCCATGGTTGTAAATATCGGAGTAATGCAGTGTATATACGATGTTAAATTAATGTAATATGTAATACAGGTAACGTTTTAAGTATAAATAGATGTAATTGTAACTATAGGTTTCTGAATAAATTGAAATTTTTAAATGGATAGTCAAATTTTTCAGAAATCGAAATTTAAAATAATCTGTAAATTTAAAAAAATTCGTTGATTATGTAAATATTATTATTTTATTATCATCGCCATTCAAAATGGATGACAGGAAGGAGATAATTGGTGACAAGAAACTGGATAATCTCATTATAGATAACAATGTAATTAAAAATATAAATTCAGAAAATAGGACATCAAATCGTTTGTCTCAAGTCAATGAACTTATACAGCAAAACTGACATTCATATTGTTACTTGTCATTGAAAATGACTATTATTGTAAATAAATTAGAATCTTAAAGACTGTATACTTAATGTAAGATATTTTCTGTTCAAACGGACCGTGTGACACAGATCATTTTCCCTCCTTTGTTACAAAATTACTTCAAAATGCTAAAGCGTCGGCATTAGGAAGTTTTGAAGACTGCGAATCATCTTTATTTTTCCGAGTAAGTACGTGCTTGGAACTTTCAACAACAAAAACGCAATTCGTTTCATTTACACCGGAAACCTAACTGGGTGTTAAATTGAGCGTAGTAGAAAATGAAGAACGTGAAGTAAAATATAAATAACAATGATTTTCTTAGGAGTCGTTAGTATTTTGTTTTTCTATATCTCACTGAAGGATTAGGCAGTATGAATATGTTGTCACTGGATGAAAGGAGCTAAAGATCGGAGTCTGTGGCGTTCACTTAAAGGCCTACGTCCAGAAGTGGACGGGCTGATGATGCTGATGATGATGATGATACGTCACTTCACGTCGAGTTATACAAATCCAGTTTACGCTGGCCTCTTATTGTATGGAAAACCTATTTAATGCGAGATGAGCCTAAATTTGACTTGTATAGCCGTGCTTGCATCCACAGTTCGCCGCCCGCGCCGGTAGGGTATAGTAAACGAAAAAAAAAACAGATTTTAGCATAAATAGTTTGATGATAATAAGTATAAATGTATTCTCAGTTTTATTTATTCAATAAATGAACAATGTTTTTCTATAATATAAGTATATGTAACCGCAATAATGCTGATCTATAATCTTCAAAATATATAATTTTCTCTTTTCAAAATGTATAATAGAGGCTTACTTACTTGCTGTGTTGACAGATGCCTTCATAACGTTTTCAAACTTATGTTTATGGTTCCAATTTAGTTCATTATTCTGTCCTCATTCGTAATTTCATGTTGTTTTAATATAACAAAAACAAAAAAATACATTTAAAGCTATTCAAATAAAGTAAACACACGTTATTCTGAACAACAACTTTTTACCTTTCATGAATAAATAAACAGTTTTTATCTACTCTGAGTACAAAGAGAACAATCGTGTTTTATACGTTCAACGAATCGTTCAAAAAAAGAATCTGACTGAAACAATACAATGACATGATTAAAAATGTCCCTAAAATATATTTACAAATCTTCAAACAAAGAGAATCTTCAAAAAGGAAATGAACAATATGTATTTTTATCAATAAAACCACTTCATAGCGATTCTGAGTGGAGATATTTTGTGTCGTGTAAATAGCAGATGGATATTCTACGGATTTTATTGCAATAGCAATCATCTTGGAAACTGCCTCATTAGTCTAGTGGTCCTAAGCGTACCTGCTACGCTCGTCTTTGATCGAAAAATGTGTTATTCGGTTCTTTCTACAAAATTTTTAGTTTTCTGGGTATGTTTGGTGAATGGCGATAGGCTCGCCCACTATTACATGGGACCTAAACTAACTACTCTGTCTGCACAATGTCTGGAAAATCAGTGAAAACAATTTTATTATAATAAATCAATATCATCAACCCATTACATTGTTCCATTGCTGGACACGGATTCGAACTCGTGACCTTTGACATGGCAGTCCAATGGTAATACCATCATCTGCAATATTTTTTTTGATATAAAAGGGATCCACTAGACTTATGAGACAATATATGTTATATAGTATGTAAACATTATGATGTACACCCTTTAGGTTATACATTTGCGTCCAATTCACGTTAATCACAAACCTATCCGTATATGCGAGCTTAACACAAATATCACAAGCATAAACAAATTGCCAGTATTTTTAAGTAAAAACGCGGCACATTTTCAGTCACGGATCCGTGCAAAAATAGTGAAATATTTCGCTGCGAATCACAGAGGCTTTAATATCAACACGCTGAGTTTATGAGGCCAGGCAATATAGCTATAAACTAGCTATGTACAGTTCAACTAGCTATATGTACCTACCTCAGTGAGTTTGAAGGCGGACGTTACATGTAACACAGTCTGTGAAATTAGAATACATGCTACATAACATACATACATACCATCACGCCTGTATTCCCCGAAGGGTTAGACAGAGGTGTAATAATGTACGCACGGCTACACATCAAGCTATACTTATCCAGTTTACGCTGGCCTCTTATTGTATGGAATGCCTATACAATGCCCGTTCAGCTTAAACTGGATTATTATAGGTAGACCTATAGCCGCGTGTACACCAACAGTTCGCGGGTATGTTAAGGTTCCATGTAATGGGGAGCGAGTGTATTACCATTAACCGGGTACAAATACAAACTCCGAGCTGCTACTGAGAATTTCATATAAAAACCCAATAACACTTTGCTCGACCTTGAGATCGAACCCTCTAGCGTAGCAGTCGCGCTTAGGATCACTAGACTATGCAGTGTTATTGAGTTTTTTTGTGAAATTCTCAGAAGCAGTTTTTGAATTTCTGATCGGTTAATAGCAGTAGGCTCGGCCCCTATAACATAACATACCATCACGCCTGTATTCCCCTAAGGCTTAGGTAGAACTGAACCAGTACACCTAGGTAGAGAGAGAAGAGAGAAAAGGAACTAAATTACTGAACTCCCAAAGTTCGCTGGTATGTTTAGGTCCCATGGAGATGAAAAGACCTGTGTCCAGCAGTGGGACTATAAAAATGATTGATAGATCACGCAATTCATAATTTACCTGCCTAACCGAAAATAAAATAACAGAGTAAACCAAATAATAATATGATAAATGATTTATTTTAGTGCTTACGGAGGAAAATTGATTAAGTTTTTGTGTTCCTCTTAAGATTCTCTTGAAAGCCAATATTTTATGAAAGCCAAAATGAAAAAAAAAATCTTGGTCTTTTAGGAGTCAGTGACGAAACAATGTTTATAATAATATTCAAAAGCCAAAATACAAAACCGTACCTACACAACTCTAATAAGTATTAAAAATGATTCAACAATCGATGTTTGTTACAAATAACTAATTTCGATTCGATTACCAAACCAGTGAACAAACTTGTAACTATTCAAAAACAGAATATAAATAAATTCGTTCCAAAACCTATCATCGTTACACAACAAAAAGGTTTTATTCCTAAAAAAATTACTAATAACTTTTCGAACAATCTTTATTTGGAATGTTTTTTTAATAATTCTGTGTCACACGTCCATGTATTCGTGTTATTTTTTCTCGTGTTCCGTACATTTTTATATTGATGTATTTTTTATGATATATCTATGACTTTTGTACTATAATGTTGTACAAATGTACCTACATCTATGGCTGTATTTTAGAATAGAAATGTCGGCGTGATAATCAGGTAGGTATGTATATACCTGAGCAAAGATCACTTATGTATGTCATTTCATAATTAGAATATCACTCGAAAATAATTCAACCAGTGATTACCTGGAGCTCTATTCTAAATGCAAGCCCTTGTGTCACTTTAAGCTCTTTGGCTAACACAGCAGTTTTAATTATACTGATTAAAAAATAAATAAACGATTGCTCAGTCACAAGCTCTGGTACGCATGGCTATAAATCAAGCTATAAAATTGAAGCGGCGGTAGCCTAATGGCTAGGGCGTCGGACTTGCGATCGTGTGGTTGCCGGTTCGAACCCCACCCATTGCACTACCGACGTGAACCGACTCGTAACACAAGCATTTTAGCTTAGCACGAGGGGTTAACAGGAATACTAGTAATGTGCGACCCACATTGCTAGTAAGCTTTTTTTTTAAAAAAAAACCAGTACAGGCTGGCCTCGAATTGTGCGGAAAACCTTTACTATGGTTGGTCAGTCTAAACTGGTTATGTTTAGCTTGATGTGTACCCGATTATACATACGTGAACCGAATAAAAATAGAGGTTAGTTCTAATTCCCAATAGCAAATACTAGCTTCAGAGTTGGTGTGGTAAGTATGCGTGAACAATACCTGGGCCTCTAGACAAAGTCACATCTTCATTATCGATGACGAAGTTAGATGTCCGAAATGTATGGATTTGACATAGTTTCATCACGTGACATATCGAAAGATTATGCCAATTCCATACATTTCTGATATCTTACTTCGTTATTGATAATAACGATGTGGCATTGACTAGGCCCTCAGTTTTTTTTACATAACGAAACGAAACATTAGGGTCTTAAGGCAGACTTTTTGGCTAATTCGTTCAACGACCCCTGTAACAATAATTAATACATTTTACTTAGAACTACTCTGCTATAGTCAAAAGCTTAAAGTAACATAAAGTTTCTGTTAACGTAAGTTTTGTATCGAATATTTTCCTCAATAATTTGTGTAAAAATAATTATTATAATTATTAACTTGATAATTATCATAATATGTTGGAAGTTTATAAGATAACAAGTTATCTAACCGTTACTGTGAAATCTTATGACAAGTATCAAAATTTAAAAAAATAAGACAGAATAAAATTCGTGAAAATTAATATTTTTTTCTTTTAAGGAATCCTTAAACATAAACAATGTTATCTTTTTGTATTTTTCGGGCATTTTCCATGCAAAGATTAATAAGTTATTTTAGTGAAGGAAAAATACGACCGCGGGCAGGATACGAACACGACTCGCGGTGGCTTAGCGGTCATAGCATCTGGTGTACTTAACCGGAAGACGCAGGTTCGAATCCTGCCCGCGGTCGTATTTTTTCTTCAATAAAATAACTTGGAACGGAGGGTGGTATTCCGAACGTGATCTGTCCTCTTGACCCCCAAAATACTGCGTTCCATTGCTCGTTGACAAACCTTAAGTTTGGTCTTCTGCTGTTCGGTCAGTGACCAAGTCTGGCAGCCGTAGGTGAGGACGGGTAGGTGGATGTGGGCGTCCAAATCGCGAGCTCGAAGTGGCGATGGGCTGGCCACATCAGCCGCATGCAACCGGACAGATGGGCGAGGCTAGCTACCGAGTGGAAACCTCGTAATACCTTTCGTAGACCAGGTCGGCCGAGGAAACGTTGGCGGGATGATATCGATCGGTTTCTGCCAACGTGGTATACAGAAGCCCAGGATAAACAATCCTGAAAGAAGTCAGGGGAGGCCTTTGCCCTGCAGTGGGACACGAAAGAGGCTACATAAAAAAAAAAACTTAAAAAATTAGGCAGCCTATCCCCGAAGGCTCTTGTTAAAACGGTAGTTTCAATGACTATAGGGCAAAGTAAGGTAAGTGCGGTTGTCAGTCGGTATGAGTCCGACATATCTTGCCGACTCCTCCAGCGGAGAACGATCCATGAAGATTTATCGTACTCTGTGAAGTGGCAGTATGCATAGGTACTATTGCATTTTGTATGGTTTTGTACGGTAAGGTCTCCCTCGGTCCCAATCTTCCTTAATAAGCTCGGCAACGCATCTACAAAACCTTTGGTATTGCAGACTTGCCTGCACGTACAAAAAAAAACTATATAAAAAAGGGTCTTGTTAAAATATAACGTAAAAAAAACTGAGCAATGTATTACAAACATTACAAGACCTTTGACCGCGTTGTCGCACGATCGATCATTGACCGGCCGTGAACCCGCCCCGCTTTACGCTTTTAACTCATAAAAATATGGCATTCGTTTTCTTTTATGATTTAAATACTACTTTAATAAGGGATATAATTAACTGCATATCAAAAATAAGTACTGATTAAGCAACAAAATAACTGACTGAGAAGCAACCAGATTAAAATATCGAATGAATTAATTATAAGTCTCAAAGAAAGAGGATCAATCATAAAAAAATAAAACCATTCAGATTTTTTAAGTTTTTACAAAATTAAAACGATCATTTAAAAACAAATGCCCTAAAATACGGCAAAGGGCCCAAACATACAAGATATTTTATCTTTAAAATAAACGGTATATAAATAGTATATACAAAACAATAACTATAAAAAAATAATAATTAAGAACATAAATAAAAAAAATAAAAAACTAAAAAAAGGAGTAGGTATAACAAATATAAAAATAGAATACCTTCCTCCTCTCTCCTAAATTGCCGTGCCCGACAGGGTCCATGATTGATACCTACTAAATACTGTGTAACACCTGTTAACATTGTGGAGTGCAATAAATATATTGTGTATTGAGTATTGAGTATTGAGTATCTGAATTTAAAAGACACACTTTTGTAACATAAGGTCTGAGTCCGTCCACCTCGTGTTGCAGGGTAAGTCCTTGTAATACAAGGTGCAACAGATACCGCTGGTAAACTCTTATTGCTTCAGTAGTACACAAGTGTCATACATAACATTAATACCATCTATGCCATCACTTCTGTATACCCCGAAGAAGGATCAGGCAAAGGTGTACTTAATGTTTACCCAGTTTCGCCTTTTTGTTTTGTCTCAATAGATCATAATGTAAGTACTTAGCTCA
The DNA here is from genome assembly GCA_958496365.1 of Subacronicta megacephala. NCBI lineage: Eukaryota > Metazoa > Arthropoda > Insecta > Lepidoptera > Noctuidae > Subacronicta > Subacronicta megacephala. The sequence continues at coordinate 2,131,382 of OY292516.1, forward strand.
ATCTAAATTTACATAATTAGAAAAACCAACATGAACACACTTCGACGCCACTCTAGAGAGAGTTTAATAACCCCTGCCATTATTTGATATTGTAAAAAAATTATATGTACCTACAATCTTTAGGCACGGCTGGCTGTGATTGGGGGAGTGTTGGCGCCGACAATATTGTTTGGTAGTGAAAGTTGGGTATGGCAGAAGAAACATGAAAGCTGAATAAATGCTGTAGAGATGAGAGCTTTGAGAAGTACGTGTGGTGTTACGCTAAAAGATAGAGTGAGAAACAGTTGTGATAAGGGAGCGTTGTGGAGTGAAAGAAGATGTAGTAACATGGATTGAGAAAGGTATGTTAAGATGGTTTGGTCATGTAGAGAGAATGGATGAACGGAGATTGACCAAACAAGTATATATGGTGAGTATGGATGGACGAGTTGGAAGGGGAAGACCTCGGCGAACGTACCGCAACCAAATTGCGGATGTTCTTAAAAAGGCCAGGTTCCGAGCACCCTAAACCAACGGTCATGCATGAAGAGATTAATGAATGTAGATGAAGCGAAAGTAGTGTGCCAGGATCGTAGCAAGTGGAAATCTATAGTCTCTGCCTACCCCCATGGGAGACAGGCGTGACAATATGTATGTATGTACTCTTTAGAAACCCGTGAGCTATACGATCAAGGGCCTGAGTATGTTATTTCAATTGTATCAGAATGGTCGTCTATAGGCACTAAATGACATAAGAACTAACAGATTTAGTAGACAAAACTGTCAAAAATCAACAATTCCGAAGTCATTGTAAGACGTTTTTGACAAAATAAACTAACAGACTTGAAAGATGTCACTAGTCAGCCAGAGCCATGAAATTTTACATGTTTAAAACTAGATTACGGTACAGTCAACGACGCAGATGGTTCCGTCTGAATTCTAAACTAAGTTTAATAGTTTATAGTAAAATATACTTTCGCAAACTAGGTTTACAAGTGATATCAAAATATAGTGCATCTTGCTGTTGATATTTTTATGATACAAGAGAGAGTCGATGCGGGAGCTGTAATCTATATTGAAGTGTAAAATAAACTCGTCATATTTGAAGTATTTTTGCATAAGTGTATAATATCAAAGAGCCAATCACAATTCCTCAGCATAGTTCATGTATGTATTCTATTTAATGATAATTTCAATTGATTTCTATTCCTCACGGGGTCTGTGAACTAGGTTTCAGTTTAAGAATAAAATAATTTATTTCCCCTACCTATAATAATAAAATTATTAATGTTATATCAATGTTTTGGTTTTCAAACTATCCTTACATTGATTACATTGGAATTCACATCACAAATAGTTTGTGTTTTTAATCATTATGAATACTCAAACTAATATAAACATTATTTCGTTCTTTGGTAATTATGAATAAGAGATAAGTGTTTCACTGAATTGAGGCTATTCTATTAGCATAGGAGTAGATAAACATAACATAGCACCGTATTCCCCGAAGGGTAAGGCAGAATTATATTGAAAAGTACACCCACAGTTCGCCGGTATGGTAAGGTTAGCTGCTACTGAGAATTTGATAAAAATGCTCAATAAAACCCTAAACTGTCTGGTAAGCTTGCGCTTCGCAATACACTAATGAGGCAGTTAAAATCAACTATTAAAATCAACCTTAATTAAAATCAAAGCCCCGTATCTATTTCTATACCTAAACATCACGGTGAGTCAAATTCGAAGTCAGGTCCATGAAATCATGAGGCACTCTAAAAAAACCTAAAACATTAGTCGGCACATTTAGTAACTGTTGTAAAAATGAGACTAAAAGGTCACACAGGGACTAAAAGCGAATAGCCATTTTCTTTTGAAAGGCACTCTGATGCTTTTTAGCTGCAAAGGATACCTACGTATCTTCATAAAGCACCTTTGACGAAGTTATCTCGACTCATCTTTTTCATGGTTCACGTGACGTCACGCCCATGGTTTAAAAAAGGCAAAATATGCCAGCATTCATTTTCTCCTTTTTATTTTTATAATGTGAGATGCGGTGTTAATTTTTTGCATGGCGTTTGAAAGGACTTGTACATTTCGTTGATGAGATTTTTTTGCGTTGTGTAAAATCTGACACGGAAGGGTAATTGCGATATACATACATCAAAACCTTTCAAATTATAAGTCCAATCTAATCTTATCATCATCAACCCGTATTCGTCCACTGCTGACGTAGGCCTCTTTAAGTTAATCTAATCTCAATGTATCATCAATCTTGAATGGCAGTCTCCTAAATTACCCTTAAACGGCTGAAATAAGTAAAATCAAATCACCAAAATATCACCAAATGTTGACATTTGCGACTCTGAGCTAAGATGGAAATTAAATTTTAAATATTGTTTAAATGCCAGCATTACCCCTGTGATGTGTAAGATAACTTGTGTAACTTTGTAATTTTATTGCCATTCATAAATATATCACACGTCATCATTCTAGATTTTCCCATCTATGTTAGGTTCGGCTTCCAATCTGACCCAATGCAGCTGACTATCAGATTTTTTTCTCGTTTCTTTTATGCCTTCATTACATGTGTACATTGTCCAAGATTGTATCAATACATCATTTTTCTTTCTAAATAAATATCTGTGAAGCATACAAACTTTTGCATTGGGTGGGAATCAAACTTACGCCATGCGGCGCAACGATAGTGGCAAGGTTAGGCAATTAACCGTCACGCCAAAGGTGTAATCAACAACATTACACCGCCACACCCCAAATTCTGACAATATTGCTCTTAAACTGATTGTCAGGATTTCAAGCTTCGAGCAAAACACGGAGGCACCCTAGAGCGCGGTTATTGCAGCTTATCCTTGGTACGTCTGCTTCTTCTTCTGTAAAGAATCTGCGTGGTTTTAAAGTAGTACTGTCGCCTGCAATATTTCCGATCCAAAACGATCTTCAAACCTTCAAGAAAAGAGCGTACTCCCTTTTAAAAGCCCGACAACGCACTTGTGACTCCTGTGGTGTTGCCGGTGTCCATGGGCAGCGGTAATCCCATAAAAAAGCCCCCTAAATTCTTACACGTACATAAACTTTTTTTTGTATTCTACTTTCTACGGAGAATTTTCTAACAGAAAATTTCCTCCTTGTCCTTAGAAACTTACACTTTTAATAAGTGAGTCAAGTATCCATATTACCCGTTTAGTGCCATATTGCAGATTTTAATGGACGATTAAATCTGCAATGTAGGGGCGCTCTAACGAAAATGGATCATATCTTAAGTGATGGGCTAGTAAACTGTCACCATTATCAAAGAAATATGATTTTGTAACTTATCTTTACTACCTTTTGTCTTTCAAGACTGGTAGAGCAATTAGAAGATTTTATCGTAGTACCTACTTAAAATAGTATTTATGAATCTAATATAGGTATATTACAATGACGTTAATAACAAATAGGTATTTAATAATAAAGATTACAATCACATTAATAAAGATTACTTTTACAGTAATAAATATAACAATTATATAATAATACAGATTACTTTTACAGTGCATTAGCACTTAATATTTAGCATTTTTGATATTGTGTAATCTGTAGGTAATATTTTACAGTTACTATTTAGAAACAGCATCAACAACAGCAGACCTCCTTTATGACTCTCAGTATTATTTAAGTATCTCAAAATTAAACAAAAAAGCTACAATGACGGCTCCCGAAATAAACTCAAAACACGAGAAATGAAGACTAATCAAATTAAAAATGTTGCTAGACAGAAACTTTTACGTCCGCTGACCCAAATTACGGAGCCCTCGAGCGCACTAAGGGCTCTTGCCGTCGCCACAGCGTATGCAACATCGCATAGGGCTGCCCAAGGATCTGAAAGATAAAAAAACATTATTGACATTAAAAAAAACCACCTCAACATTATTGTCATGGAGTTTCACTGCACTGTCAAAGTACTTTAACTAATCGTACCCAAATATGAAATGATCCTGACGCAGCTTGATTCTAAATAAAATCGGTTTAGAAGCTTCAGATACAATATGCAATATAAAATACAGGCACAAAATATTTAAATTGTGAACACCTAAAATGGTAGGTAATGACATTTATTTTACGTGAGGTTTTATCACCAAGGACACAGAATGCGCAGAACTTGTAGTTAATAGCATGAAATAGCCATAAGAGTATTAGGCTAACCCACACGGTTTGCATGTCATCACAAAAAATTCTGATATTAAGGTAGAATGAATTATATTAAAAAATACAAACACTTTAGAAGCTGTAATTTTTTTTTGTGGCAGTATTTTTAGCTCCTTCAATTTATGCAATTACCAATACTTTAAATTGATAGGACGTGCCTTTCACTAGTAAATGAAGTCAGTCAGGAGATAAAAAACACCATTAATAAATTTATAAGCGACGTAAATAAGGAAATACAATGAAATTTGAACTGAACACCTCTTGGCAACAGCCATTAGAAAATATTTCTGGGAAACATCTTTGATGGAAAGCCTGAAGCGCAAGTAATGCTACCTTATCTCATAATAGTGGATTTTATTTATACCGCTTTTAGGTAACAGACTGTTGAAATAAGTAGTATTTCTAATACCGTCTCGCTCTGATGACACGAAACTGACATAATGTGACATCAGTTAATTTAATAGAGGTTTGGAATAAAGCTTATCATTTAACACTACACAGAAATGTTTCTTGGGGTTTAGGTGCTTTTTGGCCGTCAGTTTTAGTTGATTCGTGACATTTGTTTTGTAATTTTGAATTCTATTACCGTTATTATTTACTATGAGGAGCTTAAGTTAAGTTTAAAATCTTTGGTTTAGACGTTAACGAAGGATTATTTTGAAAATAATGAAATTTTGATTTTGTGGAACAACAACCTACTGTGAATACAAACATGTTACTAGAATTACCAAAAATATTTTGAATTTTGGTCACCCGTTGGTCTAAATTTCACCGAAATACTTTTCAGCACTCCTTCTCTTTAAGGACTTCAATTATGCCAAATATCCTCTATGTGCGCAATGTGCTTAAAAGGTACAAAGTTTTTTCTTTAAGTATAACATTTATTCTAAACCCCTGTGTAAGCTTCTATTCACCGTTTTCTATGAAAATACGGTACCCCAAAGTAAAACTAATTACTTTTGAAATTCAAGAATCATAAAATAAATATCAAAACACAGTCATTTATATACATCAATTTAATCACTTGTTCCATGTAAGTTACCTTATCTCATCTGGCATAAAAACGAAAAAGATTATCCCCAAAAAGAAAATAACATTATATCCCTCCTAATGAAGTTAATATCGGCAATACAGACACATTATAATGAAGGAACTTGCAGACATCCCGGCGGATCGCTGTTCGCTATAATTGCCGAAACCCGTCAGTCGGAAGGAAGAAATAAACCAATAATATTATCATAATAAAAGCAGTTATGTTGTTATTATTTATGTGTACGTTTTTGCTGACAATGCAAATGGGTTATTAGGTAACTTAGTAACATTTTCTTGAAAGTCATTGAATATATATACTTGCTAATAGTCCGCGTCCATGTCCAAATTTTTTAGATGATATTACATTAAGCAATCGATGAAAATATAATTAATCGTTTAGAAAGTAGACTATAAGAATTTACTTTTTTTTATGTGCAAACATACGTTTCTATATACGTAGGTATGATATACCGTTGAGAAGATTTTCTCTTTTTGAAGTAACAATAACACGAAATACTTTTATTTCGAAGAGAAGCAGCAGAATTAGACGCTCCCTTGCCCTTACTCCACAAGCAAGCTTGCCCCTTGATTGAGTCCAGTTTCTGTACCTTATTTGTGATGAATGTAACAAATTCCAAGGCCATGATAGCTAAGAAAAGGCAAGGAGGCGAGGGTAGAGCAAGAGAAAGCAAGTAACTATCTTTATTTGGTAAGTTTTCAACCTATCATATTGTTAATAGGTGGAGTCAAGAATCTTCACGATCCTACAAACAAAATACTTTATACTAGTTAAAAGCTAATATTTTTTAGAGACAGCCCTACAAACATGAAAGCGGCTACAAGAGTCATTTCAGCACTTAACGTGTCTAACGTGCAGGGAATTCGTCACATGCATAACTGACGATAGGTATTAGCAACGTGTAAATTCTCAGTATAACTTATCTGCTTGTATAGGGGTATGAGCACGAACTGTATTTACCGGTACCGTTTCATGTTTATTACCGTTACTTGTTTATGAATAAGAATATAATTATTTATGGAGAATAACCTACAAACTACATGATAAAAGACCCAGAACTTTTACCTAACGTTTTAAATTTCTACTCTTACTGATAAAAGCGTGATGTAGGTACCTAAAATTGCTCCTTAATTTAATGTGCGTATTATTTAAAAATATTTTCACCTTCTACGGAAACAAAGTCGCGGGTTAAAGTTAGCGTTAGCCCAAAGTAACTATTCCACGTGGATGAAGTCGCGGGCAGAAGCTAGTTAATTATAATTAACACTTCACGTTATTGAAGAGCGGGGCCTCCTAGCACAGGTATATATTTTACTTAAAAGGAGGTCTCTATGTAACATTCACTGTAAAAGTTGTACAAGTTTCTGCAATAAACCTTTTTACTTTTTTTTTTTACTTTTTACTTCACCACGTCTAACTCAATACAGTTAATGAACGTTTAACTAAAGATTAAATCGTTAACATCGTTTAACATCTATGTTTATTATCATCACCGCTGAATTTTCCAAAGGGTTAGGCAGAGGCTTTCCTTTTTTTAACGGTCTCCTATTTTCGTGCAATTCTTAGTCTGTATCTCAGATTTTATCATTTTATTTAAGTTCATAGTTCGGCTATGAAAGAAAGTACGGCTTAAGGAGAAGCCTAATTAGTGACTCGAAAAACGAAAAGAAGTTTTATTTTCGGAACATTTTCATCTTGCTATCTTTTGAGTTGAGCCGGCAGTGTAATGTTTAGGCGCTACGCTAAAATTCTGACAGTTAGTGTCTACTGTTTTCTGTCATCAATGTCATCAGTTGCAATGCGTTAATTTGCCTTTTATTTAATTTACTAAGTATTTTTGCAGATCCCACAAATTAGATCGATGTATATTTTTTCAGTTGAATTTCTTGTCATTTCACATAAGTAGGTACATTCCACAACCCTTCTCAAACATTATTTTTATCATTAAACTTCTCGATTAATATCCCATTTATTCGTTCTATCACAAAGTTATAAATGGATACAATCTATTTTTACATTAAGTCACGCGCCCCGCTTTCCGCATCCAATTTACCCCATCTTTCCAAGGTCCAACATAAAGTATGTTGATATATTTTAATGAGATGTTTTACAACTTTGTTAATACATATTTATACTGTACCCGATATTTAATCCTGAATAAATATATTGTATCCATAATGTAAAAAGTTTTTATCCTTACTGTTTATTTTGGACCCCTAATTGAGATAGGGACAAGCTGATGTGGTTGCTTATAAATGAAGATATGCATTACAATATGGATACGATATAACATACGATATTAAGTGAAACTTAAGCCTACATGGAAAAAAAAAACGTGGCAAACCCTGAGCGATTTTCTTGAAGTCATCTGAAGTCTATATAACACCAACCCACAGTAGGTTGGTGTTATAGACTGTAGCCTAATCCCTCTCGTTCTGAGAGAGGAGACCCGTGCCCAGCGGTGGGACAATAGGGTTCCAAAGATGATGATCATGATGTCGGTGGTCCCTGAACCCTAACCAGTTGAACCTGAATGTACTTTAAATGGAGCAATTGTCATCTTACATCCACAAGCAATCACTGAAAGAAAGAAAGAAAGAAAAAACGTTTATTTGGCCAGCACCAAAGACACAAATTACACATAATAACATAAAAAAGAAGATATAAAAACGAGACGACATAGTGAAGTATACTCTTAAAATTAAATTAGGTATGCGTCTCACGGCTGTACCAAACGGGTCTCCAGATCAGCAGATTGTTAAGCAAAATTAAATGCTTAACGCTGATTTTCATCTGGAGCCCTCGTGCTCCACGGATGTCAATCAGAGAAATTGTGTAGGTGAATAGCGTGCTCGTGTGCAAGAGTGTCGTGTGTGTGTTAGTGTGTGTCATGCTACATTGTAACATTTTGTGTAGGAATCAATAAAATAATATAAAACAGGTTATGGTGTATCTATTACGCTACACGGGAACTGGACCCGAGCCGAGGTGCACGTGTGCGTGTAGTCTTGTTTGTTGCGCCAACATGATTGCCTTTTCAAGATAATACATTTTATAATAAATACGGATAATAATACTGGGCTTAAGGATGAAATTACAAAGGCGAATACCTAGTTAATATTCAAGATTAAAAATATTATCAATCGCCTCAAGCTAGAACGCAACCGCGGCCAAGTAACGTAACGGACTAAGTTATAAAACAAGAAATTGGAGTCACGAGTTTTACTACGTCATAACACGCGGAATTGCTCGTATTTTTTATTTGCTTACAGTGAATACAACGAAATTGTTGTAGCTACCATTATGTTACCTGGATTTGTAAAGGAAGCTGTATAGATAATTATTTTATTAATTTATTTATATTTTCATATGCTATGTATGTGGCTGTTTGCGTGGTAACTTGGCCCCCACCCAGCTCAGATAAGTCTAAGGCCGCATTCCACTAACTCCACAAACTTACTGGGCAGTGTATTTCATAATTCTGTGCCATTTATTTATATATGAGAGAGAGTAGTGGCTATACTAACATGGTGGAATGCGACCTAAGTCTATTACCTGATTTAAGACTGTGTGCTATTGGTATTCATTACAGTGATTGTTACTTTAAAACATAACCGTTTTCTTGCACATTGATTATTACATTCAGTAGGTATCGCGCCACGCCTATAGTTAAGCAGAAGTGTACACCGTCAGTTTGACAGTTTGTGTTTGGCTCCCTAACTATAATGGTTGAGCTTCCAATCCAACCAGATTCGCAACGCATAGTGCAACCTACAGTGGCCGCTCCAATCGGGCTTCCTGGGCCTAGCCCGCAGGAGCAGCGCCTTCCCTGGGGTTCTACTTAGTTTCCTTCTGTGGGCGCTCACTCCCCGGCTACTAAGCCGTGTCAAGGCGAGAACCCCTTGGGGGGGGGGGGCTCGTGCCAACCTACCTTTAAATAAAAGTGTTGTATGTGTAATGCAAAAAAAAATCCATCATCCATCATCAACCCATTACATTGCCCCACTGCTGGGCACGGGTCTCCTCTAAGGATGAAAGGGATTAGGCTATAGTCTACCACGCTAGCCTTCTGCGGGTTGGCAGACTTCACACGCCGTCAAGAAAATCATTCAGGCATGCAGTTTTCCTCGCAATGTTTTCCTTCACCGTTTAAGCGCGTGATAATTAATTATTAATACGCGCGTGCCTTGGTTTCGAACTCGAGATCTTTGACTTCAGCAGTCCAATGGTCATATCTCAAGGCTATTACTGCACTCGAAAAATAACATGAGCTAATCAAAATACGTGTTTTTGGAGTAAAATTAAAGTGTGGAGTTCATTACGTTTACCACAGTCCACACAGTCTCCAGTTTCGTCGTAATTATCATCAAATGAACATATTCGTTCGTTTCACTTTATTTTGGCCTGCGGTCAGTAGAATTTTCTCGCATTTAAACGTCATGTTACGTTCCGTTTTCGGTCGGCGAATTTAATTGTTTTTGTAGACTGACTTAATGATGTTAATGAGAGATTTCGGTTTAAATAAATTTCAAATTTACATAACTTATCACCGCCTGTATTTCCAAAAGGGTTAGGCATGGTTTTACTGATATACTCATAGTTCATCCTATGAAGATGGCGGGCTAATTGCATGTAAAGATTATTAAGTTATTTTAGTGAAGGAAAAATACGACCGCGGGCAGGATTCAAACCTGCGTCTTCTGGTTAAGTACACTAGACGCTATGACCGCTAAGCCACCGCGACTCCCACCCGCAATGTCGAAATTTGCCTTCACCTTTTTTAATTTACGTCTTTGAGGCGACGTCAGTGACATCTGTTGAAAATGTGCTTCTCAACCGACATGACATGCTTTACAGCAAGTACGATGTCGTACGATGCCACCTTACCTTTTAACTATCTTTTAACTAAAATAACTTAATAATCTTTGCATGGAAAATGCCTAAAAAATACAAAAAGATCATTGCATGTATCCAAAGTCTGAGCTTCTAATGAGAATTTCATAGCAAAAAATAACAACACGTTTTAGAACTGGGAAACGAACCTCTTACTTGAAGTAGATCATGAAACACATTCACTATCATAATCAGGATTGATAACATTTATCCTAGATATAATTATATGATATGAGTATGATATCCTAGCAGGATATCGACTTAAAATATTAACTTATATACCTACCTACGTATAATTTTGTTTTGAAATCAGAATATTTAACAAACAAAACAATTCCTTTTCGTTTTATATAGCTAATAGAAATCACGCGTCAGAATTTACATAAAATCAGTATAAAAAAACTAGCTTAACTGGACTGCCTCTTTAGTCTAGTGGTCATAAGCGCGACTGCTACGCTAGAGGTCCTGGGTTCGATCCCCAGGTCGAGCAAAGTGTTATTGGGTTATTCTATGAAATTCTCAGTAGCAACTCGGAGTCTGGAGTTGTGCCTTGTTAATGGCAATAGGCTCACCCCCTATTACATGGGACCTAAACATAGCGTCAAAGTGTGTGTTACATTAAGTACACCTCTGCCTAACCCTTCGGGGATTACAGGCGTGATGGTATGTTATGTTTAACAAACAAAACATTTTCTTTTCGTTTAATATAGCTAATAGACACTACGCGTCAGAATTTACATAAAACCAGTATCAAAAACTAGCAACATACCCATCACACGTGAGTCTATCTATAAAACAAGTCTAAAAACTAGTACACTTTAGTGTAGTCCCCAAATCGATGTCACACTCAAGCTGAGCCTAGAAACGCGTTTCATTTTACGTTTTATTTCGCTTTTACGGCAGTAGTGACTAATGGACAGATACCTATATTGTTTAAAAGCCTTTTAGCTATGTAAAACTTGAGTGTAAACGCTCAGCTTATTTTGTTATTTCTTTTTCTTTTTAGTTGCCTAAAAAGAAAAATAAATAAGGCGCTCGGTTCGTCATCTGAACTGAATTTTGCTAAAGATTTTTCAAAATTTAAATCAATCTTTATAAGAATATGAATTTTCTAGTGAAAGAAAAATTCGATCTCAGGCAGGGTTTGAACCTGCGTTTCTCTGGTTACGTACACGAGACGCTTTGCCAACAAGCTACCGATACCGATGCCTGTAATGTCGAATTTCACTTCCACATTTTTCGTCTTCAGGCGAATTCATTTTAGAAATCAGTAATGCGAAATGTTCTCTCTTATTTAATCTTTATAGTTTCATTATAAAAAGGTACGATACTACGATCACCACAGTACTTACCTAAACGTTTTTATCAAGAAACCATTAATGCTAAGATTTTTCCTCAGACGGTAATCTATCTAATGTAAAAGTTTGTTCTTAGTGACTTTCTCTGAACTAAGAGTAAGTACTGATTGAGTTCGGACCTCTTTTACTATTAGCTAATCGCTTGGTTATAATAAAGAGCTAAGTAATATATTAAGATTAAAAGGATTATTGGTTAATGATGATTGAATGCCTCTTATTATATGAGCATTGGACTGCCAAGGCGTCCAGTTCGACAGGCAGTAAGATAGCATGACATCGTGCTATCTCGCTCGTACAGAACTTCACTGAGGGCAGAGAGAGAGAGATATCATAAGATTGTCCGTGTCAACATGTTTTTATGACGCGGATTTTATCATTTTTTTTCCTATTTTGAGTAATCAGATAAGGATACAGATCGCCTGATAGCAATTGGTTACTTCAACCTATAACCCAGTGGTTATAACCACTGGATTATAGGTACCCTATAGGTTAACCAATAGGTTGAAGTTACCTCTGGCGTAGGTCTCGAGTTCGAATCCAAACGTGTGCCTTTTTGTGATCATGTACGTATTAATAAATAATGATCACTCAAAACGGTGAACACATCGTGAGGAGAACTGAATGACTGGGATATTGTTTCGACGGCATTTTAAGTCTGCGAACTCCCAGGTTTGGCAGACTTAAAACTAAGATTAAAGCTTTGTCAAGTAGACTGGGATCTACTAGCATTTTAGACTATATCCTAACCCCTTTCACTCTGAGAAAGAAAAAGATACTCTCTTCATGTTCAGTTCGAAATAGACTATCTTTACAGTACCCAAAAATCTTAATACCCACTAAAATATCCTGTTTACTCAGTATAAAAGAAAATATCTGATTATCGCAAATGAGCTAAGCAATCAAAGAAATATGGCGATCTAAAAAAGTTGGGTTCGTGCCAAAACAGAATTGTAAACGATAGTACTTTTGTTCCGTATTGTACTCGCTAAAGAACTTTTCCATCTGGGTAATACTGATATAAAAAAAATAAAATCGGATGGGCATATAACACATACCACATAACATACCCACAAGTCTGTATTCCCCAAAAGGTTAGGCAGAAGTGTACTACTGTACATCCGCAATTTTCGAGTATATTTAGTTCCAATATAACCCCTATTATCATCATTATTATCAACCCATTACATTGTTTCACTGCTGGGCACGGGTCTCCTCTCAAGATGAGAGGGCTTAGGCTATAGTCCACCACGCAGCCTATTGGGGGTTGGCAGATTTCACATGACGTCGAATAAATCTCTTTGGCATACAGGTTTCCTCATGATGTTTTCCTTCACCGTTTAAGGGCGTGATAATTAATTAATTGATACACAAATGACTGGCACAGTCACAGGTGAGTGCTTTGGATTCAAACTTGAGACCTTTTTCATGGCAGTCCAATGTTCTGGTTGACTAAAAATAGACCCCAACATAGTTATTAAAAGGTTAGGAGGATGAACTTCAAATAAATCTTTTCATAATCCAATATTAAAAGCCGTCGTTTCATTAATTATATATCTATTTAAGGAACAACGCTGAAGATATGCTTATCTTCAGCCTTCAAAACTTCCTCCTAACCCCTCAAATATTAAGAGGTATACAAATAATAAGTTGAACGAGTTGATTCAGGAACAATACCGCTCATTACATCAAGAATCTTACAAAGGTCAGTAGGCCGCCGGTTAAATACAGGCTGTTCATAATATTATAAAAAAAAACTGATTTTCTTATTATATTTATACGCGATGTTATTTAAGTTTTAAAAACGTTACTCTACATTCGAGTTTACATGTATCGTGGGTGCCTTTACAAATACAAATTCCCTACCTAAACATCCAGATGAGCTCCATGCATTATAAAAGAATGTACAAATGATGACAATTAAGGCAGTTAGGTCAGTAATCTGCCACGACGTAAACTATTATTTTTGAAACCCATTTCCCACAGAAGAAGAAACAAAACAACATCCACAAACGGCACACATCACACCCTGTATTTAAACGCGCCCAACATTATGATAATGCACAACTTTTAGAAGGATTCGCGCTTTTAGTTCCCCGAACAAGTTCGTTTTGTCCCTCGCCTGTTCTCTTTGTTGAAACTTCTCGATTGTGGAGATCCGAACAACTTTCACAATGGTATCGCCTGGTGTGTGAGTAAATAGGCTCGCTTTGCCTGCTTTTTGGTCTGTGAATTTTGTTATTCTATGAATGGTAGGTTTTAGAATAACTCTTTATATTTACTATCTACTAGCTTTCCGCCCGCGGCTTTGCCTGCGTCGACTTTTACGTTTCTTTTCTTTAACGGGATAATATAGATATAGTTTATGTTACTTAGGAATAATGTAGCTTTCTATTGGTGAAAGAATTTTCAAAATCGATTCAATAGATCCAGAGATTTACCCCTACAACCTCACAAACTTTACCTCTTTATAATATTAGTACATATTAGTTACACTTCACTCACTTCACTTCATTTCACTCAAGATTCAAACATTCACCTCACTTCACTTCACTCGCTATTCAAAGGGATTTAGGTACCTATTTACATAATTCGGCTTCTAGGCAGTGTATCCAGCTGAAATAGATTTTAATTTAAGCCACCAGGAATCCAACTCTTTTTGCGTGGGTTGCGTGCAAAGACTCGGACAGACGAAAAACATTCTCACCCGACCTAGGCTAGTCTAATCCTAGCCTAATCCCTCCCATTATGCCTCCATCCCTCCTATTAAACCTAATCGCTCTCTCTGAGAGGGCTTAGGCTATAGTCAACCATGATAACCTACTATGGGATAGCAGGCGTCACACGCGATCGAGAAAATCTGTCAGTTAAGTGAGTGACAATTAATTATTAATACACACATGATTACTAAAAGATGAGTATTTGTCCGGGTTAGTGACATCGAATTGGCAACACTAGGTGGTATCACTCGCGCGATGTCAGCTTAAGATCTGACATACTAGGCCTCATTTGTATAGCAATTGGCACAATTCACACACATTTGTATAATACTTTCAATTTTCAATCAACATTACCCTTCAAACGGAATGCATTTCTAGTAATATTTGGATTCACCAATTCCATTGAATTGATTCATGTATCAATACAGTTGATTAATTCAAAATACAAATTGAACAAGAAACTTACCGGTTTCGTTCAAGATGTTTCTCCTCGATTTTTCCTTTACTGGTATCGGAACGTTTACATTGGGTTCCCATGATATTTTTACAAGGAAAAAGTTTACTTTTTTAAGTGCAGAATCTACTGAAGGCTAGTAGGATTGTGTTGTATATTCTTAAACCCGTTTTTATTTTCAATATTACAAGCAGAAATTATACAAATAATTGAAATATCACAGACTTCTTCTGTTAATTATAATTTAATAACCACTATGTTCTTTCATATAATATGTGAAAGAACACAAAAAGACAAAATATTAGAAAGAAAGAAAGAAAGGTTTATTTAGCCAACAGCACAGGAGACAGTACATACAGTTTGTACATTACATACGTTTTTAATTGATATATCAGTTACAGATAATTTATAATAGTCGTACGAAAAGGCAATGTTTGAATGTCCCACGGCTGGGCCAAAAAGGTGCCCAGATCAGCTTAATGTCAAGAGGATAACCTACCTACTCGACGCTGGTTTTCATCTCATATTATGTTGTCTTCTATTTTTATCTTTATTATTTTTTTATAGACAGATATAAATAAGACTCATAAATTTCAAGGTGTCATCACTCTTGTCACACTGCTGGTCACAGGTCTCCTAACGAAGGGATTAGGTTTTAGTCGAACACGCTAATCTACTGCGGGTTGATATACTCCACACGATTTTAAGAAAATCTATCAGGCATGCAGGTTTCCTCACAATGTTTTCCTTCACCGTTGAAGCGCGTGATGTTTAATTATTAAAATATACGCACATGGTCGCAAAAAGTCAGAGGTGCGTGCTTTAGATTAGGTCTCGAGACCTTTGACTTGGTAATATACCACCAGTCATCAGGTACCGTCACTTATTTATAGGATTACATACCTACTCTATAAATAAGTAAGAACATTTGACTCAGTCGAATCAAGTATTTATTGAATTTCTTTATTGTATCGTAATAATAAGGTTTGGGTTGGCTACAGACTAAGTAGTATAAAAAACGTTTAATAAGACCCTTAGTTGATTGAAATCAAATTTTATAAAGTTCTCAATAAATCATAGCTAGTTGTGATAACATTATTGCCATTTCAATCATTTGATTCTAAGAATTAATTTATAAATTTTATATCGCAAACATCTAATAAATTATTCACCTCTCAATTTCAAATAAATGAAACATTTACTCAAACATGATAAAAAATACCAGCAAAAGAAATTTAGGCTCATTTTTTATTTATTAAGACCCTTCATGTCGTATAAAATATACCTACAAGAATTTATTTCACTCTCACTCACATCTTAAAGCTACGAATAATTATGCGTTCCAATCTAAGGATCACTTCACATCGACTCGGCAATGACGCACTTTGCAATTTCAAATTGCAAAGCCTTGAACATCGGAGCAAAGTTGCATGTTTTTTCCGTCTTTTACCGGTTACATTTCGGAGAGTGTGCATCGGAACTACTTGAAATAGTTCCACCATCCCGGTCCACTATTGGACGAGCAGAGCTACGGCAAGGCGCCACCGCTACGTGGTGGAAGTGCCTAAATCTTGCACTAAACGTTTTGCCTCGACATTCATAGTGCATACCGCTCTATTGTTTAACTCGCTGCCGGAATCTTTGTTCCCCGAGACATACAATTTGGGTGTCTTCAAGACGAGAGTGAATAGGTCTCTTCTAGGCAAGCGCGCTCCATCGAAGACTTCTTCGTTGTTTAGCATTAGGTGAGTTGTGGTCAAGCGCAAGCCTAACTGTAATAAAAAAAGGCCTCTTGCTGAGAAGGACTGGGCCATAATCCACCCAGCGGGCCCAGTGTGGGTTGGCTGATGGCACAATCATGTCTTCGATTTGTTTTTATTACTTAATGAAATTAGACCATATTCTCAGGTACTTTTGAGTTGACAAAAAATATCTGCAAATATGAAAGAGTCTTATAAAAGGGTTGACAGTCCACATCAGGCTAACTGACGCTTCCGTGTTTTCCCGCACCAATGTGTATTAACCCTAAGGGTTTGAAGCTCTGCAACAGAGATGTAATAAAGCAATTTTACTTTTTCAAGAGCATTTGTAATGAAGAGGAATTTTGTATGTTTCGTATTTACCTCCGTTGATACGACATATGAAAGAATAATATAATTTTCAGTTGGTAAACACGGTCAACGAAATTGAGTTTCTTGGTAAATTATTCAACTAGGGCTTGAAAAAACACAACAACGTGATTGTAAAATTTGTTATACGGGTACCAAAAACACTTTTCAAGTCAATGTTGAACAGACCAAATAGTGAAATGGCTGAAGAGACGGCTTCTACACCATCGATTGCGGGTTCGATAGATTATTCCGAATGAAGTGTTTTGATATGTAATAATAAGTGATTTTAAACGCAGCCACTAAATAAATATTATATTACGTATTCCTTGTTCGTAAAACTTCATTTCAAAATACGGTTAAAAACTTACAGGAGCTCAAAGATTGGTAATTTTCGATAAAAACGACCCAACTTTATGCTAGTATTTCATTTCCTTTTGACTCATGGGGTACCCAGATAATATAATGAATATTCTTTTACAAAAAACTAAACTGACAATTTTTTTAATTTCTGATCAAGAAAAATACACGTGCAAATGTTGCAGATGCACCGCGCATGCTTCGCTTAAAATAGGTCATGCTTAACACCGGTATCTATTTCCAGAAGATAATATATCTTCGCACAAAATCCATAGGCATTGAAATTCTAACCCAATGAAATCCCCTATACAAACGGTATTTGGTATGCAAATGAGCGTCTACTGCATTCCCCGTACAAATCATGCGCGTAACGGGCGCCCAGCGAATCAGTTTCGTATGTGCCTCGAATAATTTGACGTGTGTATTTCTTAGCTTTAGGGGTTCAATCCGATATTATTAGAGTACCAATTTTGGATGCAAGTGGCATATTTGAAGCGGTAGCTTGTAGCACAAGCATTTAGCTTGGTAGGTACGAGGGGTTAACAAGAATAGGTACTAGTAATGTGCGACCCACATTTGCTAGTAGTATTTTTATAAAAATAACCGGTCGTTGTGGAAGTCTATGGGAGAGGCCTTCGTTCAGCAGTGGACTTTATTTGGCTGATATGATGATGATGAGCATATTTTCTATTTAGTTAAAGATTTTGTAGGTATATAGTAGATATGTCATTGGTCTAGCGGTCGCAAACGCAGATTTTCTCATCATGAAAAACCTTTCCATGATTTCGCCTGTTATTGCGCCCTAATTGTACAACAACATTCCGCCGGTATGTCTCACGTAAAGAAGGCGACGTCGGTAATTAATTAATATCATCATGATGCGATAAAATTCGTTACAAGTAGTTCTATTTCAATTCAAGTCTGGCTGTCTGTTCGCGATAAACTCAGAAACTACTGCACCGATTTTCATGTTATTTTTACCAATGGATAGCGTGGTTCTCGAGGAAGGTTTATATGTATATACATACTGAGAAACCAAGCGGGCGAAGCCTTGGGTGGAAAGTTAGTGTCTAATATTCACGTCAGTGTCAGAAACTAGCATGTATACATACTTATATATACAGTCATATTCAGTACCAGGTACATTTAGGCATCTACTCGTACATTTCTGTGTCTAGATTTAGAATACCTCTGCATATATCTAACTACTTCACATTAACATAGCCCGAAATGATTTATTCATCGTTGGGCAGATCACGTTTCTAATGTAAATATTGGGGGCCGTTTGAGACGTATCAAAGAATTTTGACTTAAGTTTGACTTTGGTGAAGTGCTACAATGTCCCACTGCTGGGCATAGGTCTCCTCGCAGAATGAGAGGGATATCGCTATAGTCCACCACGCTAGCCTACTGCGGGTTCGCAGACTTCACACGTGGGCAATAAAGTCTCTCAAGTATGCATAATATCAAATACCAGGTCCCTAAACGCTGAAAAAAAACAAGTTTCTGATTTTTATTGGATAACTCGGTAGAAGGCGAGCTACCTGATGGTAAGTAGTCATCGCCGCCTACAGATATCTGCAATACCTAAGGAGTTGAACTAGTACTACTTACTATCAGGTAGTCAACGCATACCTATAAAATATCTACCACTATATTTATGGTTTAGTGCTTCCATGGCGTATGAACTTCAGTAATGTTAATTATGCAAACAGCATGTTTGTACGGAGGCCTCAGTGTGTGAGTCAAATTTGCACGTATACGGTTTTTTTTAATTCAAAAGCTCATATAATCTCGCAAGTCTACTAGGTATAAACGCTTCCTTTTTTTCTTTCAATATTTAGCTATGGAAATTAGAAGGGGCCCACAATTTTATCAATCTCTGCTAGAAGTTCTGTAAAGGTGAAAAAACTACAAGGACCTTAAGAATACAATGTCAAGCCACTCGAGACTAATAATAATTGGGAATAAGTCTAGCGTCAAAATTATTCTTTTAAAATGTCCAAAGTGTTTCTAAGAAATGTTTCATTTCTGTAATTGGGTTGGTTTTGATATCTCAAATATTGTTATACCATTAGACCTTTTTGTCTGTCTGTGAAGTTATTCTGTAGACATGAACCACGTCTAAATAATCATTTATTTAAAACGATTCTCCAAAAAAACTTATATTATAATGATAGGTTTCGAGATAATATTAACAAATAGAACTATTTTACTTGATAATTTTATTTATTACTTAACGTAATTTACGGGCGAACTGTGTGCATAAAATACACCCACAGTTCGCCGGTATGTTTGGGTCCCTTGTAACATCTGCACGCGTCACATGTACACCTCCGCCTAACTCTTCAGGGAATACAGGCGCGATGGTATGTTTTGTTATCTATTTTATTGATATATCTATATTCCAGAATTATAAACTAACGAATGATGCTCTCTTCCTTTCTTTTTATATCTTGTATCGATAATAAATATAACGTATCCTGTTTCTAAACGGACGATTAACTCAAAATATATATAAACAACGCTTCAAATCACAACAAAGCCGATTAAAGGTAAGCAACGTATGTGTATTTCTCATTTAATAACTCCGGAAAGGCTTCACCGATTTTCACGTAACATCAAAGTTCGCAAACAGATAATCCCTAAGGCGATTACTAGCTGCACTTTTATTCCGGTATCGAAATGGCGAGGTATATTTTAATGTTAGCAAATCCGTATCAAATTGCAAGTTTTGTAATGCTTTCTATTTTCCATTTCATAAGGTTCACACGGCTACACATCAAGCTATACAATCCAAAAGAGTTGCAGATGCGTTGCCGAAACTATTTAGGGAAACGGAAGGGAAGGAGAGACGGAGAAGGAAGGGGATTGAGAGAGGAATTGGGCCTCCGGCCCTCTCGCTCACCGAAGCGCAATGCTACTACTTGGACGGTGGTGTTTTGCAAGAGTGTTGGTTCTTCCCCGGTCAAACCAGCCCATTCAAGCTACAAACAGCGTGCACAAAAACAAAAAAAAAGGACTAACCTCCCATTGTAATGGTTTTCCGTACAAGTCAAGGCCAGCCTATACTGGTTTTGTATAGATTGATGTGTAGCCGTGAGTACATCGATATTGAAGGGTTAACTTTTTTAAGATATTAACTTAAAATAGTGGCAATGATTTCTGTAAAACAACAGGATATTTTTTACTTTCCACTGGCTCATTAGTCTTGCGGTAGTCAGCGCGACTGCTACGATAGACGTCCTGGGTTTGATCTTCAGGTCAAGCAGTGATCTTGGTCATGTTTTATGATATTCTCAGTAACAGCTCGAATTTTGGATTTGTGCCCACTTAATGGCAATCAAATATGTTCGCCTCATTTATATGAGATCTAAAAAATCCCGGCAAGCTGTACATTAGTAGGTACACATCTGCCTCAACCATCGGGGAATACAAGCGTAATGATTTGTCTGTTGATTTTTATTTTCTTCTTTATCAAACTTTACGATAACCACAGAGGAGACCCGTATTGGCGAATGATTTAAATATTTTTATCAAAATAGATACGAAATGAAGTGTAGGTGCAGGTATACCTCTGCCTAACCCTTCGGGGAATATAGGCGTGGTGGTATGTAAGAGTAAATATTTGAAATGTTAGTATTTATTTACCACAACATAGCTGGTCAACTTTTTGTAGAACAGCCATATTCAACCCTTTTGTTAGTTTAGGATTTACAAAACATACGACTTTTATGAACGTTCTAAATAATAAATAAAAATTCCTTTGTAAAAATATTGTTTAATTTTATAACGCTTTGGACAGACCTTCAACTGGACTACAACCTGGATTTTTTACCTGTCGCACTCTATTTTAAACTCTATTCTAATGGCACAGGGCGCTTTTTTTTTCAAATGAGAGCAAAATGTTTAAATTACTGTACTTACCCTACAATTTTAGTTTCTAGGTCAGTTGCGAGTACAATACTGCCTCATTAGTCTAGTGGTCTTAAGCGCGACTGCTACGCTAGAGGTCCTGGGTTCAATCTCCAGGTCGAGCAAAGTATTAGATATTGGGTTTTTCTATGAAATTCCCAGTAGCAGCTCGGAGTCTGGATTTGTGCCCGGTTAATGGCAATAGGCTCGCCCTCTGTTGCACGAGATCTAAACATATCGGTGAAGTGGGGGTGTACATTATTACACCTCTGCCTAACCCTTCGGGGAATACAGGCGTGATGGTATGCGAGTACTATGCATTTACGCGTCCAAAATATGGGTATAGTAGACATTACATTTACCTATATAATAATACTGTTATTATCTTATCCAATAGATCGGTTATCTCCATTCACCCGCAAGGGAATTATGTATATACGTAGGTAGTCTTGATGAATGATAATGATAGCCTACAGCTAAACCGTTTGTATAGCAGCGTTTTGGTTACACGAAGGCTATAATAATATAATTATTTTAGCCCTTCCGCATATAAACTATTGCTAAGTAGGTAGGTACCTAATAATCAGAATAAAATATAAAAAACCTTTTAAATATTACTAAAAAGCTTACCTAAGTAGTTTTTTTTTTTAAATGTAATACTACTAATGTAATGTGGGTCACACATTACTAGTATTCTTGTTAACCCCTCGTGCTAAGCTAAATGCTTGTGTTACGAGTGGATTCACGTCGGTAGTGCAATGGGTGGGGTTCGAACCGGCAACCACATGATCGCAAGTCCGACGCCCTAGCCATTAGGCTACCGCCGCTTCAAAAGTTAGTTAAATAGGTACGGAACAAAAATAAATAATAGGCGACTCATCCGATAGGCAAATTTACATTTTGAAAATTAAAATGGAGTACAAAATATTTGGTGGTGATCGGGTCGCGAGTTATCGGCGAGTGCACGATAGGCGCGGTGGGCGCTTTAGGCGGTTAGAAGACGAAAGGACCTCCGCGCTCCTGGTACTTCCCGTGAGCACTGACGGTGCTGGCGTAGTGGTGTATTTTTAACCCCCGACGCAAAAAACGAGAGGGTGTTATAAGTTTGACGTGTGTGTGTCTGTCTGTGGCATCGTAGCTCCGGAACGGATGACCCGATTTTGATTTAGTTCTTTTTGTTTGAAAGGTGAATTAGTCGGGAGTGTTCTTAGCTTTGTTTGATGAAAATCGGTCGAGATATAATGCAATTGTCGGGGGTAATTAACATTTTAATTAATTTAAATGGTAATTGTTCTGGAATCAATAATTATTATAACACCTGAAATTAGGGCTCTCTGATACATCGTAATGAGGTTCCGCCCAATTCTTACCTCTATATAGATGAAATCATAGGCGGAATCTAATTAAAAAATAAACACAACCCATTGCCCTCACACGCTGCACAGCTATGTAAATGCCGGTCATTGAATAGGGATGTCGGATGCATCGGCTTGCAAATTGCGGATTCCTTGTATCTACACGGCGTAATGCTGCTCTCATAACTTTCGGATTACCAGCCCTGTTGAGTTTTGTTGGAGATAATGCTAAGATTAAAGATACATATTATATGGAAATAACTGTTGTATTTCAGTTTAGCTGTATTATATTATTTGTGAAATAGTCACAGGTACTTTTGAATTGACAAAAACTAAAAAAATTGTATGCTTCCAAATAGCGGGTCTTATGTATAAACACCGGCAAAAAACTTTATACATACTCCTTTAAATATATATTTTTTTGTGAAGTGTGCGGGGGCGAACCTTTGAGAATTTCAAAGTAAAACTCAATAATTCTGCTCGATCTGGGAAATTTTAAATTTATGAATTTTGTTGCGTCACTTAATACAACATTCGTTTCATTATTAGGTATGTAACTTTTGTTTCTTTTTTGCTACTATTTATACAAATAAATACAAATTTAATACAAAGTACGCAAGTAGTGAGGCAATACACCTGTTTAGTTTTAGTCGGTAGGTCACCCACTTTGGGTAGAGTCCGACACGCACTATCGCTTTCCCAGGCGGAAGTCCATAAGAATTTCCACCCGTCACCAAAAAAAAAGGTTAACGCATACCCTGCATACCTGATAGATTTCTTGACGGTATGTGAAGTCTTCCAACCTGCAGTAGGCTAGCGTGATGGACTAGCCTTATCCCTATCTTTCTGTGACCCATGCTCAAAAATAAGACAATATAATGGGTTGATAATGACATCAATAACTGCAATGTACTCACATTTCACTCACAACAAAGTTTTTTTTTAAAACTACGTCACAACGTTGCGTTGCCGTAGCGTGTCTTGTGGCACGTTCCTCTTGCTGACAACCCGAAGAGTTAAGAGTTAGGAACATAACGCGTATTACTTTTATTTCTCAGGGGGCGAAACTGTTACTCAAACTTTTTAACGACACCGGTTACAAGTTTCTCTTTCCTATATCTCGGTTTACATAAAATGTTGTTGTTGGATTTTTTTTAACCGACTTACAAAAAGAATGAGATTCTCATCCCTTTTTTACGTGTATGATACACGAAACAGTCTATATCTTGAAAACAACTGAACCGATTTGTATGAAACTTGCACAGTTTCCTAAGTTTAAAGATACTTAATCCACCACAAAAATAATTATTGCAATTGAATTTCTCGTTTCCCAGAAATACATGGATATACATACCTTCATATATTATATGCACTTATAAAATGTTACACATCCTTTCAGGAGCTCACATAGACCGTTATAATACGAATAATATGGAATCCCGACAATATTATACACATACGGGTCAATAACTTTTAATAAAAAGTAATGCTAGGACTTCTACTTAACACGCTTTTTGTTGTGGTAGGGCCACGCTGTTCGCAGCATGAATGGGCCGGCTTGACCGGGAAAGTACCACACTCTCGCAGAAGACCGACGTCCGAGTAGTAGCGTTTCGCTACTGCGCTTTGTTCGGTAAGCGAGAGGGCCGGAGGCCCAATTCCTCCCTAAATCAGCTTCTTTCTCCATTTCTCCTTCCCCTAAAAACGCTCGGCAACGCATCTGCTACCGCTCTTCACATTCATGTGTATTGTCTTGTACTTACGCATTAATTGGCTCAGAACTATGTTCTCAAATTCAATAACGAGTTATTCACTTCAGTTATAAACTAACATTGCAAGTCTTGTTTAACACTGCAAGTCTTGCCAGCGAACGCTTCATGCGAGCAAAATTCACGCAAACAATTTTGCAAGTTTTCGCGCTTTAGAAAATATTTCCTAGCAAGTTTAATCGATGTTGCAAACTCTAAAGTTATAGTTGGTTGGTTACTAGTTTCTTACCGGACTAGTTACGAGTAATTACTTCATTAACCGCGACATGTTTGCTCGGTGACCCGAGATGGGTTTACCTTGGGATTAAGGTGAGCGCGAACAACTATTAATAGTTTCCTTGCTTGAGATGTTATAAGATTGGTATTTACTAAGATATGAATTTTCTAATGAAAGAAAATTTCTAGTGATAGAAAAATTCGATCTCAGGCAGGGTTTAAACCTGCGTCTCTCTGGTTAAGTACACCAGACGCTTTGCCGACTAAGCTACCGAGACCACTGCCTGTGATGTCGAATTTCTCTTCCTCATTTTACTATTTAGGCGCCGTCAGGTGATTCTCGTACTCGTTGGCCGAGTTAACCCATAAAAAAATCCTACCTCTCTTCACACTCCATGATATTGTTCACTGCTTGTACTTACTTATGGTATTAACTTTTGCAAGAGAAGCACGGCCTGGTAAAGAAAGGTAATTTTAATAGGACAAGTCACTCCAAAACGGTATATTCTGTAAATATATAAAAAAAAATAGAACAATCACGGATGCGAAATTTACGATCCCAATTGCTTTTACATAGAATTTTATATAGTAAATTTGACCAAATTATTTAGGGGCTTGAGGCATATATAAGTTGTAACTGCGCTGATCAACAGATTGGTAAGGTTAAGCTACGCCTGCCGCGGTCAATTCTCAGGTCTGCTGACCTAAGTATTGAACCTACATTGTAGCTCTAGCGTAGCAATTGCGCTAAACACCACTACATTAATGAGGCAGTAAGATTTTATTAAAATATTACTAGAAATGTGGGTCGCACATTACTATTATTCTTGGTTACCTCTTGTACTAAACTAAATGCTTGTATTACAAGTGGGTTCACGTCGGTAGTGCAATGGCTGGGTTTCGAACCGGCAACCACATGTTCGCAAGTCTAACGCCCTGGTCATTAGGCTACCGCCGCTTCAAGGTAAGTGAAGTTGTTGAATTCATTACAAAAAAAAAACATGCCATTTTCAAACAATGAACCATACATACATATACTCACGCCTTTTTAGGCAGAAACTATGGACTGCCACTTGCTACGACTCTTGCATATCTCTTTCGCTTCTTCCACATTCATACATCTTTTCATACACACGCGCCGGTTGCGAGTACTATGCACCCGACCTTTTTGGAGAACCTCGCCTATAAGATCGGAGTACGTCCCTCTTCACCGTAGAGAACCTCCCCCGACGCTGCCACAACGAACCATAGCGAAGTGAAACCTCGTTACGTTAGTTAACATTATTTTTCAAAATCGCCCGTTTGATTTCAACTTCAGACATACATTTTCTGTTATTCTGCCAGGAATAATTTTCCTCTCCATTCCATTCTCATCTCCATAGTTCAAAGGGGCAGGTTCGAAATCTCGACCCCTCTTGTTCTGATCGTCCGTCAGCGCCTTGCAGCATTGTCGGTGAATAATTTAACTGAGCTAGTTTGGAACATGTTTTGCCACGATTGAATTCATTGAGGTATAAGTTTACTAGCCAATATTATTTGCTTTGCAACTCCTATACAAGATACAAAAAAACTGTTTTTTACGTGATTTTAATTATTTGGAAACTATTTATTATGGCTTATGCCTTTTTTATTTTGTAATGGCAATAGGCTCGCCCCTAGGCTCGCCCCCTATTACATGGGACCTAAACATATCGGCGAAGTGTGGGTGTACATTAGTACACCTCTGCCTTCTTATGTTATGTTATGTTATTTTTATTGAAAAACAATATGCTTGCTCTTTTTGTGTTATGAGCACTTATGTTTTCGATGTAGCTCCAGAATATTCTAGAGTATACCCCCAAGGGTTAGGCAGAGATGTACTTATTCAGTACTACTGAGAATTTCATAGAAAAATCTAATAAAAAAATTATCGACGTGGGAATTGAGACCCAAATCTCTAGCGTAGCAGTCGCGCTTAGCACCACTAGGCTAATGAGGTAGTTTTTGTGTAATGTACCGTTTGATTTTCACCGTTGTTCATTACATAAAATATCCATATGTTTTCCATGTGATAAAATAAAAATACTTTCGCCAAAATTTATTTTTACTGCCTCGACTTTACTCGTCGCGTTTTATTTGGCACAATATGGCATCGGTAAATAAAAGTTTTTTATTGCCATACTTGCTACAATGGCGTAGTGGCATATGTCTACTATAAAAACCACGTAGGTACCAGCAAGTTTTATTTTCCCATATAAAATAGTCGCATGTATTTTTTTCTTATTATTTAATTCATTGTTATTCAACCACAATATTATGTTGAAAATAGGTAATACATAGTCTCGATTGTATTACAACTTAGCTTTTTCGCGTCTTCGCTAACTTTTATATAGATTCTCTTCAATAAAAAAAAGTGCCCTATAATCGTATTGATATTGAGGTTTAATTGTGATTAAAATACATACAACTGTTTAAACGATTTTATATAGGTAGTTTAAATCATCAACCCTCTTCGTTACACGCGCTCACAAGTCTTACGCTTAAAAAAACATATTTAATTCGACAAAAGACCTCAAATTAATTATTAATTTCTTATTTGAAGGAGACAACAATGGCTAATGAAAAATAGGGAAAATTTTGGGATACACTGACCGGATTATGAAAAACTATAGCTACAAGCTTACCTGGATTTGTCTTCCTGACGCATAGTTCTTGCGATGCGTCGTACCGTCTCGTCATTTTCCATCACTTACCTACAACCAAGTGATAAATTCACGTAATCACTGTCTATATGTATAAAATATATATTTGGCTGTTTGTAATGTCAAAATATATGTTTTTACTAATTGCATACGAAAGTATTTACATACATAATATATTAAACTATATATGCTGCTGCCTGACTGCCTCATTAGTCTAGTGGTCCCAATCGCGACTGCTACGCTAGAGGTCTCGAGTTCGATCCTCAGGTCGAGCAATGTGTCATTGGTTTTTTTTATGAAATTCTCAATAGCAGCTCAGTCTGGATTTGTGCCCGGTGAATGGCAATATAGCTTATATAACAACACATATAGCCTCTTTTACATGGGACCTAAACATACCGGCGAACTACGGGTGTACATTAAATACACCTCTGCCTTACCCTTCAGGGAATACAGGCGTGATGTTATGTTATCTATGCTTCTCTATACTACTATTATAAAAAGGACAGATTTGTTTGTTTGTTTATCTCTATCTAAACCGATTTTAAAAGTTCTTTCACCATCTTAAGCTACATTATTTCCGATAAACATAAACTATGTACTATCTGGAACCTATAGAATCCTATGTGGGCGAATTCGCGGGCAACTTTCTAACTAAACATTTTTGTTATTTTAGTGAAGGAAAAATACGAACGCGGGCAGGATTCGAACCTGCGTCTTCTGGTTAAGTACACCAGACGCTATGGCCGCTAAGCCACCGCGACCCCCACCCGCCAAGTCGAAATTTGCCTTCACATTTATAATTTACGTCTTTGAGGCGACGTCAGTGGGGGTCGCGGTGGCTTGGCGGTCATAGCGTCTGGTGTACTTAACTAGAAGACGCAGGCTCGAATCCTGCCCGCGGTTGTATTTTTCCTTCACTAAAATAACTTAATAATCTTTGCATGGAAAATGCCTAAAAAATACATAAACATTTTTGTTTCAAAATCATAAAGGTTTACGCCTGGGTACCTTAATACCTTTATTTAATTCACTAACAAAGCAGGTGACATCCGTCTTTGTTACGACAGTTACGTAAAGGTACATAACTTGGATCGTGCGTCGTAAACTACCCCCGCTACTGTATACGTTCCTATCGTAAAATTGATTGAACCGCTGGGAATTAAGATTTCGCGTTTTCAGTTTTATCCGAGTAATGTTTAATACTTACACTCACGCCATTTTTGTTTTAGATAGAAACTACAGAACGCCACTTGCATACGTCTTTTACTTCTTCTACGTTTGTACGGTAAATTTTTTCTCAGTTGATTTTGAACTTAATCGTTAACGTTTTGAGGTTCAAAATCATTTCGAGAAATTTGACAGATTTGTGTAACCTAATGTGCTGGCGAATGTACGGTGGCCAGCACATCAAGTGACCACAAAATGTCAAATTTTCTCAGTTGATTTTGAACTTTATCTTCAACAATTTAAGGTATAAAATCATTTGGAGAAATGTGACAGTTTTGTATACCTTGACCTGCTGGCGACTGTACATCATCAACCTATTATGGGTTGAGCACGGGTTGGTCTATTATGCTATAGTCCACCACGGTAGCCTACTGCGGGTTGGTAGACTTCACATGCGTTCAAGGAAATCTCTCAGGCATGCAGTTTGATGGAACCGTGGTGGATGGCACAAGCTTAGGGAGACCTATAACCAGCAGTGGGTGAAGTCACGTTTTGGATGATGGTGATGAGGCAGGTATCCTCACAATGTTTTCCTTTGTAATAATTACATTTATTTACAGTTTTTTTGTAAAAAAAAATGACAGTAAATTCAACAAAACAGCTTAGATGCTGTGTCATTGGGAAGCTGTTTCGTTGGTGGAATATCTTTAATTATTGTTCTCTTCATATCTACCCATACTTTTTTTTTAAATGAAGGTTTTTTTGGCGTCCACTTAAAGAGGCCTACATCCAGCAGCTGACGAATACGAGCTGATGATGATGATGATGATGACCTGAATAGGTAACAACACCTTCATGCTTCAAATTTCATTGACCTCCCTCCCTCTTTAAAACTCCCTTGCCTCACTAAGCTGGCGTTTAATGCGGTATTTCTACCCACTTCGCACTTAGTGAACCTCTTGAAAACTTTCAAAAACTTGATTCGGCTACAAACCTTAATAGTTTTCCTAGCTCAAAAGATTAAGGCGAAGTCCACATTGGCAACGGTGCTGAGAAAAGACTTCTCCATTTCTGGCAAACAGTTTTTTTTTTTCGCACGTATATGTATAATGTTCTTAAGAAATAAAGTCACCGACATTGCGCAAAGAATAAGCACGCTGAAGTGGAAATGGGCCGGCCATGTCTGCAGACGGACAGACACTCGTTGGAACAGACAAGTGCTAGAGTGGAGTCCGTTTGGGTAAGCGTAGTGTGGGACGCCCTGCGACACGATGGACCGACGATTTGAAGAAGGTGGCTGGCAGTGGATGGATGCGAGCTGCCCAAAACCAGGATAGTTGGCGCTATTTGGTAAACAAAAATCACCCAGGCGTTGATACCTTGAACAGATTGTTAAACCTCATTTGTGCAATAATGCCAAGAACATACTAATCCTTCAATCCGGAACTAAAAAATTTAAGCCTTTTTAAGGCCTTGTCTTTTTCATATCGCATTGACTTATCAAAGAAGCAGAGATACTCTAAATTTGAATAATTGTGTTAAGTAAGAAGGTGGTTTAAGTAAGATATCTTTCCTCCAATTTCAACAAAACTCATGATTGATACGTTACAACTGTCATGGTCATATCAAAGAGTTTATTAATGAATTTACCGCCAATCAAACAAGGGTTTAAGAAAGAAAATATTAATCTATCAGACTTCCAAGAGATCTTAAAGTAACTAGATAAGTTAAATTGAATACTGGTTCACTAAAAAAAATATAAAACCGGACTTAAAAAGAGTTACTAGCTTTAAAATCATACTCAAGATAGTATCTTGTAGTATCAGAATTAAAAATCCTCAATAGAACTTGCGGTAATGAACGTCGTCTTCAATATCCTGCAAGCGTATACGTTTGCATTCAATAAAGAAGCTTGTATCCATAAAAATAAGATTGAAAATGGTTTTAAATTTTTTCAGGGTCTGGTTTACGCTCTATTCGCTTTTCTCTAGTGTGAAATACGCCCAACCGTTGTTCTGCAACCACACTAAGAATTTCGGATTCTCGCCTTCCGTAATCTGACTTCAGATAAGTTAGAGAATTATCTGGATCAAGGAGTATGCGCGGAATTTGGGATAGACTCTATACAATATGAGATAAGAGTCTTTAAGTGCTGGGCTTAGGGTCGATTTTCGGCCGAAATATGAGAGTTTTGTCTCGTTTGGAATGAATTAGAATATGCTTCTGCCAATGTATTGTGCTACAATCTTGGAATTAGTTAAAGTTATATAATTCGTTCCAGCTTAAACACGTCAGTGGCCTTAAATGAGTTCAGTCTTAATTAATTTCGTATTGGGTTTTTCTATAAAATTCTCATAAGCAGTTCGAAGTCTAGATTGTGCCCGATTATTGGTAATAGGCTCGCCCTCTATCACATGGGACCCAAACATACCGGCAAAGTGTGGGTGTACATTAGTACACCTGTGCCTTAACCCTTCGGGGAATACAGGCGTTATGTTATTATACACTATTTTAGTACTAATGAATTTTCCTGATTAAGAAGAAACACACTCGGAATATCATGCTCTCTTTTAAATTTTTTGTTGTTATAATTAAAACCCAAAATTTTATAAGTCCGCACGCACGTTTAAGGTCCAATTAAAAAGGGGCGAGTGCTATTGCCATTAACCCGCCGAACTATGTGGATAAAACAATATTCCAGGGATTTTATAATTTTTTTGGTCATGGCAATTTCGGGGTAGTACAAATTGGGACTCGTTTTTTTCCTTACAATTAATATATTTTTTAAAACAATTAAATAATCGACTTTCTTTATAAAATGAAAATCAAGCAAAAAACCTCACACAATTAGACGTCACAAATGAAGTAGTGATTGAGTGAATGGGTTGAGCGCTACGGATCGCTGCGAGCGACTCTAGCGTTTTTTTTTAATACGTCTCTGCATCCAGATTCTAATTTTAAATTGTAAAATTAATCCTCGGTGGACCGCACTCATAATTTAGGAGCGACCACACGCCACCAGTCTGGCAGATTTATGGCAAAGATTCGATGAGGCTAACTCAAAGTTATTGGCATCATGTTTTATGGGACATGCGCGTATTTATATGCGTAAAACGTTGAAGTGCGTATATTTTTTCCACGGAAGAGATAAATAAGATTGGAATGGCCATGTGGGCGGGGCAGGCGCGCCACAGTCTTGATTAGAAAATCATAACTCGCCCGAATCATACATTCGCCGCGTTTAGTGTGCTTATGACTACTTCAGAGAACAGAGCTCCGCTTTAAACTGCCGTGTTGTGTTATTCTTACGTGATAGACAAAATGTCAGACCTCCAGTATATAGCGAGGAGGTATATCTTTCCATCTGTAAGTCACAAATAGCATTTATTTGCAAAATAATTGGTAAAAACATAAAAATATACTGATCACTATGAAATTCCAAACATCAATCATATTATTGCAACAAGTTACAAATAACATACATTGCCCGATGTGTTCTCGCTTAATCAACACGATGTCGTAGTCCGCTTGCAATGTACTGCATGCATTGCGTTCTCTACTCTTCAACCATGGCCGTTGTTCGTCGTTTGCCGGGGTTGGCCGTGAGTGATGCACGGCGTACATCTATCGATATCGAGGTGACCGTGTAGTTAAATAAAAGCATCGATAGAATTCTCAACTATATTTACGTTTGACAAAGATTATTTTTGAAATATTAAATATTTAATTGATGAGAGTATATTTTTAGTTAGATGTATTTTATATTATATGAATCATTGAATGAATGAAGATGAAGCGGCATGTAGACCATTTTTATTTTAAAACTACTTTTTACGGATTTTATCGCGTTACATTGATATTTTTAAATTCCCGACGTTTCGCGATAAAAAGTTTTTATAACGCGATAAAATCCGTAAAAAGTAGTTTTATTTCAATGTCTTATATTCGCGTAAGTGTTAGAAACCAGTACATTTTATTTTACTTAGATTTTAATACTGAATAGATACAATATAGTCTAGTCAAATCTAAGTCAAATACTATGCCTACAATTTTATTTAAGTTTTACTATTTGATTCTATTCGACATATTATTTATGCAATTAATTATAATAATGTTATGTTATAACTCAATTATGTTATGTTACATTTCCCCCAATTGCTTAATGATTACGTTTTGTTCCAAGGACATAGTTTCTTTTAAATTAATTAATATTAAATAAAAATAGTTCTTGATTTTTATGTTCCCCTTTTACTCATTCAATATACAAAAAAATAACGGACAGAATTTATCGATAAAAAATATAATTAGCTTTTCAAGCACTAGCGTATGCTTGTTGCGAGTGTGCGTCTTATCCCTACGGGAGCTTGGTGCTAGTGTGTGAACAAATTGCTGCCCACCGCTTTATGTGTGTGTGATTTGATTGTGTGCGAAAAACTTGTAAGGATAATGTTGCGTATGTTTGAGAATTGAAGTAGTGGGAGTAAAGCGGCGACACTGGTCCTAGAACAAAATAGCAGCTAGGGCCTTTCCAACCTTATTTATCTCTTCCGTGATTTTTTCGGTCGTATTACCTTCCATCATGCCTGTATTCCCCGAAGGGTTAAGCAGAGAAGTACTAATACCGCCACATTTCACCGGCACGTTCGTGTCCCATGTAAAATAGTACATTCCTAGGGCGAGTATTGTTATAGAATAGAATAGAATAGAATATTCTTTATTGCACACCAAAAAAAAACTTTATGCTAAGAACAATTTAAAAAAAACAAAGAGTGGTACAATGGGCGGTCTTATCGCTGACAGCGATCTCTTACAGACAACCTTTGGATGGACTTGTAAGAAAAGGAGACGTGATACCTAGGTAGTCTGGCGTACTTATAAAGAAACTACGGAAATTAAGATACGATAACAATTTTTAACTATACACAAATAGATAGAAAAATAAATAATTTACTAATATATATAAATCTTATACAAATAAATATAGAATTTTATAAATATTATGTTATGGGGCATTTTAAAAAAAATCTCTGTAGAAGCTTGGATTTTAGCTTTGTGCCTAAATAATAGCGATAGGATGGCCACTAATTAGTGGCCTTGGACCTAAATATACGGTGGCCAGCACATCAAGTTACCACAAAATGACAAATTTTCTCAGTTGATTTTGAACTTTATCTTCAACAATTTAAGGTTTAAAATCATTTGGAGAAATTTGTCAATTTTGTATATCTTGACCTGCTGGCGACTACATTAGTTAACGTCTGCCTAACTTTTCGGGGAATGCGAATGGAACGTATATGTGTAAAAGTAGTTTTGAAATGTTTATTGTAACATTTATTCGCTACCTATATTAGCTTAATTTATTAAAGATAATGCTAATATCTTATTGATAAGATAAGACAGCCAAATCAATGGTTTTGAGTTCGAATCAGGCATGCAAACTCGAAATCATGTGCATATTATCATGCGCTTAAACCATGGAAGAAACCATCTTTTATATTTTTCTGAACAATAAACTTACTATTTGGCCTTTAAAACTTGCTGATTATCAATAGCTTTTGAACTAATTAACTTTATATTTTACCGAACCTAAATACGATACAAACAATTCTTCGTTTTAATCGCAGAAAACCACATCATCCACCGCTGATGGAGGCCTTGGGGTATATAGGATTGGTACTAACTTAAAACCACACTTGCTTTCTCTTATTGTATGCCATGAATCTCATGATCTTGACTCCAATAGACTAATCTAAGCCACATTTTTTTTAAGGTATAACTCGGCAAACGAGCAGGCGAGCTACCTGATGGTAAGAAGTTATCGCCGCCCATGGATATCTGCAAAGCCTAAGGAGTTGCAAATCGTTGCCGAGCCTATTTAAGGAAATGGAGGGGAAGGAGAAAAGGCGAAGGAAGGGGACTGAGGGAGAAATTGGGCTTCCGGCGCTCCACACTCACCGTACGAAGCGCAACAATATGCATACTGGTACTTGACGTCGAATTTCTGTGGGAGGGTAGTACTTCCCCGGTCGTTCGACCCATTCTACTGGCATATAGACATGCCAGCAATCACTACTAGTACTGACCACATTCGCCAATTTACTTCAAGCGGCGACGCCTTACTCCGTATACAATACAAATCGCCCACAAACAAACGCATTTTATCTCAAATTTAGTTGGTAAAATGAAAATGTTACCCCATACAACGCCCAACATGTCAGAACAGCCACAATAATCCCATACCCAGCTCAACCCGTCACATATTAAAGAAACCTTCCATGTTACTTCACACGCCCAAAAACTGTACGCGGATTGAAGGGTATCCCTTCTAAGGGCTTTTGCAACTGTGCGACACCTGTGTACACATCAATTATGTAGGAATAGCAGCCGTCGAGAAATTGGAGTCGTCACTGAACCATATACATACAAGTTGGTCATGAAACGGGACACCTGCTTTAATATGAGTATACATTAAATAAATGTTAATTATATTCGTTTTGTATGTATTATTGTATAAAGTTTTTTTTTTAAAACCATAACGGTATGTTATGGTTTTCACGCCTGTATTCCCCAAAGGTTAGACGGAGGTGTAATAATGTACACACATTTCGCCGGTATGTTTAGATTACTGACTACTATGAAAAATAAATAAAAAAATTAAAAATGTCATTATTGTGCCAAAAACAATACAGGATTCCCTGTGTCGTAGGGTCTAGTCTCTTTCCGTCCAGTTACACAGAACTAGGCACAAATAGGTGTACGTGCAAATTAATTGGACATAAAATAGAATAAAAAATAAAGAAAATAAAAAAGTTAACATAACAAAAAGATATAGTTTATGTAGGTGTGTGTGCGTGCGTGCGTGCGTGCGTGCGTGCGTGCGTGTGTGTGCGCGTGGTTGTGTGTGTGGGGGGGAGGAGTTTATGTGTGTATGTGTCCGCGTGCGTTCAATTGTTTGTATGTGTGTGTATGGTCATGGGTATGTTTGTCAGTAAGTCAGAACTTTATTTTGGTATGATCAGAATGGCCTCTGTTTGAGCATAGTCTAAACCGAGGGTATGGGGCGAGCCTATTGTTTAATAACCACTAAAAATATTTTCCATCAAAAATATGTAAAGTAGTTTACAGATCCCAGCTTTATTTAAACTAAATCATGGCAATTATATTCAAAACTTTAATTCTTATTATGTACAATATTTTTGTAAAAAATAATAATTTACCTAATAGCTTATTATATAATTTTATTATCCATTTAATACGGTAACCCGTTTTCATGGACATTGTAAGTAGAATTTGTTATTCGCTTGGCTTGCCACGGTAAAACGTTGGATGGTTAAGTTTTCTCTTATTTTGAGCAAGTTAAATTCTCATTCCTGATTGTCATAATTCAAATATGACGATATCTATGACAATAGTTGTGTAGTGACATTTTTGTTTACTTTCTGATAATTAAAGAATTTAGACATAACTCTTGCCATGGATAGGGTTTAAATTAAACAAGAGAGTTCTCACTGAAACAATGGCGCATGTGGCTAACATTTACCTCTGGCTTTAAATCCAAGGATTCGCGAGTAATAGAATTTTCTCTATATAAAAAAACATTAAATTGCTTGCAAGTAAGAGATCATGTTAAAAATAATTGTTCATTTTTATACGTCGTTAGTGCAAAGTCGTTCGTCTATAAACGGCCTAAGGCCTAACATGTGACAATAAAGGCCGAAGGTTCCATTTTAATATCTTCCCTTTGGCGAGTGTCGTATATCCAACTGTTCTTCACTTGTTATTATTTTTGAGACAGTTTTCCTTGTCCGTAATTGGTAAGGAGATACCGGAGATCTTTTTACGGTGGTAATTATGGTCGTTATTAGGTTATGGCCCCGAAATTATGGGTAATTTGTTGGTTGATTTTGAGAAGTAAACCAAGAAAGTTGTATTTATTTAGTGACAACATTTGTGTAGTATTTAATCAAAATAGTTCAAAAAATAATAGAATCCAGCCAAAGCTACAAAAATACATTGCTAACTATGAAATACAATTAAAAAACTAACAACTAAACGCATTGGAAAGTTGTATCATAGTTTGTGGCAAAAAAATCCGAACTCCATTTAAACAGTTCCACATTTAAAACTAAACTATATAGTAGATATGGTATTGTTCGATGGAAACAAGCAAGTGACGCTTTTCCATGGAATGGTGCTCGTCAAAAGATAGCAATGAATGAAATGCTTTCACTCAACTCCGGATGGACAAGCACACAAACTGTACCTAACTGTTGGACGGTTTTATGCGGTAGCGTAACAAAATTTTATTGCGGAAAGTAAAGATTGTGTTAGGACTCTACAACAGGCAGTACTATAAGCAGTGATAGCCTAGTGATGTGACCATTGGACTGCCAAGTCGTAGTGTTGAGTTGGAATAAAGGCTGAAAAATCTCTGACTTTTCGTAATCATGTGGGTATTAATAATTAATTATAACTAGCTTAAACAGTGAAGGAAAACATTGCGAGGAAATCTGCATGCCTGAGAGATTTTCTCAGCAGCGTTTGAAGTCTGCCAACCTGCAGTAGGCTAGCGTGGTGGACGAACCCTAGCATAACTCCATAGAAATAAATTTCATAGAAAATCCCCAATATCAACTTTGCTCGATCAGTGAAACAAACCCTTCAGCGT
The DNA here is from genome assembly GCA_958496365.1 of Subacronicta megacephala. Classification (NCBI taxonomy): domain Eukaryota; kingdom Metazoa; phylum Arthropoda; class Insecta; order Lepidoptera; family Noctuidae; genus Subacronicta; species Subacronicta megacephala. The sequence continues at coordinate 2,168,276 of OY292516.1, forward strand.
AGCAGTCACGGTTAGGACCACTAGACTAATGACGCATATATAAAAACTAGCTTACCGCCCATGTCTTCGCCCCGCGTCGTTTCTCCGCTTTTCTGTACTATAACATGTATGTATTCCTTTAACCTCCCTCTTGAATCACTCTATCCATTGGTGAAAACAGCATGAAAATCCGTGCAGTAGTTTTTCAGTTTATCGCAAACATATAGACAGACGCGGCGGAGGATTTTGTTTTATAATATGTATTGTTAGTGATATAATATAATTTAAAATCAAAATAACGTTACATTTTGGTGTAAATGCAACAAATAGTAGGTACAGTGCGAACATTGCGAGGCCTTCAGGCATTTAGAGCGACGAAACGCAATGTACCAGCTATTTCCGTAAGCCTGGTACATGCGATCGCTTACAGCGACCTGTTCACATTTTCAGCTTCAGGAAATTTGAATATTTTCAACATAATTACTTATTTAGATGACATACGATGCTAATTTCCAAATGAATAGTAAATTGTAATTTAACTTCTAATAAACTTACCTTGTTTACAACTTAGTAAATGATGGCTTTATCGTCACAAGCGTGGCTATGGAGAAGGAGGCCCTATTTTGATTTGGTAAATGGCAAAAGGCTCGACCCTTATTACATGGGACCTAACCATACCGGCCAACTGAGGGTGTAGATTAAGTACACCTCTGCCGTACCCTTTCGGCTATACAGGCGTGATGGTATGTTCCGATTTCCAGGTAGAACAGTAGGTATTTCTGAGAAAAAAATCTCAGAAATTCTTAAGTAATGGAATGCTATAGCTAAATTTGAATTTGTGCCTTCTAAATAGTCTTATGGTAAGTTAAGTTTTACTCAAAGTCTACGTGGATTATTTTATAAGACCTCTTGTCGCTTTGATCACATAATTAATATCGATGGCGCAAAAACTGCCCAAGATCCAATGTTTTGTTTTTAATTACATTTTCTGAACAACCGATTGGAGGGCATTGATATTACGTTATATTAGAAGTCGATATCTATTTAATTTAATGATGACATTGATAAAAGGTAGGTTTCAGTTTTGAAAGTATTATTGTGGTAAATATTGGAAATAGTTAGCCTGCCTACCCCAATGGAAGCCATGCATGAAAATGTATTTGTGTTTGTACTTAAACCAATGGTTAACATTTCTGACAGATTATAGCGACACATTTCATTTTCACTTCTAACATAGCATAACATACCATCACGCCTGTAATCCCCGAATGGTTAGGCGGAGGTGTACTAATGTACACCCACCGTTCCCTTCCGTTCGTGTTAGGGTCCCATGTAATCCCATTCACCAAACACAATTCCAAACTTTTTGCTGCTACTGAGATCTTTATAAAAAGAAAACAATAACACTACTCAACCTGGGAATCAAACCCAGGACATAAACTCAACTTTACTAAAGAGGCAGTTTCAAAAGAGGATCAATTTTTTTTCATGTATTATTATATATAGACAAAGAGAGTCTTACTGACATGACAAGTCTGATATACCTCAGACTGCCTCATTAGTCTAGTGGTCCTTAGCGCGACTGCTACGCTAGAGGTCCTGGGTTCGATCCCCAGGTCGAGCAAAGTGTTATTGGGTTTTTCTATAAAATTCTCAGCAGCTCGGAGTCTGGTTTTTTGCCCGGTAAATGGCAATAGGCTAAACATACATATTACATGGGTGAAGTGTAGGTGTACATGAGAACACCTTTGCCTATACCTTCGGAGAATACAGGTGTGATAGTATGTTATGTTATGTCTGGTATAATGATGTTGAGGAAAACTGCGGAAAGTCCCAAAAAAATTTCCATTGATAATATTGGCAATATTCACAAAAGGAATATTAATGAATATGATTTTACGTTTGATCATGATTGGTATTGATCAAGTAATTTTGGTAACTGTGTCGCTTCTGTGGACGAGTTAATAATCATATTTTATGTATTTATATAGAAAAGGAAGTGATTACTTTGAAGACTTTTATTGATTAGTAATGGTATCAATAAAGTTCAGAAATATTGACTCAAAATTTTGGAATACAATGTGTAACAAGGACTCGATTAGTACATACACACCATAACGCCTGTATTCCCCGAAGGGTTAGGCAGAAGTTTAGGTCCCATGTAATAGAGAGCCTAATGCCATTAACCAGATACAAACCCAGACTCCGAGCTCCTACTGAGAATGTCATAGAATATCCCAAAAACACTTTGCCCGACCTGGGAATCGCACCCAGTGATTATAAAAGTTAAATGAACGCATTTTATTTAAAACAATACCTCAGAACAGCTCTCAATATCACAATCGCGATGAAATTTATATACACAGTGTATAAAATAAAAAGTTCTACAAAAAATATCTCCGAAAACAATAACATAAAATTCAAATACTCTTAAAAATTCCCTGAGGCGAACAGATGTTACAAAAAGCATTCCATTTTCTACCTCAAAAAAATATTCCTTTAGAAATACTAAGTTTTTATTCAACGTAGAAAGAGCGGGCAATCAGCATAATGTCAGCATTAGTGGAAAATCGCGTGTGTCTGACCAAATGTGAACATTGACCCAATTTTTCTGAGAAATATTATTGTACGGCTTTTTTGTCTGTGTATCGTCTTGCAGGGGTAGATAACATTTTTATATGCATGCAATTTTAGTATATTTGTGTAACCGGGAAATTCAAATTCATATATTGCGAACATGGGTTTTATAAACACACATTGACGAATATTACTAAACCTAGACACGACATAAATATCTTTGGGAGACTTAAATATTGTCTCGGGTAAGAATCAAACCTATGACACTCGGCGCAGTAGATGTTAAAAGCTACACCAAACACACAGTCAATCTGTACATATCAAATATTATAAAGCTAATAAAAAATATTTGTATGTTTATTTATTTTTGTCCAGTGATGGGGAAAGGGATAGCTTTGGGTAATTTAGAATGTTGTAAACTTTACTTGACCGAACCAAGGTGATTGATTTTTAATTGGCCAAAAGTCTCTTATTATTCATTCATGATCTAGTTTGAATTTCTAATAATCTTACTGAACGTCAATAAAAAAAATATATGAAAAAGAGTGGCTGTTTTGATAATTCTAGTAAACACGTTGAGTAACAGAATCTAGCTTTTTTTTAAATCTTTATATCTATAAAAATAGATTAAACAGAAACACTTGAGACACTTTGTCAATCTGTCAGTCAAAATTTGAAGAAATCCGAATAAACGAAATCTGTATATCATTATCTCAATAAAAATATATTTCTTTATTCAAGATATTTAGCTTGTCATGGAATATGTACAGTCGCCAGCACATCAGGTTATAGAAAACTGTCAAATATCTCCAAATGATTTTAAACCCTAAATTTTTTAGGATTAAGTCCAAAATTGACTGAGAAAATTTGAAATTTTGTGGAAACCTGATGTGCTAACACCGTACCAAAGGTTGACGATCCCTGGCTTAAGTGAATGTGATTGGGTAATCTATATATAGTACGTTGAAGGCTACAGGATTTGATTGAGGAAATGTATGAGTCTGATTGTATGGCACATTGAGGAAAACAAGCTTGTATGTTGATGTCACAAATAGGCTAAATGTAATAGTCTATTTATGTTATATGATCTTGTGAATAAGTTACCGATAAAAGAGGTGAACAATAAACATAAAATTCGAACACATAAACACCCAAACATCCGACCACAAACATCTGAAGAACTATGTATATGTGGGATCGTGATGTGAAAAGAAACTAGAGCAATGTGGACAAACACTGTATTTTCTTTGTTGGAGAAGATAACATACTTTTTTTAGAATATTAAATAAAAATACACCAGCACAGTCTTCCGTCTAAATTCTAATTCTCCATCCTTCCAATCAATCTGTCATTCGTTCACCTGTCTCTTTCACTCACTCCTTTCATTCGGTTTCAACCACACCTTTCATTTCATTCATAATTCTTACATTCCACATATATATATGTGAATATAAATATTTTCATGGTCGTGGCGAATATTACGAATCATATGGCCGGGACTATAGGGCAAGGAAGGGCAAGTGCTGTTTTAATTAATCAATCAGCTACAGCGCCAAACGTTTAATCTTGTGTGTGTGTAACCGACTTCAAAAAGCAGGAGATTATCAATTCAAATGTTTTTTTTCCCTATATTTGTTACCTCATAACTTTTGACTGGGTGAACCGATTTTAATTTTTCTTTTTGTATTTGAAAGCTGGTGCTTTCCGATTGGTCCCATTTGGTTTCGTTCTGACGATGGCATCCATGGGAATCCATATAAGTCTTAAATTTGCATTTAGTATGTGCGCGAGAAATGGACCAAGAGCTCAATATCACGCCAACTAATTTCGATGATTCTTTTTTTGTTTGATAGGCTATACTTTAGTGGTGGTCCTACCAAAATTTTATGGAAAACGGTTCAACCGTTTTAAAAAAAATCAACAAAAATCTAAAAATGTACTTTGAAACCTTACTGTCTCATTGGAGCAGTGCGTTTAGTTGGCTTATAAGTATTATAAATTGTGTGCAAAGTTTTTATTAAACAAACTGTAGAATATTACAGTCGCTAAAATCCTGATTTCGATTCCCAGGTCGAGCAGGTTGTTCGGTTTTTCTATGAAATTCGCAGTAGGAGGTCGGAGTTCTGTGCCCGGTTAATGGTAATAGGGTCGTTGCCTATTACTTGGGATAATTACAAGTGGACAGAGTTTATGTTTTTTCTCTTCTTTGGAATAAGTCAATTGATATTTTTATTGTCTATATAGACTGCCTCGTTAGTCTAGCGGTCGAGCAAAGTGTTATTGAGGTTTTCTATAAAATTCTCTGTAGCAGCTCGAAGTCTGTATTTCTGTCCGGTTAATGGCAATAATTTCACCCGCTATTACATGCAACTAAAACATACATCAGTATACCTCTGCCTAATCCTTCGGGGAATACAGGAGTGATGGTATGCTATGTATTAATTTCTAAAGGCAGCTACACACGGGAATTTTTTGTTAATATTTATCGCTCGTATCTCCGGATTTGCCCATTTCGACGGTTTTGTTTTACGTACACATTTTAATCCAGCTCAGCGGATTAAATTCTACATTATATACGGAAGCGTTAATTTTGTCTAATTCTGGTGTAGGATAACATGTGTGATGTATGACTTATGAACGCTTTTGTAATTATACTCTGTATCATTGTTTTGCTTTGAAATTGTGTGGAGTTTGAGCAAATGAGAGAATTTTTAGGTAACTTCTGTACTGTTCTGAGAAAAATTGTTTTCTACATATACTTACACGAAGTACTTAACATATTTTGAGTAACAAACTGATATCTAGCTTGTGTTGGCAACTTTATTAGCAGTTTATAAATTCCACTCACCTATTTTGTTATTAACATTGTCACTAAAAGATAAACACAAACATAACACTGTCCATGTGTTACGACGTCCGTCGACGGACGGACGTCCGTACGACGTCCGACGTACGACTCCGTCCGTCCGGCCTTGGATTCGAAATCGAGACCTGTGACTGCTAACCAATGGTCAGATCACTAAGCTATCACTATACTTGCTATCATCACACACTTAACAGGACATTGCTGCTTAAACAAGCACAGAACCTGCAGATACTGTGAAGAGGCTGATGAAACGCCACTTCACCTTCTGGGGGAATGCGGACCGCTGATACACAAGCGCAATGCACATCTGGGGAAACACGTCTTAACCCCAGATGAAATAAGGGAGCTCACCCCTAAGAAAATCCTGCAGTTTATAGCAGCCGCAGGGTTTAGCGGTGAACTCTAAATTAAAAAAGTGGCGATCACAATAGACCGACTGCGGTCGCAGTGACATTACAGCCACATTACAGAAATAAAAAAAATCATCACACACCGCTAAAGCCGTGAAGATAATATTCATATTTTGATTTGATACACTCGCAAGTCTTTAGTAGTAGTAGTGCCTGATCAATGGCGACATGCCAGCATGAATGGGTCGGCATGACCAGGGAAGTACTACCCTCCTACAGAATATCGACGTCAAGTATGTATACTGTTGCGTTTCGTACAACGTACAATTCCTGTGTTTCAATTCCAAGTTCCCTTGAACTGAGCGAGGAATTGGACCTCCTGGGCATGGGAATTGAGAAGGAAGGCTGCTCCTTTCTCCTTAAATAGGCTCGGCAACGCATCTGCAACTCCATTCGTATTGCAGATGTCCATGGGCGACGATGAAAACTTACCATCAGGTAGCTCGCCTGCTAGTTTGCCGAGTAAACCTATAAAAAAACTATATTGTATATAAATTGTGTTCCTGACTGCCTCGTTGGTCTAGTGGTCCCAATCGCGACTGCTACGCTAGAGGTCTTGGGTTCAATCCCCAGGTCGAGCAAAGTGTTATTGAGTTTTTCTATGAAATTCTCAGTAGCAGCTCGGAGTCTGGATTTGTGCCCGGTGAATGGCAATAGGCTCGCCCCCTATTACATGGGACCCAAACATACCGGCGAACTGTGGGTGTACATTAAGTACACCTCTGCCTAACCTTTCGAGGAATACAGGCGTGATGGTATGTATGTATGTAAATTGTGTTCCATTTTTTCAGCACTCAACGACATCCTCGATCATCGTGTTTGACAAATGCATTCCCACCGCACATTACAATGTTACTGCATGTACCTCTATGTATAGCGTGTTCCTCTCAACCGCACTCAAATGACTGCAATATGTTCCAGATAATTTTCGCTGATGGGACGAACAGTTGGGTATTTTTACCCGTGTTGATATATTGGGAAAAATCGTTAGATAATTGTAGAGCTTGGGAAAATAAGTAGGAACTTATTGTATTCACAGCTTTTACATAATACAAGATGGCAAGAGAGAGAAAAGAGGCAGAAAAGTTTTGCCACATGCAAAATAGGAAACTCTTTTTTTTTCGTTTTAGTTCGCTTAACTAAGCTTACTAGGTTTGCGTTCACATTTACTAACAAATTGACTACGGTAAAAGAAAGTTAATAAATCTATCACTCTATACAATGTCACATAGCTTCTGGATTAGTCACTGTGGATGGAACTTTACTGGATTTTAACTTAAATACTTTCTAGACTTTCTGAAAGTCTACTACTAAACTCTTATTTCATCCAATCATCTTATGAAGTCAGTAGCCAGCAATAGAATATTGATCAGAAGTTGTGAAATGAGGTGTCGATTGATTCGAATTACAGTAAGAGAGGCTATGAATATGAACATACTTATGTATTCCCGGAGGATTAAGCGGAGCCCACAGTTGACCAATAGTGGGCAAACTTATTGCCATTAACCAGGTGCAAATTTAAACTCCGAACTGCTACTGAAAATTACCTAATAACAGTTTACTCGGCCTGGGAATCGAATCTAGGACCTTCAGGCGCTTGGGATATCTAGACTAATGGGGCAGTTTGCAGTTCAGGCCTGTAGTTCTGTGAATGTGAATAATTGTTTTTTTACATACATTTATCACAACAGATACAAATTTAGTGTGTTTTTTCTACGCCAATGATTTTTTTTATATTCGATAATGATCTCAATTTACATTTATGTGCAGTAGGTTTCTTCTTTCAAACAAAATTCAACTTTATTAAGTTTTATTAACGCTGTGTAACTCATTCTATTTTATTGTGCCCTTCGAACACTTAAAAAAGGACTTGAGATAAATTTGAGTAGCATTTAAAACTAATTTCGAGTCGCTACGAGCGTGCTACGCCAAAGAGACTTAATTTCGTAGTAGCTACGATCAGCGTAGCAGCTACACGTATTCCGTAGCACTCACATCTTGGAGCAAGAAAGTGTCTTTATTTTAATTACTTACGCGAAGAATATCTTACAAGGCCATTTTAAGACCGGAGTGTGTCGTTTTTTTTAAAGTAGAGTACATTGAAATAATAATTATCTTCATATCTCGTTATACTCATAACGAAAATGTGTTCTCACAATTTTTTTTTCTTATTTTGCGACAAGTGATAATAAGTACACGTACCAGTTCGTAGTATTAGTACTACGCAACACTTATACGGTTGTCATTTTGAGACACACGTATCATTAGCCCAGTAATTACTCTAAAATCTCTTATGGTTTGTGTTGACATCGTATATGTTTTTCCTTATAATGCCTATAATGGCAATAGGCTCACTCCCCATTATATCGGACTTAAGGTCCCTTAATAGGGTTGAACCTATCCCCGCCATACTGGCGAAAAGTAGGTGTACAATAGTCAACCTCTGCCTAACCAGCTGCTTAAGCGGCGGTAGCCTAATGGTTCGGGCGTCGGACTTGCGATCATGTGGTTGCCGGTTCGAAACCCACTTTGCACTACCGACGTGAACCTACTCGTAATACAAGCATTTAGCTTAGTAAAAGGTGTTAACAAGAATGCTAGTAATGTGTGCCCCACAATGCTAGTAAGCCTTTTTTTAAATCCCTTCTGCCAAAAAGGCGTGATGGTATAATGTTCATTATTTTCGAGATTCTTTAAAGTTACCTATTCATTTTAGTATTTGTGTGACTATTTTTAATAAGGTTTTTTTTTTAAAAAAAGCTTACTAGCAATGTGGGTCACACATTACTAGTATTCTTGTTAACCCCTCGTGCTAAGCTAAATGCTTGTGTTACGAGTGGGTTCACGTCGGTAGTGCAATGGGTGGGTTTCGAACCGGCAACCACATGATCGCAAGTCCGACGCCCTAGCCATTAGGCTACCGCCGCTTCTGAATAGGAATTCAATACTTTTATTGCTGACGATTTCCGGGTAGGTACAACATTTTTTTTCATAATGAGAAATATGACGCAGCCCTATACGCGTATAAGACAATTAAATTGTCATGGTGTATATAAATAATTGCAACGGGTTAGGGATCTTAAAAAGACTAATTATAACCATTCAAAGTACACCGCACACAAATTAATTTAAAGCAGTTTAAAACAAAACAATTATTCATTAGAACCGCAGCACTTAAATTAGCAAACCACAAATGTTGGAACGAAACGCAGTAATGGCTGGCGATAATTTACTAGTTAGCCTGCAATGATCTCGTGCTTCCCAATACCATGGGAATTTCCCAATTTTGGTCTCCTTTTTTCTTTAAAAAAATACAAAGATATTTTTTTTCTACTGAAAGAAAATACCGATCCCAGAAAGGAGTCGAACCTACGTCCCACTGGGTAAGTACATTGGATGCTTTAAGCCACCGAGACCTGTGATATCGAATTCTCTTCCACATTCTGCGTCTTAAGGTGACGTCAGCAACATGTATTGGAGACATACCTACTATTATGTATTTCAAAAAATACGACTTACGTTTTTTTTTTTAAAAAAAAGCTTACTAGCAATGTGGGTCACACATTACTAGTATTCTTGTTAACCCCTCGTGCTAAGCGAAATGCTTGTGTTACGAGTGGGTTCACGTCGGTAGTGCAATGGGTGGGGTTCGAACCGGCAACCACATGATCGCAAAACCGACGCCCTAGCCATTAGGCTACCGCCGCGTTTGAACGATATAGATACGTTATCGATAGTTTAATTAAAATTTGGCACAAAATAATGCAATAGGTACTTTTTAGGGAGTGTGGTATCCTTACCAATAAAACCATCCTTTCTTTTATTGCAATTAACCATGGCAGACCAATAGAGACTGGCTGTGTTCTCTTAGCAATAGGAAGAAAACATAATCGCGCCACTGGCTACCGTTAGGAAAAGAGCGGGAAAGGAGAATAGGAGAACGAAGACGACTGAGGAAGGAATTCTGTTACTGGCGCTCCACTCTCACCAAACGGAACTCATCATTATACATCTCAACTACAACCGAAACTATGGGAAACGCCTATCAGGGCGCATTCAGGGTATATTCCTGGGGAAACGGTGAAGAGGTGTCTCCTGTACCTCAATGTTTACAGCAGCACGTGACCCCTGAGCTACTCTTCTTTAGGATTACACGACAAACTATTATCTAGTTTACAGTAATAAGTTATTCATTTAGGTGTAGAAAAAGTAATAGCATGTATTTTTTTAATTGTATTTTTGCTCATATTAATATATTTAAATATTGTTATACTGCCTCATTAGTCTAATGGTCCTAAGCGCGACTGCTACACTAGAGGTCCTGGGTTCGATCCCCAGATCGAGCAAAGTGTTATTTGGGTTTTTCTATGAAATTCTCAGTAGCAGCTCGGAGTCTGGATTTGTGCCCGGTTAATGGCAATAGGTTCGCCCCCTATTACATGGGACCTAAACATACCGGCGAAATGTGGGTGTACATTAGTACACCTCTGCCTAACCCTTCGGGGAATACAGGCGTGATGGTATGTTATGTTATGTTATACGTATTTGTTAACTATGAGATTAATAAATTATATCAAGGCACCGACATTCCATGCCCTCAAATCGAGCCGTCGAGGTTAACAACCCCTTTCGCTTCTCGTGGAATACAATAAGGAAAACAGTCACAAAAGATTACGGCCATCTTACTTAACGGGCACTATTAGTAAATCTCATTGTTGGTACTATAGCCATAACTAGGCCCATTCATTCGTCATACATGTACGAGATTGTGGTCAACACAGTTTGTTTTTACTGATTTTACATAACTATACTGCTGTCCTCATTAGTCTAGTGGTCCTAAGCGCGACTGCTACGCTAGAGGTCTTGAGTTCGATCCCCAGGTCGAGCACAGTGTTATTGGGTTTTTCCATGAAGTTCTCAGTAGCACCGGGCACAAATCCAGACTCCAAAGTCTGGATTTGTGCCCGGTGAATGGCAACTATTACATGGGACCTTAACATACCGGCGAAATGTGGGTGTACATTCGTACGCCTCTGCCTAACCCTTCGGGGACTGTAGGCGTGATGATATGTTAATATGGCTAAAATATGTAATTAATTTCCTAAGATAACATAAAAACATAACATCACGTCTGATTTCCTCAAAGTATACTAATGTAGGGCCGTAGTTTTGGAAACCAAATTCCTCCCTCAGTGCCCTTCCTTCTCCTTATCTCCTTCTCTTCCCTTTTTCACAGATACAGAAAAACTCTGAGAGGAGACCCGTGCCCAACAGTGGGACAGTAAATAGGTTAACGAAGTCAATATACTCCGATTTGAACCCAACCAATCGTAAGATTAACTGGCCATCACAAGTTAGTTGAAACACTCGACTAAGTATTATACAGTTATTTATCAAGTTACCTAAGTTACTGAGTCAACTGCATCCGAAACTTTGATAGTATCTTACAGTTTATACTGTGAAATACTGATGCCAAGTTTAGCTAGTAGTTTGTAACAAAGCGTAACTTGTTAGTGTTATATATTTTTTCTTTTCATGAAAAAAGTAAGCGCGATTAGCGTGTCATCGTGTAAGCAAGGTACCCGTCCGATGGTTAGTGATAACCTGCCGTCCATAGAATGCAAAGAAAAATAATTAATTTGCTACCTTTGTTAGGGATTAGGGAGGGAAAGTTGAAAAATAGGAAATGAGGGAGAAATTGGGCCTCCAGCGCTCCACGCTCACCGAACGAAACGAAACAGTATGTCTACTGGAACTATCATCGATATTCTGTGGCAGGGTAGTATTTCCCCGGTCGTGCCGACCTATTCGTGCTGTCATGCAGGCATGCCAATGAGACACTACGATCTATAAGAGTACGTTAATAAATGGCATAGAAGCAGATGGCTTTTAGCACCTTATAATTATGTTTGGGTATGCCACTGATATTCGCTTTATAAATTCCAATTGTTAATCATCTTTCATTCATTCTCTTAACATGCCCAAACCATCTTAGCATATTATACCTACCTTTCAATTCGAGCCACTACAGCCTTTTTCAATCTGCAACGTTGTCTTATCACTATTTCTCAGTCTATCATTCCTAGTTACACCGTACATACTACGCGATGAACGCATTTCCATTATCCTACTTTCATGTCTCTTCTGCCACACCCAACATTCACTTCCATACATAAGTGTACACCAGCATACCATAGCCGCACATAAATAACAAAAATAAAACACTACACACTGCCTAATTGATAGTAAACGCGACTGCTACGCTAGGAGATTCCCCGGATCGAGAAGTCTGAAGGCGAATTAACTACCAATGAACTATAGGTATGCATATTTTTTTTTAACTTTTGAACGCCATTGTCACATATATGTGACAAACGAAATCTAACCCGGAACGCCAACGTCACAAATATATGACAAAATATACGTCGCACCATATTATGAAATAAACAATTTAATAATTACTTTAGTGTGTTTTCATTTATGAACATTGGACAGAAAAAGTGGCCTGGCGTCAGGGGTACGGCGATACGATTATACTCTGGCGTTCAAAAGGTTAAGCATTAGTTCATCTTTAACCTATCCCTTCGGGGAATGCGGGCGTGATGGTATGTTTATGTCACATTTTTAAGCTTCTCAAACTGACGACATCTGTGTCAGTATGTCATAGCATGGAATCATATGTTGTACCTGAATTACCCTTTAGAATAAAACCTCATTATCCTTTAAAAAACTAACGCTACCCTTTTGCACAAAATAATGTACATCGCAAAAGCAAAACAAAATTTTACCCTTCAAAATATTCTCTTCGAATTCACCTTTTCTTCTGAACTTACAAAGCTACGCCGTTCTAACTCTCAGCGTGCCTAAATCGAAAAAAGGATACTAGAGAAGTGCATTTTGTTCTCAAATGTACGCTTGCGATAAACTGAAGGCAAAGTTTCTGCACAGTTGTTTCCTTTTTTTGGAGGCCCGATACGGGTGTGTACATTTGAGCAGCAAACTTCGCTGTAGACATTGAGGTATTAAGTAGAGACAGTAGTACTTGTAGAGAGACGGTAAAATAAAAATGACAGATTTGTACGTACTGCAGTAACTGTAGATATATTTTTATTACCAGTCACGCCCGCCCGGCGTTCATTTTATTATTTTATTTGTGTCTGTTTCAGTATTTAAGTACAATAGTTAAAAAGAATGTTTAATTTCGTTAGCACTTATTCAAATAAACTTAATAAGCTTTAAAAAAATGCTTCTTTCTTCCAATTAAAGAAAAAAACAAATACTTGGATTTTTTTCCTGTATCGTGGGTCAACGCAAATTCTAACATACAAAAACTTAGAAGAACGTTAGAATTTGCTTTTGGACTTGAAAGATCTACCTGCATTTGCTTTTGGACTTGAAAGATCTACCTGTAGCTACTTACGTTACACAAATATTGGTCCTGTGTGGACTTCTAATCTGCGACCCGCTCGAGCCGTCATTACATTTATCGCCGATTTAGTTTTTATTTTATTTGAGAACTCTATCTCTGACAGCGCAATCCCATAAAGCTATGTCATTAAATTTATAGTTGTAGAAAATTACAGCTCCAGCAGTAACAATTCGCTTCGTGGTCGCTATTACCTCAATGGCAGAGAACACATTTTTGGGATGAGTTTTTTCTGACGCAGCAACGACTCCCAAATGACTGCGCGTCGTCATGGATCGTTGGTTTTTACTCGACTGCAGTAGAACTAAAATTTTGTAGTAAAACATTTGAATGTTTACCACATTCAAGTGTTTTGTTACGAGGGGCGGTACGGAGCTGGTAATTATTTTAAAAAATACAAAAATCTTGAATAGATCCATGACATTAAATTGCTAAAGGCTTATTTAAAAATGGCCACAAGGGAAGATTGTCTGTCTTAAACAAAGTAGATTCTACATAACATAATATACCATCACGCCTGTATTTCCCGAAGGGTTAGGCAGGTGCTAATGTACACCCACATTTCGCCGATATATTTAAGTCCCATGTAATAGAGAGCGAGCCTATTGCCACCAACCGGGCACAAATCCAGACTCCGAACTTCTACTGAGAATTTCATAGAAAAACTCAATAACACTTTGCTCGACCTGGGGATCGAATCCAGGACCTCTAGCATAGCAGTCGCGCTTAGGACCACTAGACCAACGAGGCAACTAATAGTAACAAGAATCTACGTCTAACTGCCTCAGTGATGGTATACTATGTTATGTAGAATCTACTTTGTTTAAGACAGACAATTTTCCCTTGTGGCAATTTTTAAATAAGCCAAATTGCTAAAGGCTTATTTAAAAATTGCCACAAGGGAAGATTGTCTGTCTTAAACAAAGTAGATTCTACATAAAATAATATACCATCACGCCTGTATTCCCCGAAGGGTTAGGCAGGTGCTAATGTACACCCACAATTCGCCGATATATTTAAGTCCCATGTAATAGGGGGCGAGCCTATTGCCACCAACCGGGCACAAATCCAGACTCCGAGCTGCTCCTGAGAAATTCATAGAATAACTCAATAACACTTTGCTCGACCTGGGAATCGAACCCAGGACCTCTAGCATAGCAGTCGCGCTTGGGACCACTAGACCAACGAGGCAACTAATAGTATAACATACCATAACATACCATCACGCCTGTATTCCCCGAAGGGTTAGGCAGAGGTGTACTTAATGTACACCCACAGTTCGCCAGTATGTTTGGGTCCCATGTAATAGGGGGCGAGCCTATTGCCATTCACCGGGCACAAATCCAGACTCCGAGCTGCTACTGAGAATTTCATAGAAAAACTCAATAACACTTTGCTCGACCTGGGGATCGAACCCAAGACCTCTAGCGTAGCAGTTGCGATTCGGACCACTAGACCAACGAGGCAGTCAACTAATAGTAACAAGAATCTACGTCTAACTGCCTCAGTGATGGTATACTATGTTATGTAGTTTTTTTTTTTTTTTATGGGATAACTCGGCAAACGAGCAGGCGAGCTACCTGATGGTAAGTAGTCATCGCCGCCCATGGACATCTGCAAATCCAAAGGAGTTGCAGATGCGTTGCCGAGCCTATTTAGGGAAAGGGAGGGGAAGGAGAAAAGGAGAAGGAAGGGGATTGGGGGAGGAATTGGGCCTGTTATATGTTATGTAGAATCTACTTTGTTTAAGACAGACAATCTTCCCTTGTGGCAATTTTTAAATAAGCCAAATTGCTAAAGGCTTATTTAAAAATTGCCACAAGGGCAGATTGTCTGTGAGAGAGTGTTTCATATTCTTATTTTTTTAAATCACTATAATACCTACTATCATCATCAACCCATTACATTGTCCCACTGCTGGGCACGGGTCTCCTCTCATTACGAGAGGGATTAGGCTATCGTCCTACTGAAATTCGAAACCTAAATTACCTACTAAAATTCTAAAAAACAAAAATACAAAAATAATATTTCATTCCATCGCCCAAAATCAATACACAAAACCAATCAATTGATAATAATTGAACAACCCTAAAAATACCATGTGATGTAACAAAAACACACAGTGAAAACAATTCTAACAAAAAATTATACACCGTGATTCAATTCGATATTTTATCAATCAAACAAATTACACGGTTCCGCGTATTGAATCCACTTCAAATATGTATTTTTTACCTGCTACATCATTTTAATCTGCGGTACCCTAAAATGGCGGTAGAACCGGTCCGATCAGCTGTATCGATAAATGTTGCCATTTTGTTTTCATATTATTCCGAGGGGTCGATTAGGTAAAGCGAGTGGTATTTTGTTTGTAGCATACCATAACATACATACCATCACGCCTGCATTCCCCGAAGGGTTAGGCAGAGATGTACTAATGTAAGTACACCCACATTTCGCCGGTTTGTTTATGTCCCATGCAATAGGGGGCGAGCCTATTGCCACTAACCGGGCACAAATCCAGACTCCGAGCTGCTACTGGGAATTTAATAGAAAAACCCAATAACGCTTTGTTCGATCTGCGACTCGAACGCAGGGACTCTAGCGTGGCAGTTATCATTTAGACCACTTAACTAATAAGGCAGTTATGGGGAAGGATAAGAGAAGGTGGGAGGATTTGGGCCTCCTGCACTCACCGTACAAAACGCAACATACTGTACTTGACGTCGATATTCTGTGTGAGTACTGACTTGTTTCGGTTAAACCAAACCAAAACTTCTTACCCCAATCAAGACGCAATCCAACATTTATAGCTTAATTCCCCAGATAATTTCTGTACTACCTCCAGACTCATTCCAGCCAGATCCGCTGCCTGCAACACCTGGAATGTACATCACGCTTGGCAAACGTGACTACCATTCAGCAACTCGTGTACGCGAACGGCTAAATTTTCAAGATTATGTCTGGAACTTTTTGGAAGTTTGCCAAAACAGATATGGAGTAAGTAGTCAGATTTTTGTATGTTTTTCATTTTAATTTTCATTGTTTATTAACTAAGATGAGCAACTGCTACGCTAGAGGTACTGAGTTCAATTACCAGGTCAAGCATTCGATCATCATGAACCCATTCATTGTCCCACTGGTGGGCCCAGGTCTCTAGATTAGGCTATAGTCCACGATAGCCTGTTGAGGGTTGGCAGACTTCACACGAGCGCCATCAAAAAAATATCTTAGACGTGCAGGTTTCTCCACTATGTTTCCATTACCATGTAAGCGCGTGATCATTAATTATAAATGACTTTTAAATGTACGAGGTGCCTTGGATTCGAGCTCGAGATCTTTGATCTCGATCTTTGAATGATAATATCACTAGATTATAAAATAAAGCAAAGTACTTATTTTTTATTAGTTTTTAGCATTCATTTTTCTTAGTGAAAGAAAAAATCGAGATCGAATTTTTCTTTCACTAAGAAAATTTTTCTTTTATTAGAACATTCATATCTTTGTGAATAAAGCAAAGTTTTATTAGGTTATTTATGAATTTTTCAGCAACAGCTTTGATTTAATTTAACACAATTCCGATTGGTTCTTGAAAATTTTTGTATCTGTTAATCTGTTTTCATTTATTAAATTGTGAAGTGAAAAAATATCGTGTGACTCGATAATACTCGCCCCGCTCAACCTTTACCGCTATTTTACCAACCTTTACGGGTCTCGCACCGTATTATTCGATATTTATTTATTAAAATTCACATTTTGGATCAACGGCTGAACACGAACTGAACGTATACTGACTTCCTTTGTTACAAAAATACTTTTTTTGATTTACTAAAATGAGTAAGTTTATTATTATATCAAAAGTTCTTAACTATCAGCTTTAAAATTTGACTATCTCTATAATCGAATAGTCGTAAGCGCGACTGCTATACTAGAGGTCATGGATCTGATTCCAGGGTCAATTGGATGTGTAACTTGTTAAATAATATAAATATTTATTGATTGATGATTATTGCGGAGCATAATTACAAATTATCTAGAGCTTACACGGTGAAGGAAAACATCGTGACGACACCTGCATGCCTAAGAGATTTTCTCGATGGCGTGTGAAGTCTACTAACCCACAATACGTTGCGTGCGTAATC
The DNA here is from genome assembly GCA_958496365.1 of Subacronicta megacephala. Classification (NCBI taxonomy): domain Eukaryota; kingdom Metazoa; phylum Arthropoda; class Insecta; order Lepidoptera; family Noctuidae; genus Subacronicta; species Subacronicta megacephala. The sequence continues at coordinate 2,185,676 of OY292516.1, forward strand.
TCTCTCGTTCTGACAGGAGACCCCTGCCCAGCAGTGGGACAATTTAATGGGTTGATGATGATGATTAATACCACGACCATGTCATAGCAATGTTTGCTAACAGATATTGAAAAGTAGTGCCATCTACATTTATAATTATAACAAATTAACTTAAAAGTGCATAAAGCAAATACTTCACAAATACCATTACGCTTGTAATCCCCGCTGTGTTTGGCTGAGGTGTTTTAATGTTCAACCACAGTTTGCTGGTATGTTAAGGTCCCAAGTAATAAAGGGCGAGCTTATTGCCATCCGAACTCCCGAGCTGCTACTGAGAAATACCCAATAACACTTTGCTCGACCTTGGAATCGATCCTAAAACCTCCGGCATAGCAGTCGCGATTAGAACCATTAGACTAACGAGCCAGTTCTGCCTACCTGTTAATTCTAGTTAGCGTTAGTATACACACTGGAGCAATTAACTAGATGAATCACCAATAGTTTGGAACAATAGGTACGGCAGGTAACACCATACGTCACGGGGGCGAGTTTGGCAATATAGTCATTAGTTTCTCCCTACCATCATTAAGTTGTGCTATGACCCCCATGGGAGGGGATGGTCCTTCGGTACTTGCGGTACCGAAGGACCGTCCTACCACAAAAACCATAAAGTGAACTGTAAATTATGCACATAAATATGAAGTGTGAAAAATATTACGCTTTAGGGATCAAAGTTTTATCATTTTGGTACTAGATATGCTCCCTACGATATATAAGTTTAACCAAAGTGAAGAAAGTCTTATTGTAATAGTAATGATAATTAATGTAACTTTTTATGGTCTCATGAAATGTATATTATGGATGGATTGTGTGAAGGTAGATAATTATGATGGAAAAGGGATTGAATGAAGAGATGACAACTAACAGGGATGAATGGTCGAATAGGACAGGCTGCGCCGACCCAAAATAAATTGGAAAAAGGACAGGAAGATGATGATGAAATGTAATTATTATTTTCGTAAATAGAACCAATCAACAAAAACAAAATTAAAATGAGTAAATTACAACCACTTTAATTTTATGCTTGGCAGAGATCGTACTGATTATGAGGTCACAAATCTATATATTATGTCATACAAATTCTATACCTACTTAAAATATACAGAACAGAAAGCAGAGCAACGAGTTTGCTCAACACTTGTATGTTTTATCTCATTTCTATTCATATAAAACAAAAAAAATATTTTTTCTATAGCGAAGATTTATATATTAAACAATCTCGCATCGTATAGGCTTTCCATACAGTTAGAGGCCAGCATAAACTGGTTTTGTATAGCTTGATGCGTAGCCGTGGGTACTATATGATAGCAAGAAGCACATTACAAAAGCTGAGGCAATCCAAAGCAATTGGTTAGGAATTTCTAGAATCAATCCTAGATACTTCCTAGAATATTATTAATCTCACAATTTCACAAAGGAGAATATATTACTTCGGGTACAAATACTTTTACGTTACGTCCTATAAATGGCCGTGCGCGATGAGGAAATTCAACAAAAGTGATTTTAAATCTTGTAGACACAATGTTGGACGGCTTTTACACTGTTCTGTAATATATGTTACAGTGAAAGTGAATTAATCTTTGTAGAGAGTTGTGGTGACTACTTACGAGTTTTAGGAAATAAGTTCTAGCCCAGACAGGCGTTTTATAAACCTTTGTGTAAATAATTTCATCACCACTGCTCCCGAAGCGGTGAAGGAATACATAGTTAGGAAACCGGTATGAACTAAAACCAAAAATTCTGGTAAGTACCAGAATTTGTTAAATAACACAATTATAACGACACTTCTAATACATTGCAATACGTCAAAAGCGCGACTAATTACCGACGATATCGGACCGCAATAATTTGGAGAAAGAGGAAAGATTTTGATTGTTTGTTTGTTATCGATGAACTCTGAAACTACTAAACCAATTTCAATAATTATAAAACACAAAGAACGGTACACTATGCCCAATAACTATAGGAAATTTATTGTCCTGACATAATCGTCATCCTTTAATAATAAGAAGAATAATGTTTTTATGTTTTTATATAATTTGTAAAAATATTTAAAAAATTAAACTAATATGTTGAAAAATAAATGGAAGAAGAAGAATAACTTTTATTTTCCATAAAGCAAAATAAAAAATATGACACAGTCTACAGTTGTACAAGATTTGCTTTTACAAATTATTAGGCTAAGCCTCGCGAACCCGCGCAAAGGTTATGTTACGGTGTAATAAGCGGCCATATTAAAAGGAAACCAATATATTACCCTTATAACTTTTAGATTCCACTTTATCAGTTGCTAACATATTTTATGTACGTTTAAAAATCCTCTTACGTAATTCTATTGTTGTTTTATGTTCAACCGTAACATTTTATGAGGTGAGCAGAGTTAGTACCTGCATGGGGGTAACTTTAAAACTATACAGAAGACAGTTTTAAGGGGAAGCTTCGCTTGTCTGCAATTTGTAGGTCTATAATATAATGTGGATTCATGAGAATTGTATTTACGACAGGAACATATAGGAACCTTATTGGCACCATGGAGATTTTAGCTTTTAATCGCGTTTGTGTAGTCCAGCGTCTTGAACATATTTCCAGGATAATATTTATCTCTGTAAATCGATATTTTAAAGACACTTGAACTTTTTTATAACGATATTGAGTCGGCCTCATTAGTCTAGTAGTCCTAAGCGCAACTGCAGCAAAATGTTTTTTTTCTTTATGGTATTACTCGGCAAACGAGCACGCGAGCTACCTGATGGTAAGTAGTCATCGCCGTCCATGGACATCTGCAAAAACAATGGAGTTGCAGATGCGTTGCCGAGGGAAAGGGAGGGGAAGGAGAAAGGAGAAGGAAGAGGAGTGAGGGAGGAATTGGGCCTCCGGCCCTCTCGCTCACCGAACGAAGCGCAAAATTTTATTAGGATTTCCTATAAAATTCTCAGTGGCAGCTCGGAATTTGGATTTGTGCCCAGTTAATGTCAATGGGCTCACCTAATACAAGGGACCTAAACATATCGGCGAAATATGGGTGTACCTTAGTATCTGTTATCTCTGCCTAACCTTTCGGGAAATACAGGGAAATATAAAATATGGAAATGTAAAGAAATGTGTATATTATTATGTAGCCCTGTTTTACAGGCCAGTGAATTTTGATTCAAACTGAAATTTACTTTAAAACTTGAAATATGATTCGGATCGATCACTAAGCTCCAATTTTCTACGGCATTAATTAAATTTGCGACCCTATTCTGGTGGCAAGTTCGTAATGGAGAATAAATTGGGTCCCTAAAGACGGTAGAATTGACTTCGGTTGTTTGATAATTTACTTTGTAGAAAAATTATACTGCCTTTTGATGTATTGTCAATACCAATAGTAGTCAGACTACTGGTAAACTGTGGTTGTACTATACGGTGAGCCGGAGGCCCAATTCCTCCCTCAGTGCCTTTCCTACTCCTTTTCTCTTTCCCTTCCCATTTCCTTAAATAGGCGCTGTAACGCATCTGCAACTCCTTTATTATTGCAGATGTCCATAGGCAGCTATGATTACTTACCATCAGGTGTCTCGCCGGCTCGTTTGCAGAGTTATCACATAAAAAAACATTTTTAAGAGCGCAACGTTTTGCAAACAACGCGTTTAAAACGCTCCGCGATGAACGACAGGGCGCGCTTACACGTTACCTTCCTAAACCGGTAACTCTTTAGAGCTTTATTTGCATTGCTGTTTTGAGTGAAATAAGTTTTTTTTTGAACCTCTTTTGGTAAGAATACTGAATATATACAGCTTCAAGCAAAAAAAAAACTACAGCAAAAAATTAAGCGAAACCCATAATATATTTTGATTCGGACGGTTCCCGCTTACTACTCAATTCCTCAATATTTATTGCGTTCCATAATCTAAACTAATATTTGAAAGAGGAAAGATTAGATTGTTTGTTTGTTTGTCTGCATTGAATAGGCTCTGAAAGTACTGGACTGATTTGAAAAATTCTTTCACCAATAGAAAGCTACATTACTCCTAAGTGACATAGGCTATATATTATCCCGTAAAATGACAAGAAACGTATACTCCACGCAGACGAAGCTGCGAGCGGAAAGCTAGAGTTTTATAAAGGTGGTATCATACTGTCTTAGATCATTATGGATCCTGTCGGACACAGCAAAATCAAAAGAGAGGAACAGGGTTTTACGAAGCAGTCCATATGCTTGTTTTTTTTATGGGATAACTCGGCAAACGAGCAGGCGAGCTACCCGATGGTAAGTAGTCATCGCCGCCCATGGACATCTGCAAAACCAAAGGAGTTGCAGATGCGTTGCCGAGCCTATTTAGGGAAAGGGAGGGGAAGGAGAAAAGGAGAAGGAAGGGGATTGGGGGAGGAAATGGGCCTCCGGCCCTCTCGCTCACCGAACGAAGCGCAGTAACGAAACGCTACTACTCGGACGTCGGTCTTCTGCGAGAGTCATATTCTTAAAAAAAGTAGGTAAATTTAATTCCATATATACAAACTAGAGTATTACCAGTGCTAACGTGTGTTGGGTCCCATTAGGTCCACATTAAAAGCATCTATTCTGTATCACATGGCAATGCCATTCAGCTAATTGGTTGTGTAATTAGTGCATTTAGTTTTAGCTAATATGTACCAAGTATAATATTAATGACAATTTAATCAGTAACAGTATGCATACTGTTGCGTTCATTCGGAGAGTGTGTGAGTAAAATTATCTACGGCAGTTTGGATTTGTGCCCGGTTAATAGCAATATGGTCACCCTGTATTTACATCATCATCATTATTGTTCATCTGTTGGACACTGTGTCTGCTCTCAGAAGAAGAGGAGTTATGCTATAGGCCACTTTCAAGTTCAGTCAAGTTATGTCCATCCTAAGGTTGCCTGGAAGAAATTGCAGACAGCGATAACGCCAGCGATTGTATATTTTTTTATTTTCAAATGTGTTTTACTATTATATTTTTCTGGTGTACAATAAAGTATATAAATTAATAAGCTAGGGTATATTGTGCGGGTTGGCAGACTTCACATGCCGTCGAGACAATCTCTCAGGCATGCAGGTTTTCTTACGATGTTTTCCGTCGCCGTTTAAGCGAGTGATGATTAATTATTTAACAATGGTTATATAACTAGGCAATCAGTGCTTATTGCTCAGTGTTACATGTTGTGGTTGTTAAATTTAACATATTTGCCTTACCCTTCGGGGAATATAGCCGTGATAGTATGTTTAACGACAAATAATTGTTATTCGAGTACATGAAATAAAGATATATAATTAACATCCAGAATAAGCCCTTTAACTACCTTTGGAATGCGATAGAAATATCTCGGCCAAGTTTCTGGCCGGTTATTTAGGGGAAAATAATTTTCATCCTAATTGCAATTAAAATCTTTGTATAAATACCGGGATTCCACCTTGGTAAATCAATTTTAATGAAAGCTGATGTTCGCTGGAGTAACCTGTCGTATTTTTTATGTAAGCCAACTAAAGTGAGCATAACATAAATGTAAGATTATAAGCCATTTCGCAGAAGTTGACCGCTTAGCCGCTTTTTTATTTTTATTTATTTGACCGTTTCTTGTGTTCTAGCTGATTTACTCATATTTCTTTTTATTTATTCTATATAATATTTATGTACTCTTGTGATCTCTTATATTACAAACCCTCACTATGCAATCTTAAATAATATATGTATACTAATCTCAGTTTTCGAGCGTCCGGTACTCGTGGGTCGCAGTTGAAAACCAGTGTTAGTACTTGTATTGATACCTAAAAAAAATGCTGAGCCCTTATGGCACTAACATATATATATTGACAATTTATCGTAGACTTTCTTACGTTTTTTGTCAATAAATTCATCTTTCTTTCTTACTTTCTTTCTCACTACCTCTCGCCCCATATTACATCTGAAAAAAACATACCGGTAAACTGTTGGTGTTCATTAGTCCACCTCTGTCTATTTATAAAATAATTATCAAAATCGCTTTAGTAGTTTAAGAGTTTATCGATTGCAAAAAAAGGAATCTTTTGTCTTCATAATATCAGTATAGAAGTACAGATAGATAATGTAGTTATTATAAACTTCCAACTTAATATATATTTTTTATTCACTACTTCAATATTCAAGCTAAGCATTTCAACCACGACTATATCAGGAAAAAAATGTTAAAAGCCCCAAGAGACAACATAACGGAAACTAGAACGCAATATTTCATTTTTTCCTTTTTTAGGGGGTCCTTATAACGGTGACCCCTTGCCCAGTGACCCAGTGACGTTTACTTTCTGTACTCCACTAAATTCATTACACCCCACTGCCTGAGTAACGTAAGCAGGTTTGCTCAGCTGTACTGTACGTACTCCAAACTACCTAGGTTTCACGTTTCCTTTTCTCTTGAGTCCATCCAAAGGTTAAGAGATCGCTGTCAGCAGTAAGACCGTCCATGGAACCACTCTTTGATTGAAAAAAATGTTCTTGTTTAAAGTTTTTTTGTTGTGAAATAAAGAATATTCTATTCTATTCTACTGCTTTGTATAATCTAAGACTACTAATCCTAGGGACTCCTCGGATTGTGAAGAAGTCACAGTTTGACGTACATCACTAATTTAGTAATAAAAACTCGTTACACTGCTGGACATCTTCATTCAACGTAGTGATATGACCATTGGACTGCTAAGTCAAATGTCTCGAGTTTAAATCTAAGGCAAGCACCTCTGACTTTTCGAAGTCATGGGTTGTGTAACTCCAAACGATAGATTGAAAAATAGTGTGATAAGACAACATTCCGATTTAAAGGATGAGAATATAGTGACACAAATTGAAAAGAGTATGCTGAGATGGTTTGGGCAGAAAGATGCAAATCGATTAACGAAAGAGATTTATAGAAAGGTCAGGTGCCTAGTACCCGAAACCGGCGCGTTTGTATGAGAATGTATGAATATGGACGAAGCAAAAGAAGTATGCAAGAATCGTAGCAAGTGTGATCGTAGCAATAGGAAAAAGGCGTAAGTGTAGGTATGTATACTTATGAATACTAGGCCTAATTTCTCCGTCAGTCCCATTCCTTCTCCTTTTCTTCTTCCCCTCCCTTTTCCCTAAATAGGCTCGGCAACGCATCTGCAACTTCTTTGGTTCTGCAGATGTCCTTACGCGGCGATGACTACTTGCCATCAGGTAGCTCGCCTGCTCGTTTGCTGGGTTAAACCTACCATAAAAAAACAAGGCAACATAAAAAACATTCTTAACACGAAAATCAAAGCTAGAATGACGTAAGAGAAATATTGGAGTACCTCCGTCATATTTTTCACTGTCATCACAAGACCACTTTACGCTCGGTCGTTTCTCAGACCTTAAAAAATAAATAAAAGACATTCACACATTCGACTCACGTTCGCCATGGTTCCCCTTATTTTGCACTGTTCACACCAGTGATAAGGGTGTGTATTGGGTACTATTGTATAAAAAAAGGTCTTACTTGTGTGGCCCACTTTATTAGGCTATAAGAACCCTCTTTCATCATCGGTATTTCCTAGAAGACTTTCGATACCGTCCTTCATGGAGATAAACTCTAATAACATTGAACTATTACTAACATTGACACGAGTTCAAAATATTTCTGTATACACATTTTGAGAGACTTGACGATTCTGTATTGTTTCTAATTTAGAAATCAATGGGTGATGATTTTTAATTTCATAAGTGAATTGTGGTGCAATCCGCCACAATTATAAAACAACCTCAGATCAAATAAAAATTTAAGATGGAACTTTGCGAACAAAGAAGTGGGGCCGGCTAAAACTACGCCTTGCCGTGTACAAACACAATTACAGGCACACACGTATACCGATACTGCGCCTTATCTTGTCAGTCGAGCTATCGAGCTATCGAAAGCTCGACTGACAAGATAAGGCGTAGTTTCGGTATTGTTATAAAGTGTAAAATTGAGTTTGTATAAGGCAAGGCGTAGTTTTAGCCGGCCTTTCTTTGTTCGCAAAGTTCCATCTTAAATTTTTATTTGATCTGAGAACCAACATAAATTTTCATTGTATAAATGTGGACGAAGCAAATAAAGAAGTATGCAAAAATCGTAGCAGATGGCGTTCTGTAGTTTCTGCCTACCCCTATGGGAAAAAGGCGTGCGTGTATGTATGTATAAATTTTCCCTGCATTTTAAACAGTAATAACGTCACGAAAAAAATACTCTCATTTCATTCTAATTTAGTTTCTTTTTATTATTATTTTATTTATGTTTAGCTTAATTCAAAAATGGAACTAGCAAGTCTGGCCATCAATAATTGCAATAGACTGTTTCAAAATTTTTCTCTCTTTCCTGCAACTATTCATAAGACATTTTGGCAGATATCCAAACGTTTCTACAATTTTTTTAAGTTCCGATGCCACGTGCAAATTCAGCACAAATTTATAACTTTATTGCAGTTTATATAGAGTCGATTTCTGAAAAACACGCAGATGAAGTCGCAGTCAGGCAGTATCTTATATGTTACACTCTCAGATCAAATAAAAAGTTAAGATGGAACTTTGCGAACAAAGAAGTGAGGCCGGCTAAAACTACGCCTAACGGTGTACATACACGCACACACGTATACCGAAACTACGCCTTATCTTGTCAGTCGAGCTACGAGGTATCGAAAGCTCGACTGACAAGATAAGGCGTAGTTAACTAATACATATGTGCATGTAATTGTGTGTTGTACACCGTTAGGCGTAGTTTTAGCCGGCTTCACTTCTTTTTTCGCAAAGTTCCATCATAACTTTTTAATTGATCTGAGGGTACACTGCATAATAATAAAAAATAACAGATAAATCTCAATAACACTGTTCGACCTCGGAATCGAACCCTGAAACTATATCTACCGTAGTAGTCGCAACATAGCAGTCGCGCTTAGAACCTCTAGACTAATGAAGCAGTTCATTATAATGACAAATATATATTTTATTCAAATTTCCTTAATAAAACCAAAGCTACAAATAATAGAAGTCGTATTAATATTATTTCAGTTGCCAAGACATCCCCTGAAGCGACAGGAGACCTGTGCCTAATGAATGTAAGGGTACCCATTTACCTCACTCTGTGAGATTTATAACTACAACAATAACAAGTAAATATGTGGATTAAATGTAGTTGCTACGAGAAAAATGAACCGAATATTTGACGTCATGGTTCCTCTTGACATCATCTCGATCTCTTGCATAGAAGCTATATAAATAAAAAAATATAATGCACTTTTATGCGTACCGCTAAAATGTGGAATGATCTTCCCGAGTGGGTCTTCCCAAACGGTTATAATCTGGGTCTTGTCTTTAAATTACGAGTGAATCGGTTTCTCCTAGGCAAGCGCATTCCATACAGTATCGCTTAACATTAGGCGAATTGGCGGCCAAGCGTAGGCCTATCATGAATAAAAAAAAAAACAAACGACAATGTCAAAGAAAAACTATAACACTTGGCTCGACAGGAGAATCGAACTTAATTCGTCAAGCTCTGCAGCTACGCTTGCGACCATTAATCGAGAAGGCAGTCTATTAAAAAAATCATCATCATCCTACTCTATTCCATGTTGGGGTGAATCGGCTTCCAGCTTCTCTAAATGCGGCTGTATTTGATACGAAGCGACCGCCATCAGACCTCGGCAACCAAACTTCAAAACCGATATTCATAGAATTGGTTCTCCTATCTACCTCTGCTTGACCATCTCGTTTGTCAAGTGGTTCCAAGCGCGACTGCTACGCTAAAGATCTTGGGTTTGAATCACAGCTCGAGCAATATGTCACGATGTTTCCCGTCACCGTTTTTGGGAGCAGTGGTGAGGAAATAAATTGCACAAAGTAAAGCCGGTTGCCGGTTCGAACCCCACCCATTGCACTACCGACGCGAACCCACTCGTAACACAAGCATTTAGCTTAGCACGAGGGGTTAAAAAGAATACTAGCAATGTGTGACCCACATCACTAGTAAGCTTTTAAAAAAAAAAAAAAAAAAGCGCCTGTCTGGGTTTGAACTTTCGAACAACAATTCGTAACTCACGGCCGTAACCACTAGGCACACCGCCCCTGAACATTTAAAATCATATCAAATCATTTATTCCTTTGCAAACATGGGTATAAAATATACATAGATATTGTAACAGTTTAAGGCCAACAGATGTGCATGCAAATTGTACAGTTCAGTCATTTTTAATTTATCTAAACAAATGTATGATCATTACTAAGCATACATCGTCATCACAATCAATTATAAATAGAATATCAAATTATAAAGTTATATAAAAATACAATAATGTTCATTTATTATACCTATACGTATTCACTTACATATATTCCGAACAAAAGGCGGTCACTCTAAACATTTAACCTAAACAAAGACTTCCCGCGTTCTCTTGACCTCTGCCATTGACCCATGACCCGTTTGACCTGCCAATGCCCTAATCCCGTCGAGGCCATCACGAAACTTATGGTGCCTAAAGCTTTTCGTTATATTGATATCGTAAGTTTGTAAGCATCTTTTTTTTGGTAGAATATACAGGGTTAAATCAAAGTCGTGGGCACATGCGACCTATTAATCATTTACTTATTGTTAGAAACATTATGGCAGTAAATCTATAGGTATTAATGAAACCTTAACAGTATTATAATGAAGTATTTAGTTGGCATGACTGTAGTATCTCAATTCTTGTAGTATCCGAACAATTAAGGCATGCGCCGCGCTTAATATTAATTTGATCCTACAAGATTTTATTGGCATTTATTAAGAATTTTGTGATAGTTTTTTTTTTGCATTAGTATTTCTTTAGAAGGATGTTAAGGAGGCCTTTGCCCAGCAGTGGGACGAAATAGGCTAGTAAAAAAAAATAATTCTTTAGATACTTTCTAGGTACTAGTCTAGTGGTCCTAAGCGACAGCTACACTAGAGGTCTTGGATTAGATTCCCAGGTCGAGCAAAGTTTTATTGAGTTTTTCTGTGAACTTCCCAGTAGCAACTCGGAGTTTGGATATTATATTCATACCGAGGAACTGTGGGTGTACATGAAGTATATCTAACCCTTCGGCGAATACAGGCGTGATTGTATGCGTTATTTTATTTTGTCTGGAGAGGCAGATTTGCTAAAGATATTTTGTAATTTAAGCATGAATACGTACATTTTATTCGTTGTGAAGAATGTACTTAGGTACATTGTTTGTATAAAACTACAATTCTGCAATAAGGTTAAAGTGATTACGCAAGAAAAACTGGTCCATTCCATTTCCTGTTACAATTTCGTCGTTGAACAAGATGCGACATATCCACGTCAGTGTGCTTGTTCTGATGAGGGTAGAGGTAAAAGGGTTGGTTCGTTATACTTGAAACTAGAACGATGTAAGTAGCCATACCTGTAACATCTGTTACGACGTTCTGTAGTTGAGGTATTGATATTTATAGTATTCGTTGCCGTAGCATAGTTCGTTCGGTTCTAAATACAAAAAGCGTAAGCGACAATACCTTTGATGTTTCTTACAACGTTTGAGTGTAGTGGTATCGTTATTTTAGTCGTGAGAGGATAGGAAGCGAATCTTTACATATGTGTTCGAGTAGGTACTATCTATCGTGCAGTATATAATCCTTAGAATACATAGTAAAATATTTCGAACTTTAATATTGCAGATACTTTTTAATTAAAATTCTTCAACTACCTCATTAGTCCAGTGGTCCTAGCGCGTGTGATTTCTACGCTAGAGGTCTTGGATTTGATTCTCAGTCAAGCAAAGCGTTATTGGGTTTTTCTATGAAATTTTTAGTAGCAACTCGTGTCTGTCGATTTGTGCCCGGTTAATGGCAATAAGCTCGCCCCCTATTACATAGGACCTAAACATACCGGCAAATTGTAGGTGTTTATTAGTACACCTCTACCTTACCCTTCAGGGAATACAGGCGTATGTTAAGTTATGTAAAATTCTAGTTCGGAGTAAAATTCAAATTCTAGCTGTATTGGTACCATCGCATCGATAAAATATTCTGCTGCTAAGCAATAATATGTCAACATTATTGTGTTTCAAAGCCAGTAAAATACTGGGCAAGGAGGACTTAAGGGGGATCGTCTCGCCTATGGCGCCAAATTCAATGGTTTTTCGTAAATTGTACACACGGCTATACGTCAACATATACAAATCCAGTATAAGCTGATCTCACGTTGTATAGGCTTTCCAAACAATGAGAAGCCAGCATAAATTTGTATAGCTTGATGTGTAGCCGTGAATACGTCAATAACAAATTCTAGATTGGGAAAATCAGGGTCTGTTGCTTTCACTTAAAGGAGGCCTATGTCCCGCAGTGTACGAAAACGGGCTGATGATTATGAAGAAGATGATGATGATGATACGCCTAAACAAGGACTCAAGATAACAATGTTTGAATGATACCACTAGTATTGCTGGCTTCTATAGACTGTGGTTGTCGCTGGTGACTCGTATCATCGTCAATCCATACATTGTCCCACTGCTGGGCAGGGGTCTCCTCTCAAAATGAGAGGGATTAAGGTAATAGACAACCATCCTTGCACGACCTCCTCTCAGAATGAGGGGGGTTGAAGTTGACAAACTTCACACACCGTTGAGAAAATATATCAAATACAAAGACCCGTATCTATATGCTTGTCTTATAATACTCGTAATATATCTTCAAGAAACTATTATTTATAATAAAACATTATATGCTATTTTTACAACTTTATGTAAAAAGTAAACATTTAAATAAAACTGTGCAGTATGGTACAGAATTTATTGAAACGTATCAATCTTTTAACAAAATAACAACTTCAATACATTTCTCATTCAACGTAAAATCCTGTACAACGTTTCGTATCAACAAGTATAACAATGCAGTATGGAAGTGACGTAACACAAACTGCGACCAAGACGCGCATCCAGCGACCAATAATGTACGAGAGCTCAACACACAGACGGGTTGAAATTATGAGGTCACTGTCTCCGATGTGCGCAACATATAATTTATTTTCTAATCAATTTATTTTATTTTATGTTTTTATTCTTCAAAATCAAATCTTTATACACAAACTCTATATAAACTTTTGTACACTTAGATTATTATTAGTACCTTTTAATTGTCAAAAACTGGTTGCATGATTCCAAATATTAGGTCTTATTGGTATAGGTGGAGATGGAACGTCTGGGAATACAGCACTAACAATTTTTGTTATCAATATGAAAATTATGCCGTTTAATGTGAAATATATGAATAGATCAGGAACAATAATGTCAATAAATCTGACCGTTTACTTAATAGTTTTCTATTTTCTTTTTTTACGTATATGATTTTAATTTGATGGTATCATCACGAATATTAATTGCAATTTACCCACGCGTAGTTTATATTATACTTACTATCTGTTACATGTAACTTCACTTGCATACTACAGGACTCTCCTTCTCTAAGGTCTATTTCTAGGTCTTAGAGAAAGAGAGAGTCCAAGTGGCTTAGGTGCGAAAACGTGACAAATAAAAAGTCAGACAGAGTTACATTCTCATTTATAATATAGTTATAGCATTATGTAACTAGTTAGATATATAATTCCCAAAACTTGCTTTGAATATGTCGAGAGAATAAATGAAAGAAGACAAATACATTTTTAAGCTGAATATCACCGGAAGCTTTGGGAAGGGATGCCCCAAAAAGATACACCAACCTTATTGGTGAGGTCCTCAAAAAGGTCAGGTGCGTAGTACTCGCAACCCTCGCGTGTGTATGACAAGATTTATGAGCCCGAACGAAGCAAAAAGAGGATATAAGAATTGTAGCAAATGGTATTTAAAATTCGTAGTTTCCACCTAACCCTATGGGAGAATACCGCCAATATTGGTATTTTACACCGAAGAAAATCGAAAAAAAGCTCAATGTCAATGTTAATTTTTGTGTTTGTTACATATGGATATCTTGAAAGGTTCAAAAGATATGAACATTAATATATTTGGGATCGGTAATAACATGATAAACGCAAATAATACCGCAGGAGACACCTACTCGTAGTTTAAAAAGGAATGATTATTATTTCATTTAACTAAAATTACATTGCATATCATTCTACACATCTCATTATAATTCTTGTAATACGTCCAGTATTGTTTTATTATGGATTTGGGTTTTTAAATACACATTTGAAAAACCTAAATCCGTGTTAAATATTTTTTTAAATTAAAGTCACCTCTTTACCCTATCTCTCACCTACGTATTTACTCGTATTAATGAGTTAATTCCAAAATAAAATAAAGTAAAAGGCTGCCTCATTAGTCTAGTGGTCTCCTAAGCGCGACTGCTATGCTAGAAGTCCTGGATTGGACTTCCAGTTCGAGCAAAGTGGTATTGAATTCTCAGTAGCAGGTCAGTTTGGATGTGTGCCCAGTTAATGACAATAGGCTCGCCCCCTATTAAATGGGACCTAAATATACCATAGAAATGTAGATGTACATTAGTACACCTCTGCCTTTAGTCCTACAAGGAATAGAGGCATGGTATGTTTATCATATATTTAAGATAAATTACAATGCATATCATATTAAACATTTTCTTTGAAATGAAATGAATTGATGAAATGAAATGATATTTATTTCTGTAAATAGATCTTTTAAAGACACTTTTACAAGTCGCTTTCTTTTACATATTTTTAAACTAGATGGCGCCGACATTTCCTATCTGACGACCTCTGAGAAGAAATGTCGAAACAGACTCAGACAATCATGGTCTCTTTTAAAGTCCAGACAATAGTTATATCATAGATATGCGAGTTTTACAATGTAGGGCATAATCTAGCTTTTATTGAATACAGTTAGTATTTTAATGGTTTCTAAATCTACATTTCAATAACTAAATCCGGCTTAATAACATTGTTTAAAGTGGCCTTTATTACCTTTCACCTAAATGAAATAAAGTAAAAAATAGAAAAATAAACTAAGCGAAGACACAGCTCTGGGTATTCACACAGGCAGCTAACATAGACCTAAGCAAACACACGTGTTTGCAGTCCGCCTTACGATCCGACACACATATAACAGCTAGACCAACGTTACATGCCGCTGCGGGTATTACTGCTGTTGCATGTACTATCACGGCGAATATTTTATCCGAAGATAAATTCTACTAATTTCTTCTCTTGTCAGTAATAATAATAATTGTTTATTATATAACTGTTTATAATATTTAAACAAGAGCGGTGGAACATAGTCAATGTAAAAATAATTTATTCAAAATATACTACTAGGTAGGTCTTGAACGTCATTTATACATTAAAGACAGTCCCCAAAGAGATCGTCCTTCACCTCTTCCTAGTGTTTTAGCCGTAGACAAAGTATTTAAGAATAAATATAACCGTAACTACACACCAAGGGCATAGCTTACAGTCATCCTAGGGGGTAAGTGGGTTAACCTGCCCATACTAAGTCACACCTACATCTTGGGAGGCAGTAGTTTTAGTACATTTTGTATCAACTAGCCAATCATATTTCCTCCCTGTTCGCTGTGGTTCAATAACTGGCTAGTGGTTCTTTTCTGCTCATTTAAAATTGACAAAATATAATTCCCATGTAAAGTATAGCACAGCTAAAGCAGTGCCAAATAAAACTAAGCGAATAAAACCTGTTCTTAATTCTCAACTATAACATGAGTCGTAAATAGCAGTCTCTTATATCATATCATTTTATATTTCTCTGTCGGTTAGCTTTGTTATGCTCAGTAGAGCTTTAAACTAAATGCTTGTAGCGGCGTCTACAAATTGTCTA
Source organism: Subacronicta megacephala (assembly GCA_958496365.1). Classification (NCBI taxonomy): domain Eukaryota; kingdom Metazoa; phylum Arthropoda; class Insecta; order Lepidoptera; family Noctuidae; genus Subacronicta; species Subacronicta megacephala. The sequence continues at coordinate 2,201,496 of OY292516.1, forward strand.
CGATATTGTAGCACTTCGTAGTGCGCGTAGACGAGCAGTAGTTTTTATTTGATGTCGTTGTTTATTTGTGATATGTTTTGGTGTTATAAGTTTTATACAGTGTGACTCGTTTTTAGAAGCCTATATCCAGCAGTGGGTGATATTGGGGTATGGATAATGATGTGTTAATATACAGATGATATACGAAATACATTTTTTACCGAGGGTTATAGGGAGCGAAAGTATTGTCCTGTCCTATTGTATTGTCAAATCCAAACTCCGGGCTGCTATTGATATTTTCATTTAAAAAATTACCACTGCTCGACTTAACAATAAAAATCTAGGATCTCTAGCGTAGTTCTCGTGAGTAGGATTATCAGGCCAATCAGGCAGTTTGTGTGAAGGTTGACAATTTTATAAAATTCAAAAACAAGTGATTACCTACAAAAGTTCCTAATACCGGACTCCCATAGTCGAGACTTTTTTATCATATTTGAGTCCTTATATTTAAATCACACGCTTATGTTATTTATGTAGGCACTTTGTAATTTAAATGTAACACATTAACGATATAAATTTGGAAATAACATGAATAAAAAATAACTATTCATGATAATTACCTACCTTGTTATTTTTTCTGTCATTTCCTCTTCTGTAAAGTATCCTCTTGTTATTTCCTTCCAACTTCTTGAGCACTGGAAAATCAAAACAAAGATTTATGTTTTACAGAGTCATCTCTGTGTTATATGAAGATAAAGGAATATAAAGCTTGTTACACACAATATTGGCCGTCGTGACCATTTCTGGTAGACGTGAGAGGAATGTGAGATATGGGACAGTTACACATAACTATGAGCTTTATATTAAACTAGCTGTTTCCTGCGGTTTTGCTCACTTTTCAAAGTACTTCGTGAGATAAATGGTCTAATCTATATCTGTACCAAATTTCATCAAAATTGGTTCAGCAATTTAGGCGTAAAAACGTAACGAACAAAAAACGAGGAGACAGACAGAGCTACTTTTACATTGGTAATGTCTCGGGTAGAACCTGGGACATGCAGATAGGCTATCTTTTGACTCAAAAAAGCAATAGAAGCTATAAGAATTAAAATACCATAAAATTCCTTTATCTCGATTTATTTCACGTCGGTTCAGATTTCTTCAAATAAAAATCTACCTACTGCCGTGTCTTAAAATGTTTACGTTCCAAAAACGAACCTGGTACATTTATTTGCTACATACAACACTTAAGTCGGTGCGAGCGGACATTTTATAACTGTTAGAGTGAATTTATTTACAGTGTGTCTAATACTGCTTTTACGCCATCTTTAAAAGCACGGAACGGGCCGTAAACATATTTTAAGATGGCACTTTATGGGTAGAAGCGTGAGTTTTGGAAGTCGGATCCCGCCTAGATTTTAGGGACAGATTTGAGCGATACGATGGAATAAAGTACATGATAAAATAAGTTTTCGTAATTATACTCGTACTTGTCGGTTTGTATTACAATACTACATGAAATATTTACGGCCTGTCTTTAGCATCCATTGTAATTACCCTGTTAAGTTTCATAATAATCGAATGATTAGTATCTATAGGAATGCATAATTATAGAACAAATAAACAAATATTCACTTTTGTGTATTACATAGATTAGGCAAAGTGCTACGACTCGCCCCTAATATCGGCAAACTAGTAACATATAGTATAGCCGGTAATAGGTGTGAGCCTAATACTGGGCACAAAATCTAAACTGTATGAATGCATAGGTATAAGGATATTCCCCAATATCGGCACACTTATGATATTAACACAAAAAGTCCAGAAATCACAAGTTGTGCAGTTTAATAAATAATGAATAATATTGAATATTCTCTTAGCTGCAGTGCAGAGGCGATTAATTAATCAAGTTGATTAAATATTTACTGTGAGCATACAATCAGTGATTGCTAGGTGTTATATGATAAATAAAATACCATTATAATATATTGAAATTTCGTAGTAATTTTCGGTTATTCTTTATGGAACGGACAAACGGTACCTACTCATGATTTTATGGTTAAATGTCATCAGAACCAAATACTATACATATTTCATATGACTGGGGTTCACAAGAACTGTGTAAAAAAAAAAAGTTTAACATATCGTCACGACTGTATTCCACAAAGGGTCAGGCAGAGGTAAATTTATTGTAAAACTTACCATCCATGTTAATTACATTGTGAAATGCAATAAACATTGAGTATTGAGGTGCACTAATGTACACCCACACTTTGCCGGTATGTTTAGGTGCCATGTAATAGGGGACGAGCCTATTGCCATTAACCGGTCACATATCTAGACTCCGAGCTACTATTGAGAATTTCATAGAAAAACTCAATAACACTGCTCAACCTGGGAATCGAACCAAGGACCCCTACCGCAGCAGTCATGCCTGAGATCACTAGACTACTGAGGCAGATCTTTAGTTTATTAAATAAAAACTACACAGAGCAACCGTTCTACATCTCTAATGACTGAAGAAATTTGGTTAATACTACACTTTAAATTCATTTAACCCTTAAACATTCACGTGATGGTATGCACGACTATGCGTGCATTTTACGAATATTATTAAAAGTAAGGCATGTTGCACACGCCACACCTATAACATTACTTTCGTATTATCAGCAAAAAGTAATCTTTTATGGAATAAATATTAAAGTAAAAAGTAATGTTCATTTTTGACCATATCGTGTAATTAAAACTTTAATCAGTTTTGTATTTTCTAGCTACTTATTCTGTATCTATTCTTACATAATATACTATGACGCTTGCTTTCCCCGACAGGTTAAGCAGAGGTGTATTAATGTACACCCACACTTTGCCAATAGGTCCCATGTAATAGGGTGCGAACCAATTTCCATTAACCGGGCATAAAATTTAGACTCCGAGCTGCTGCGGAGAACTTCATATAAGAATTCAAGAGGTTTTGCTCGACTTGGGAATCAAACCCAGCACTGGTGACGTAGCAGTTGCGCTTAGGACCATTAGACTAATGAGGCAGTAGAAGCTATTTCTGTTCTAAACCTTCATTACCTACAAAAACAAACCACGCTCAAACACAAAATCAAATAGGAACAATCACTTATACGTATATCGTTATATTATGGGTGTTAAAAATATGTCTTACTAAACTTACTAAACTACATTGAAATCATAAAAAATAATTGAAATAGGTATAAAACTAAAAAAACTACCATTATATTCAACCAACAAAATAATAACGGGAATCGTAGTACTGCCATAAATCAGAAATGATATTTAGTTAACAACTTGCCTACAAATACCCTAAACACCAAACGCCTCATTACCATAACAGACTTACAAACATACCCATACAAGAAACATGAACGTCTTGAGCCATACAAAATGCCTACAATTTGTTCCCGCATTGAAACGATCGCGTGTGTTACCAACCTTAGCTGTCAAAATCTGCATTACACAACCGGCTCTGGTATTACAATAATTAATTTTCTACTTAGCCTGTAATAATTTCAGGTAGAAACAGTTGCGAGAATAATTAATATTACGTTAGAATTAATATATTTTCTTCTGAGCCCCGGCACTAGTAGGGTTGGTCGTAAATTGGGTTGTATTCAATTAGTATGTCCTGTCAATCTGTTAATGCCACTGTTATATTGTTGAAGCCATAAAGTTTAGGGTTTCAGGCCTGTTTATTTAAAAAAAGATAAATACGTTGAGTCTTTATTGATCATAAATTGTGTTATTTATAACGCGAACAACTTTACAAAAATAATTAATCAAATATACATAACTAACAAGATTAACTAACTAAACAAATATTACATGAATTAAATAAAAACTAGACTTATTTTTGTAACTAAAAGAAAGTTTAAAAAAGGGCATCAAAAAACTCGTCTGCATAGCTATCATCCGGGATATTGTTGTTATTTTGTAAAATTTCAGTAGACTCGTAGATAATAATCAGAAAAAAACCGACCAAGTACGAGTCGGACTCGCGCACGGAGGGTTCCGTATCATTACGATTTATGACGTAAACACGACGTAAAAAAACTATTTACTAAATCTCGTCCAAACCAATTTTCGGTGGGAGTTTACATGGTAATCTACATCATTTATTTTTTTAGTTTTATCGTCCTCTTATTTTAAAAGTTACAGGGGGGGGACACACATTTTACCACTTTGGAAGTGTTTCTCGCGCAAACTGTTCAGTTTAGAAAAAAATGATATTAGAAACCTCATTTTTGAAGACCTATTCATAGATACCCCACACGTATGGGTTTGATGAAAAAAAAAATACTTTTAGTTTCAGTTCCAAGTATGGGGAACCCCCAAAATTTATTGTATTTTACTATTTTTGTGTGAAAATCTTAATGCGGTTCATAGGATACATCTGCTTACCAAGTTTCAACAGCATAGTTCTTATAGTTTCGAAAAAAAGACTGTGACACGATCGGACAGACAGACAGACAGATAGACAGACAGACAGACAGATAGACAGACAGACAGACGGACATGACGAATATATAAGGGTTCCGTTTTTTGCCATTTGGCTACGGAACCCTAAAAAGAAATAATCTTACAAGATACTATTTTGTTCTAAAAATCACTGAGCTGTCGACGGATCTCAATAAAACGGGTCCCCACTCAGAATGAGAGAGGTTCATTTAGTTCACCAAAAACGAATTATTTTTTCTCAGTAAATTATAAATAACGACCTAAAATTGGCCCTTAGACACCCCTTAAAGCTAACCTGAGAAATGGATACAGTCCAGATTAAAATAAGATTAATTAACTAGTCTCTACAATGTTCTCTTTTTGAAGTTAATACCAGCCCGACTAAGCAGAACTAAAACCAGTATTCTTTGAAAAGAAAAGATAGTGTCCAAGTTCTAAATTCAACATGAATTATTGTTTTACAATTATAACGTGAATAAATTAAACAAGGCTATTATGAAAAAGCCTTAATATTTTTTTTTCTTAAAAATATACCTATACCTATTATATTAAAAATATTAATTCGAAAAGAGGTTATATTAAAGAATACGACTGTATTATCCGAAGAGATATGCAGTGGTGTATAGTACAACCACTTACACTGTTATGTTTTAACTTTTTATGGCTATGGCGTCGCACTTGCTATTATTATGGTGGCCGGTTCGAAACCCACCCATTGCACTACCGATATGAACCCATTCGTAACACAAGCATTTAGCTTAGCACGAGGGGTTGGCAAGAATACTAGTAATGTGCGACCCACATTGCTAGTAAGCTTTTTTTAAATAATTATGTAAATAATTAGGTACTATTTGTCTTATTTTGCTGCTAATATCATCATCAGCCCGCATTAGTCCACTGCTGGGCATAAGCCTCTTTAAGTGAACTCTATTATATTATTATGATAATTATTAATTATTCATTTCCCATAATACCAGGAACCTTTTTAAATTTTCGGCGTAAGGACAGCCCTACAAGTACAATCCTACACCGCAGCCGACTCTGGGGCACGCAACTACACCATTCATCATAATTCCACACGTCTGTTCTCAAATCCGTATACTCATACGATCTGCATTTTTTCGTATATTATGATTTATGATATGTTTTCATTGCCTGGAAAATTAAACATAGAAAAAAAATTCCATGAATGAGATAAATACATAATAACCCTTTTTAGATAAAATAAACTGACTGCCAGATTTTTTATTAAAAAAGACTGCCTCCTTAACCTAGTGGTTCTAAGCGTGACTGCTACGCTAGAGATTCTTGGTTTTGATTCCCAAATGGAGCAGCACGGAAATTTTTAGGTGCAGCTCGTAGTTTCGATTTGTGCCCGGTTAATAGCAATTGAATCGCGCCCTGTTACATGGTACCAAAAGGCGAACGGTAAGCGCTCATTAGTACACTTCAGCCTAACCCTTCGAGAAATACTGCATTATTATTTTTTTCAGACGCCTCTCACAGATCTCAATTATATCTAAAGGTTTTCTATTTATAGACGGAAATAAATAGGAACGAGTAACATTATCATTATAGCAATATCTTTTCTGGTTCGAAAACCACTTACACAAAAAGCTAGGAGTTTTCGTTCGTCCCATAAATTGACTTCCTCACAATAGCGGAAAATAAATCTATCTATACCTAATTCATAATCTTTATACTATTAGAAGGCCATTTTTAGAATCTTTTAATGTCCAATTAAGTATCATCATATACCCCAAAAGCACTTAGACAAGTCTCTTTTCATTAAGTTCCGCTTCATTTGCTAATTAAGTTAGAAATTAAAAGAGACTTACGTCGATACGTAATTAAAGAAGGCAATCAAATTATAATGCGCTCCTGTTCTGTAACTTTTTTTAGCTGGTTTCATTTGGTGCCTCGGACAATAGGGACGTGGAGGTTCTTCGATATAAGGTCTTGATATTAGTTTTGTAATTAATATTTAAAATAAATTAATAGTAGAACTGATGTGCCCGCTATTTACTGTGTTCACATAATGGGGAAAATTTTACAAAAAGTCCTGTCAAAATAGATGTATTTTACATACAATACAGCACCATATCCAGTCTTAAAAATTTTGGTAATTTATTTGTAAAAGTGTCTTTCATAAATATTTGCATGCTATATTATCATAGCAAAATATTTATGCGCCATTTAGATCTCATATATCTACCATATTTTCATGGCAATGAATTAATATAAATTTATTTTTTATAAAACAAAATACAACTATACAATAATGATCCAGAAATTTCATATATACGAGTAAGTATTATTTATTACTTTACTAAGCCATTATATACCGACCAAAAGCTGATCTTTTCTGATTCTTCAAATAATGCTGTAAACCTTACATTTTAAAAAATATGATCCCAACAATATCCGCACCCACACAATTATAATATGTATAACAGCAAAAATATCGACACCTAACAATCGATAACACCACATCCCTAGTGGTCGTTAGAGCACGAAATCACGTTAAATGCCGTTCGGAAATTAAAGCGGATACTAAGTCGGATACGACGTGACCAGATGCCGACCTCTGCGGATAAAAATATGTTTTATAGTAGAATATGGTACAAACAGGTACTTATACAAGTGATCTTGAGATATTAACCCATTACGACTGCTACGCTAGACGTCCGTGGTGTGATCCCCAGGTCGAGCAGTGTTTTTTTTTTCCTATGATATTCTTAGTAGGTAGCAGCTCGGAGTCTGGATTTGTGCCCGGTAAATGGCAATAGGCTTGCCCTCAATAGGGAGTCGCCGCCGTCGACCAATGTTTAGGTCTCATGTAATAACATGAGACCTAAACATACCAGCGACGTGTGGGTGTACATTAGTACACCTCTACCTAACCCTTCGGGGAATACAGGCTTGAGGGTATGTTATATATACCCATAACCTGTCGTAACCATTACACGTTTATCAAAAATATCAATTAGCAGCAGTTTTACCTCTATTGCAAAAACATTGTAGCGTTTCCATCATTAAGCTAACATACCATCACGCCTGTATTCCCCAAAGGGTTAGGCAGACGGGCACCTACTTAATGTACACCCAAAGTTCGCTGGTATGGTTAGATCCCATGTAATAGGAGGTGAACCGGAAATATATCCAAACTGCGAGCTGCTACTAAGAATTTCATAGAAAATCTCAATAACACTTTGCTCGACCTACGAAACGAATCCAAGAACTCTAGCGTAGCAGTCGCGCTTTTTACCACTAGACTAATGAAGCAGTTGACCATTGAGCTATTATTAATTTTTTATAATCATTCCGATCAATTCTGAGAGCTTTGAGAAGTATGTGTGGTGTTACGCTAAAAGAGTGAGAAAAAGTGTGATAAGGGAGCGTTGTGGAGTGAAACAAGATGTAGTAACAAGGATTGAGAAAGGCATGTTAGGATGGCTTGGTCATGTAGAGAGAATGGATGAACGGAGATTGACGAAACAAGTATATAATGGTGAGTATGGATGGACTAGTTGGAAGAGGAAGACCTCGGCGAACGTACCGCAACCAAATTGCGGGTGTTCTTAAAAAAGGCCAGGTTCCGAGCACCCTAAACCGACGGTCATGCATGAAGAGATTAATGAATGTAGATGAAGCGAAAATAGTGTGCCAGGATCGTAGCAAGTGGAAATCTATAGTCTCTGCCTACCCCCATGGGAGACAGGCGTGACAATATGTATATATGTATTCTGATCAATTTGAATACTTCTTATTTCAAAATATATCTGAATTTTAGAAGTACAGGTAGTATAGCTGTACTTCTAAAATTTAGATTTAAATTAAGAAACCTTACACTAACTTTAAATCTACTCGGAAAATTAACACTCAATTTGTTTATGAAACTTCAAATTTGTATTGCCATTTACGAAAATAAACTCTATCCCAGCTCGCTTAAGGTTCCAAACGTTCTGTTGGCAGTTACAAAGGTTGATGAATAACGTCTTTAGATCATTTCATTCGTTCGAGTATTCGACACCTTCGATGTAGGAAACACTTAACTTATCTCCGGGGACAGGTGGCGTACAGCATGCTCCCTAATATTATTTAATTAATTCAACTTTGAGAATATTTAGCATGTTCTTGACGGTAAAAGAGGAGTGGGTAAAATCAGACAAACGTTAATCATAGATTAAAGATAATATAATTTGAGGAGATTTTTAGATAACATATAATAATATGAAAACAACTAAGAAAAAATAAAACAAAACATTTATTTCGTACAAATAACACACGCAAGCAATATTATAAAATTATAATATACAAAAGTCGTAGCAATGGGCGTTCTATTGTTGTATGTATGTAGTGTAGTAGGCACCAATATATTTAATTAATATTTAAGCATTAGATTGCGTGTTGTTTGGTATTAAATTGGGCGTGTTACTTAAGTGAGAGTGCTATTTACATTCTGAACAATGATTTGTTAAACAATCGTGCTTACAAATTTTAATGTGCTGGCGAAATTCGGACAATTTTAAATAAATCATTGTCACACATAAAAAATGGACACATTACAATATAACGATTATTGTAGCAGCTGCAATAATACGCTAGCGGTGTTAAGGGGTATCACGTTGATGAAAAAAAATATTTTATCAATCCAATATTAAAATTGATAGCCTTGGTAATTAGTCAATGTTGGTGCTTCGCTGTTGTAATTTCAAGTTTATTTAACTGCTTACTATATTTACAAAGAAGTATTCTTGTGTTTTATCCATATATTGTGGTTAAAGAAACTTTATTCCTCAAAATATCAGTTCAAACATATACAGCCTGCTGTAGCCGAACACTGTAGCTAAATAAGAAAAAAATCACTCGAAAAAATCTATACCCACACAATTTACAGAGCAAAAAAGTACAAAATTCAACAACCCTAAATAGAAGCCTAAGCGACTCAACACTTCCTCAGCTCCGAGCTAAATTCGATTTCTAAACAGGACACCCTGTAAGGCGAGCGCAAGAAATCTAAATTGAATCGAAATTGAAAGAATTTCCGTGTGTGAACGCCTATTGTCGTGTGTGTACACAAGTTGTGTATGTGTGTGTGTTTATGGGGTTTTCTTTAAGCTGATTGTTTCTTTATAATACTGTAATTTATTTTCGCGCTTTGCAGTTTATAGGTCAGAAGATGAGTAGGATTTTTTTTTCCATTTTAAACGGATAACCCGTTTCCGTTCCGTTCTTGCCTCTATATTTTTTTTTTGTTTTTTCGACGGTGATACTATTAATTATGGCTATTCAATTTTCTTTGGATACTTAATTTTATATTCTAAATTAAATCATATAATCAATCAATCATCACAATTTAACTTGCCTCATAATAATTAAATTATCTTCCACAGAAAGACAGATGCCCTTAAGACCTTCAATAAGACCGACTCCCCATAACACCGACTCCCATAACAGCGACACCTGTAATATCGACGCCCTTAGGACCAACACCTTCAATAAGACCGAGCGACGCACCTAACACTCATGCCTGTAAGACCGACGGCCATAAGGTCGAATTCAGTAAGACGAACGCCTATAAGATTTACGCCTATAAGTTTTCAAGGGCATTTTCAAGTTAGGCGTAAGGCGTTATAGACGCCTATAACTCCAACTCCTATAATAATAGCGATGCCTATAATACCGACACCTATAATAACACTGACGCCTTTAATAATATCGACGCCTATAATATGACGCATATAGCTCCGACGCCTGCGTTATGCCGTTTTCTTTTTCGCTTTAGGCCTAAAAAAATATCATTGATAATTCTCTCTTGCTCTCTCGCAGCCTGTTGAACTCAACACGCAGTGTAATCAATATAGTATAACGCATCTGTTTTAGTATCCAACACACATTGGATAATAGAATTGCTTTAATTAACGACCGATCGCTTTGTTACGCTACTAACAATTAATTTTAAACCAGTACAAATCCACGCTAATCCGATGGCAACCCGTTAATTAACAGTTACTCGTAGTTGTTCTAACTTTTCACGTTAACGCGTTTATGTGGCGACATTTACTTTCAAATGTTAAGCTATAGTAATAATATTGCAATCCAAGAGACAAATTGATGCAACGAAGAAATCGTCAGCGATACTACAATATGTACCTATACTTTAAACTGTTTTGCGTCTCAATAACGTGGACAATATGAAAACACAGACGTTTTATGGCGGCAAATGGCCTTTATGTATCAAGCAAGCAGATATTTAATATTAAATAATATGAAGCAATCGCAGACGAAACAATTGTCATTAGAATTTATATATATCTGTCTGTTGTTTGTACGCGTATCACGGCAAAAAATACTGCACAAAATAGGATGCGGTTTTCATAGATTTGAAGCGGCGGTAGCCTAATGGCTAGGGCGTCGGACTTGCGATCATGTGGTTGCCGGTTCGAACCCCACACATTGCACTACCGACGTGAACCCACTCGTAACACAAGCATTTTAGCTTAGCACGAGGGGTTAACAAGAATACTAGTAATGTGCGACCCACATTGCTAGTAAGCTTTATTTAAAAAAATAAATAAAAAAATAGTTGTATTGCTGGTGGCCGGGTCTAAAATATATTGAATTGTTTCATCTTCATACGCCCTTTAGAAGCCGAATTTATAGTAACTACATTCTTTCGCGATTCTAGACATAAGAACGAGCTACAAAGGTGCATAAGTTTACTGGTCTGGTAAAAAAAAAACAAGGTAAATTTTAGGTACCTACTGGTCTATTTAAAAAAAAAAAATTTCGAAACCCAAGTAACTCACTTCACCTCCGTTAAAACCGTTCTCATTCAATCTTACAACTTCACCTCCGTTAAAACCGTTATCATTCAATCTTACAGCTTCACGAAACCGGCAAGGAGAAACTGAAAATCGCAAAAGTAAACAAAACGAACCACCCTTGTTATTCATGCTTATTATTTTTAATTTTAAAGTGTTCTAAATCGGATTCTAGCCAGGATTTCCTCTGCATCTGTTGTTCGGAGTTTAAGTGAATTTTGATATCATTTTGCCAGCGTTTTTTAAAAATAGCAACAGCAGCTGTGTTGAATTTAAATGGTTTTATAAGTTGATAAAATCTTCATATACGTAGATAGTTTCATAGTTTTCGTAGGTTGGTTTTTTGTATGTGAATTTTATATATTATTAACATAAACCCTCAGTGGGTTTATAACAGCTGTATTGGATTTTAAGTGGTGTTTTAAGATGATAACATTTTCATACATTAGATGGTTTCATAGTTTTCGTATGTTGATTTTTTGTATCTCAATTTTATATTATCATCAACCCACTGGGTCTGTTCTTAGTGGGATTAAGCTATAGTCTATAGTCCACCAGGTTAAGTGTCTCGCTAGAATGTCTACATGCCAGCATGAATGGGTCAGCACGACCGGGGAAGTACTACCCTCTCACAGAATATCGACGTCAAGTAGCAATATGTCTACTGTTGCATCTCGTACGGTGAGTGTGGCATTTTCCTTAAATAGGTTTGGTAACGCATCTGCAACTTCTTCGGTATTGCAGTCCATGAGCAGCAATGACTAATTACCATCAGGTAGCTCGCTTGCTCGTTTGCCGAGTTATCCCATAAACAAAGACCTCACGCTTCTCTAACAGGCAGATTACCGCACGATGTTTTCCTTCACTGTTCATATTAAAAAGTTGTCATTCAATAACAATGATATCAACGCCACTTTTCCATCTGAAATGGCTAAATTAAGTTTTAGTAAGAGTGTTCAAGTTCATGACCCGTATAATATAGTTTTAGTTGAAAAGTCATACCAAAGTCAGTTATAGCTTATCCAGGCTTAAAATATTATTCTTGTAATGCTGAGTAGGATTTATAGTTAGCTAAATCCTATTATTTGTGGTAGGGTTTCGTCTGAATATTCGGATTTGTTACTTAGGGCACGTTCTCGTTTGCGATTTGATATAAGTTATCGACTGCCTCATTAGTCTAGTGGTCCTAAATAGGAATGCTAATGCGGGAATTCCCAGGTCGAGCAAAATGTTTTTGGGTTTTTCTATGAAATTCTTAGTAGCAGCTCGGAGTTTCGATATGTGCCCGGTAAATGGCAATAGGCTCGCCCCCTAACACATTGGACCTTAAACCTTGTTGTGGTAGGTCCACGCTGTTCGCAGCATGAATGGGCCGGCTCGACCGGGGAAGTACCACACTCTCGCAGAAGACCGACGTCCGAGTAGTAGCGTTTCGTTACTGCGCTTCGTTCGGTGAGCGAGAGGGCCGGAGGCCCAATTCCTCCCCCAATCACCTTCCTTCTCCTTTTCTCCTTCCCCTCCCTTTCCCTAAATAGGCTCGGCAACGCATCTGCAACTCCTTTGGTTTTGCAGATGTCCATGGGCGGCGATGACTACTTACCATCAGGTAGCTCGCCTGCTCGTTTGCCAAGTTATCCCATAAAAAAAAAAAATACATAGCGGGGAACTGTAGGTCTACAGTAAGTACACCTCTGCCTAACGCTTTCGAGACTACAGGTATGTTAAATAAGTTACCGTGTCTGTCAAGATAGCTTGGCAAGTGTCTGAATCTTCACGAAATAAAAAACATAACTGAACTTAATACTTCCTATGCTTAGATAAATAGCACTTAAGTAATCCCTACTAATATTATAAATGCGAAAGTAACTCAGTCTGTCTGTCTTTCTGTCTGTCTGTCTGTCTTTCTGTCTGTCTGTCTGTCTGTCTGTTACGCTTTCACGCCTAAACCATTCAACCGATTTTCATGAAATTTGGTACTGGGATAGACTAAAGCTTGAGAAAGGACATAGGCATACCTTTTATTGCAAAAAATAGTTTTGCAATAAAAGGTAGGTTGAAATAGGGGGTGAAAGTTTGTATGGGAGCTCGTCATTTTTGAAGATAAAACCATGAAACGTTATATTAAGGCATTTGATAAGAAATAAATAAATATTTTTTCTAGAGTTTTTTACATTTCGACCTGTGTGGGGATGAAATAGGGGATGAAAGTTCGTTTAGGAGTCCAAACAAAGTCACGCTTTCAAGTTCAACCTCGGAACCGATTTTGATGAAATTTGGAACAAAAATAGACTAGACCTTGGAAAAGGATATACGCTGCGTTTATATTTCGGTAAATAATAAAGTTGGTCAAATTTTGTGGTCTGCCCGAGCAAAGAAGCGGACGGATATGTAAGGATAATTTACAATTTCCCGCCAGAATTGGAAAAAACTAAACAGTCAAAATCGTGTTGTCCACGCGGGCGAAGCTGCGGGCGGAAAGCTAGTTGAATAATAAATACATGGTGCCATGGATAAGCCATTATGACGTCAAGTTAGGTTGACAAAAATATTGGGGTGTCATCCGAACGCGTTGGAACTATATTTTTGATCATTTATCAATAAATATTATCATATTACATTTTAAGATTGAGACGTGAAGATTCACCTTTGCCTAATACCGGTTAACTGTGGGCGTTCACCAATACACGTTTGCCTAATACCGGCGAACTGTGGGTATTTACTAATGCACCTCTGTCTAATACCCGCGAACTACTACTTCAAAATGAGTATTAAAACCTACCAGGTGCTAAATACTACTACATAAAAACAGTTCTAAATTATTTTTTTTTCTAAATTCTACAAAAAACTAATTTTAAATAATTTTATTTCGTATTAGCTTCCTAGGTATTTATTTTTTTGTTTGGTTTTGTGTTGTTTTAAATAAAATATATTTTCTTTCTTTCTATCTTTTCCTTCGGAGATTTCCTCCTGCATCGTGGGTGCGTTTTAAAACACAACTTCTACATGCATATACAGAAAAACACAAACCTGGAACATTTATCTGTATCTGAAAAACATACTACAACAAAAGAGAATGTTTCAACCTACTACGCTTGAAGTTGACGAAACAAAATATTCTTTAGCGAGTCATATAAACTCCTTTGTGTTCAAGTCCTTAAATTGATTAAATATCTCCGTGTCGACTAAGGATTATTCGCATTGGGAACTCGTGTCATTGTGGTTGTCTGTGCGGTGTTTCCCTTCTCACACAAGCCCCCCCTACTCCTGAGTGTCGAACTACAAGATTGCCTTATTCGCCTTGTCAGGGGATATTAAGGAAATTGTTTGTAGGAAAACCGGTACTAGACGATATACAGTTTTGTACAATTTAACCCTACTAATGTTACACAAATCCAAAATCCGTACTGCGTGTGCTGGTTTGGCTACTGGATTCAACATCCAATAACATTAACTCGCCTCTATTTGCATAATAAGGGTTAGTAGGCTAAGATGTGTGGGGGTCTTAATCACTTTTAATAAATTATAATTCACGGACACATGGCTAGACATCATGGTATACGATTTCAGAATAAATTGACCTTTTATTGTTTGAAAAGCTTATACAATGCGAGATCAGCTTATACTAAAAAAATATAGCACAGTGTGTCGTGTTTTTGTATCTTGTGATTTATCAGAAGTGACCATTTCAGCCCCTGATGTGCATTCGCAATATTATTTCAGGTTTTCGCGGTTTTATGTAATAAGGAGTGACCCGGTTGCCACTAACCGGGCTCGATACAACTCCTAGTTGCGACTGAAAATTTGATAGAATAAAGTTTTTTTTCTATCAAATTTTCAGTTTGATTAACAGTTTGACTAGAGCGTAATTAGTTTTAATTACGCTTTAGTTACATTGTTAATCAAACGCAGAATCATCACCAGTCACGGTTGTGACCACTGGAATAATGAGACAATCTAGTTTTTATGTTAATTATGAAACGATACATAGAATCTTAATAGATAGCTAGTAGTAAATTATGTATGCTTGTTGCATTTGGCCGCCATTTTGTCGGCAAACTGGCGCCAATTTGACGTCTTCTAAACAACTACAACAACAACTATGCGTTAAGTAATGTATTCGTCTTTCAAAATTACGATGTCACAAAATATAACATAACTTACCGTGACGCCTTTATTGCAATATCCATGCCCGGAATTAGGTAAGGTGCATCAGTAAACACCCAAGGTTCGCCGGTATCAGGCAAAGGTGCATTGGTAAACACCCAAGGTTCGCCGGTATTAGGCAAAGGTGCATTGATGAACACCTACAACTCGCCGTTATTAGGCATCGAACAATGTTATTGCTATTATAATACTAATCTCACGCTGGGCAGTCAGGCAGTCTATACGAAGGCACGCATAGCGCAACGGCTGAGTTATTGGCTTTAGTGCCAGTGAACACAGGTTCAATGTTATGAGTCTGGGTAATGTCATAAGTGACAATTTGTTTGCATACATAATACAATAGAAAAGATGATGGCGCGACATTTTAACTTAAAAATTTAATATCTTGGAGTAGAGCAATATTTGTATAAAAGCACCAGTCTGCACACAGTAAAACCTAATCCCAACAAAGCAACGAAAGAGTGCTCTCACATACTTTAAAATTCATCACCCACTTAAAAAACATTTGAGTGTTCAAATTTTCATACAGTCATACATTACTGGCTAACATTATTCTTTCCGTGGACTAATCCACGAGTACATTGTAAAGGGAATAGATGCAGTGTACCCTGCAATGTAAAGAATGAATGGAATCTGAATGGAAATTCGCATTGGTTATTTGAATTTGGTTTTTATTTAAGGATGATTTAGGCTTTTTATAGGTTCAAAATTGAAGAGTTAATTGTAAATTAAGCAGAAAATGTGTAAATACCTTGTTGACGCCTCAAGATAAAATTATTATTCGCTAATGTGGGTGCGCTCATTGCCCCTTTCACCGGACGGACCGCGACGACGGTTAGACCTGTGTGGACCACTGTGGAGCGCGCACGACGCTTCACGCTTTCTAGTTATACCTAAGTTCGTTAAGCAATTTCTAGTTTATTATATTTACTGTTACAATAAAATCAAGTATTCAAGAAAGTTCATCAAGTTTTTATTTAAACAAACTCCAACATCGAGTTTTTGGCGACCGAGACAGCACGTCGCGCGGAGGCGTGACGTGTCACGAGCTGAGGAAAAAGGATCCAGGGCGAGGCAGCCAAGTCAACTCCATCTGCAACGACGCCTCGTCTCCAGGGGAGTGCCCGATCTTTCCATTACTTCTTTCTATCATTCCATTCTATTTCAATCTTTTCCTTCACCTGTTAATCCTTTGTGTGCGTGTTTAATTTTGCCAAAGCTTGCTAGCTTCACTGTTAGCGGATTATTATCGCAGTATATAAATAAGTGATCGCAGTCATCTTAATAAATCAAGCCATGTATTATAGTGCTATGAAGTAATCCTGCTTACGTTATTAATAAGTTTTTACAATTAGTGCACAAAGGCAAATGCATTCGCTTGCATATTATAAATAAACATATTTTAAAGTGATAAGTTTATAAACGCAATTTAACAATTCTAGTGCAATTTAGCCATCAGACCTTAAAATCATTTTTTTTAGTCGCCTACCTACATCGCAATTAATTAGTTGGCCGAACATTCCAGATATTTCAACCGCCACTGTGCCGGCGCAAGCGCACACATACATGTGGGACAAAGGTCACGCGCTCGATTGACGATAACGCGTGATCTACCTGTGCACCTGGCGGCGAGTTTGCGAGTGGGAATCTGAGGTTTGCCGGATTATAACGGTATTTTGTTTTGTTTACTACATTTTATTACTTACGTTAACAATGTCTGACACGGAGTTAAAGGATTTATTTAAGAAACGTAGTTCGATTAAAGGTAGAATCACATATTTTAAAAATTACTTGAATGATTTTTTGAATTTTAAGAGTGTTACACAGAAACAATTTAAAGAATTAAGCTTGCGTTTATCAAAGTTTGAGAATTTGTTTATTGAATTTGACAATATTCAGAGTAAAATAGAAGTTTTATCGGATGATAATGATGGTCAACTTACAGAACGTTCTGAAATAGAAAATCAGTTTTATTCTTTAATAACATTAGCCCAAGAGTCAGTTCAACAGA
Source organism: Subacronicta megacephala (assembly GCA_958496365.1). NCBI lineage: Eukaryota > Metazoa > Arthropoda > Insecta > Lepidoptera > Noctuidae > Subacronicta > Subacronicta megacephala. The sequence goes on from OY292516.1 coordinate 2,218,959, forward strand.
ATCATGATCATTTTAGTGATGCTGATGATAATTTAACCAAAAATAAAATTAACTCCTGTTGTCATGATAACTTTAATGTTAAATTACCGTTGATACAGTTACCTATTTTCGATGGAAATTACAGTAAATGGCTCGAGTTCCGAGACACATTTAAGTCTTTAATACATGAAAATTCAAAGTTAAGTGATATTAATAAATTCCATTATTTGCGTACGTCATTGCAGGGTAGTGCTTCTGTTGTGATTAAGTCTTTGGAAATTTCAAGTGACAATTATTGCATAGCTTGGAAGCTTATATGTGATAGATTCGATAATAAAAGACAATTAATTTCAAATCATTTAAAGGCTTTATTGAACATAGAATCATTACATAAAGAATCAGAAAAATCATTAAGGAATTTAGTAGATCATATTACGAAACATTTACGAGCACTGAATACATTGGGGGAGCCCACAGATAAATGGGATACACTAATTGTTTTTATATTCTCATCCAAATTAGATTCTATAACATTACGAAAATGGGAAGAATATAAAAACAATCTTACATGTTCTCCAAGTTTACACGAGTTTAAGGAATTCTTACGTAAGAAGGCTGATGTTTTAGAATCCTTGCACCGTACCAGCCAACACGATAGTAAACCTGAAACACAAAAAAATACATATAAACAACAGAAATCATTTGTAGCTTCTGCCCAAACAAATAAAACTAATTGCATAATTTGTAGTGGGGAACATCGTCTGTATTCATGTAAAAAGTTTCTTGATTTGTCACCTGAGTCAAGGTACAATGAAATTACAAAATTAAGGTTGTGTGTAAATTGTTTTCATGGTGGTCATTTTGCAAATCAATGTCGTCTAGGCCCATGTCGTATATGCGGCCGCAAACATAACACATTATTACACAGGTCTCAACCAGCATCAACTGCTCCGAGCAGTGCAGTTGACACACAAACTAATGAAGTTAATGATACAAATATTGCACATTCGGTTTCACTGTCCTCCTGTGTAACAAGCCAGGTCTTGTTATCAACAGCTGTAGTAAAAATCGTGGATAGGAAAACGAATCAGTGCCATGATGTACGTGCCTTATTAGATTCGGGAAGCCAGTCATCATTTATAACAAATTCTTTAAAAAATAAGTTAGGCCTTCCGACTAAAAAGGTACCATCAGTTAATGTCACAGGTATTAATAACACATGTTTCAATACAATGGAAATGTGTTCAATTACAATATGTTCAAACACAAAGTTTACTAGACAAGTTAATTGTTTAACGTTAGATCAGATTTCTAACAATTTACCTACTCAAGAAGTAGACGTCGTTCATTTAGATATTCCACAGAATATACAGTTGGCAGATCCAACATTTTATCGTCCCTCTCAAGTACATTTATTACTAGGGGCAGACGTTTTTTGGGACCTCATCATAGTAGGTCAAATAAAGCTCGGGCATAATCAACCCGTGTTACAAAATTCATCTTTGGGTTGGTTAGTAGTTGGTCCAGCTGTTACTACTACTAGTAAATGCAATAATAATGTAAACTGTAATTTTAGTCAAGAGATAAAAAATCAGTTACGTCAGTTTTGGGAGCTCGAGGAATTACCGTCAAAGGTACCTTGGACCCAAGAAGAAAAGGCATGTGAATCTTATTTTATACAAAATACTTGTAGGTTAGATAGTGGTAGGTTCTGTGTGAGCTTACCATTGAAAGGTGATCCAAAGCAATTAGGTGATTCATTCGCAATGTCATACAATAGATTTTTACATTTAGAAAAACGTTTTCGACGGCAACCACATGTTAAGAAACAATACACTGACTTTATTCACGAATATGAAGAATTGGGTCATTTATCGGAGATTAAAGAACCTGAAGTAGCAAATTATTTGCCGCATCATCCAGTATTACGTGAAAAGAGTGAAACAACAAAATGTCGCGTAGTTTTCGACGCCTCGGCAAAAACTACTTCAGGTCTTTCACTCAATGATATTTTAATGGTTGGCCCTACTATTCAGGACGACATCTTTTCAATACTCATTAGATTTCGTCAACATGTTTTTGTAGTGGTTGGAGATATTGAAAAGATGTATATCGTCAAATAGTAGTTACTGAAAATAATAGAAATTTACAAGTAATATTATGGAGAAATAATGAAAACGAACCTTTAAGACACTTACGGTTAAATACAGTCACGTACGGAACTTCTTGTGCACCTTTCTTGAGTGTTAGATGTTTATTTGAGCTAGCTGATTCTTGTGATGATAAGCTTATTGAAAACATAATAAAACATGATTTCTATGTAGATGATCTGTGTACGGGACATCAGAATTCTGAAACATTGAAATATATTTTAGAAGCTGTAAAAAATACATTAAATAAAGGTCAAATGAATTTACGAAAAATAAAATCAAATTGTACTTACCTATTTAACGATGACAACATATTTAATGAACAAACAAATGTAAATTTTAACAAAGAATGCAGTACACTAGGTTTGAAATGGAATCCTTCTGCAGACAAATTATTGGTGAGTTCATCTAATAAATTACAATTTAATGAAATTAACAGTTGCACGAAACGTTCCATTTTATCTACAGTGGCGAGCATTTTTGACCCACTGGGCGTTTTTAGTATTTGTACAATATTGTTCAAAATTTTATTACAAGACCTTTGGGCATTACAATTAAATTGGGATGACTGTGTACCTAATCATATTAACGACTTGTGGCAAAAATGTTTAAAGGTTTGCATATACTTACGAAATTGAACGTTGTGTTATGTGTGTCGATCCTAGATTTATAGAAATTCATGTGTTTTCCGATGCATCTTTAAAGGCGTATGCCGCCTGTATATATGTTCGTACTTGCACATATGATGGTGTCATTTCAGTAAAACTTCTTTGTGCCAAGGCTAAAGTTGCGCCTTTAAAACCTACCACGATTCCTAGATTAGAGTTATGTGGAGCTCTACTAGCTAGCCGTCTTTGTGATAAGGTTATGAAAGCAATACTCTGTACTGTAACAAGATATGTAGATTGGACTGATTCGCAGATAGTACTTTCTTGGTTAAGGAGTAGGTCACCAGTAAAATTAAAAACCTTTGTGTTGCATCGTACAACAGAAATTAAAGATCTGACTCGCGGCGAGGTTTGGAGGTACGTCCCATCTGCCTTGAATCCAGCTGACCTGGCTTCACGTGGTAGACTGCCAGAAGAACTAGATGGAGCTAATTTATGGTGGCATGGGCCGCCCTTTTTACTTCAAAACGAGACAGATTGGCCTTCTCAAGATTTTACAATTTTATCAGACTTACCGGAGGTTAAGGTTGCGTCAATGACTTTAAGCCTACAGTCCATAGATGTAATAGACATAAAGCGTTTTTCAAAATACAACAGATTGATAAGGGCTTTCGCTTTTGCTTTAAGGTATATTCATAATTCTAAAAAGTTTAATGTTAAAACATATGGTCCATTGACAGTAGCTGAGATACAAACTGCTGAGTCAAAACTAATATACTTTTCACAAATACGTTCGTTTAAAAACGAAATCTTGTCATTAAAAAATAGTACAAACATTAGTGTTAAATCTAAAATTGTAAGTTTAAATCCTTATGTCGATACAAAAAATGTATTACGTGTCGGCGGCAGATTAATTAATTCATCTTTTGATTATGACAAAAAACATCCTATCATCCTAGATTCTAAAGATTATTTTACCAAACTTTTATTTGAACATTGTCATTTCAGTTATTGCATGCAGGACCGCAACTGCTGCTATCAAGCATACGTGAAACATACTGGCCAATTGGAGGGAGATGTTTAGCGCGCCAGGTTTACCGTAACTGCATTAAATGTAAACGCGTCAAAGGAGCAGTTGCTAGTCAAATTATGGGAAATCTGCCGGCTCAGCGGATTACACCAGGTTTTCCATTCCAAGTCATAGGAACAGATTATGCTGGTCCCTTTTATATTATTAATAAAAGGGGTCGTGGAGCACGAGTGCTTAAAGCATATTTATGTTTATTTATTTGTTTTAAAACTAAAGCAGTTCACTTAGAACTTGCTAGTGATTTAAGCACTGAGTGTTTTATATTAGCATTTAGACGATTTATATCAAGAAGAGGCAAACCTCTCGAAATTTTTTCCGATAATGGAAGAAACTTCGTAGGGGCTAGCAAGGAATTAGGTAAATTTCTTGATACTTTTAGTGATTATGTGTCAGACAACTTTTCTAGTGAAGGCATTCAGTTCAGATTCTCACCCGCATACTCACCGAACTACGGTGGGCTATACGAATCCGCTATCAAATCAGCCAAATTCCATATAAAACGCATAGTCGGCAATATTCATTTTACGGCAGAAAAACTTGCTACAGTGTTTGCTCAGGTCGAGGCAATTTTAAATTCCCGACCTCTTTATCCACTATCATCCGATCCTCACGACCTGTCCCCTTTGTCCCCAGGGCACTTCCTTATTGGAAGACCATTGACGTCAGTACCTGCACCGGACTTGCGGGAGATCAACACAAATCTGCTTCATCGCTACGCCAAACTGGAACAAATACGCCAGCACTTTTGGGCACGATGGAGCCGGGAGTATGTTTGTGAGCTGCAGCAGCGGTCTAAATGGCTCACAAGGAAACCAAATTTACAAGTAGGACAACTTGTTTTAATAAAGGACGAGCATAGCCCTCCGCTTAAGTGGCCGCTTGGCAGAATAAGGCGGTTCTATCCTGGAGCAGACGATTGCTGCAGAGTAGCAGATGTGGAAACTACGAAGGGCATAATTCGTCGTGCTATCACCAGATTGTGCCCACTTCTAGACGTCGATAAGGACACGCTTGAAGCCCTATAAGCCTTCAAGGGCCGGGAGATTGTTGACGCCTCAAGATAAAATTATTATTCGCTAATGTGGGTGCGCTCATTGCCCCTTTCACCGGACGGACCGCGACGACGGTTAGACCTGTGTGGACCACTGTGGAGCGCGCACGACGCTTCACGCTTTCTAGTTATACCTAAGTTCGTTAAGCAATTTCTAGTTTATTATATTTACTGTTACAATAAAATCAAGTATTCAAGAAAGTTCATCAAGTTTTTATTTAAACAAACTCCAACATACCTTATTCTAATCACTAATTAATGTTGCCTCGAGATTGCGAACGTCCAACTTTTAACGGAGAATTTTATTGATTGAAATTACTTTGAAAAAAATTCATCTCGTATTTTATCTCTACGCGGATCTATTGATCCATGCTTACTGCAATGAGCCTAAAGACTAGTCACAGGTACCTACTATGCAAGGGTAGCCTATCATGGGTGGTCAATCTATGTATGGGTGGTCACTGGTCAATCCATGCATCATTCTATCCATGGTGGTTATTCTATTCTTGGGTAGTAGGTATATGGATACAACTAAATGTGATAAGAATGACTGCCCGTCATTCTTATCATATTTAGTTGTATCATAGAAAACATTTATACCATTCGTTTATACCATCAGGAGGGCCATATGCTAGTTTACCACCTTTTCGATATAACAAAAAGAAAGAAAAACAAACAAAAATAACTGTGATATTAAACAGAATTCTAAGAATGTAGGGTATATACAATTCTATATAAACCACCAACAATAAAAGTAGGAAAAACAATTGCAAATAAAACAAAGTACGGTGTTCAGTAATTGCTTTTAATAATTAACAGGCGCGAGTGAATTAAGCGATCACGCCGCGTTTCCAGCTACAAATCACTGCGTGATTGGCGGTGCAAGTTAAGAGTAGGTATGTTGTTTGTTGAATGATTTGAAAGAACCATGCGTAGTTGTTTTTTTTATGGTATAACTCGGCAAATGAGCTGGTGAGCTACCTGATGGTAAGTAGTCATCGCCGCCCATGGACATGTGCAAAACCAAAGGAGTTGCATAGGCGTTACCGAGCCTAGTTAAGGAAAAGGGAGGGGATGGAGAAAAGAAGAAGGAAGACGACTGAGGGAGGAATTGGGTCTCTGGCACTCCACACTCATCGTTAAGTTCGCTAGCTTAGTGGCTAAAGAGTCTTAATTCTCCTTTACATTAAAAGGGCGTTATTCTTATTATATGAGACGTTATAGATATCAACAATGCTATTCATCATCATCATCATTACCATATCATACCATTACCATCATCATTATCATTAGCCCACATATTAGTCCACTGTTGGGCCTAGGTGTGCCATTACACCCAGTCCTTGGATTTCGCATCCAACATCCGCCACCTTATTGCTAATAATCCAGGCTGAAATTAAATCTTTGATATGCAGTCATATACTTACCAACCTCACAAATTTAATTCCTATTTTAATCTTCATATTTACTATAAGAAGTTAATCAAATTGTTGATTGCAAAAATTGTATTCCTTTACAATACGTAGATAATTATTATATCGAATATATTTTTGTTATCTCTTCCAGAAAGAAATAGAAGGTAAGTTCTACTAATAAATACTTATATTAGTACAGTACCTACTAGCACAATATAAGATAGATTTCGTCTTATACTGAAGTACTAGTCTGTTTTTTCTGGTATCTTTTTCTTGATACCCACCTCAATCCAAATAAAACTTTCAATTTCAGATTTCTGCATTTCTGAACTAGAATCACGTCAATTTCCACTTTGTTCCCGACTGTGTAACTTCAAGCGAATGAACTTTGGCACACGATCGCATTCTAGATACGAAAAAAATTCTTAAAGGTCATCTACACCAACGGTATTTTTATATACTAAAATTCTACTTTTAGGAGGGACTCTCGCTAGAGAGAAAGCTTTTTTAATAGAGGGATACGTTTATTTCTTTATTTATTTATGCACACAACAATACAAAAATAAATAAAAAAAACATAGGAATAGAAAGTACAAAAGTACAGCTTATTTCTAAAGAAATCTCTTCCAGCAGACCTGCGACAGGAGAATTTAAAATAAGTAATGTAGACAGCAGTGTGTAAATTAAATATTAATAGGTACTTATTATACACAAGCAAACAATTGTAACAATCAAATAAGCTTAATAAATAAATACTTATACGATAATATACTAAAACTTACAGTAATAAAATAAATATAATAATAATACAATAAATATATAATAAAATAATAAATACACGAATAAGATAAATAAAACACATACAAAATAATATTTGCAAACTCACGAATTACGAGACCTAATGTTGAATAGTTTATATAATCTTGTTTAGAGATGGATCTGATGAGGTCGCTCTAGAAGGACATACGTCGATCTTATTAGCAAGGATCTCAATAAGATAAGGTCACTCGCAACAGAGTGCAGTGATAGCCTAGTGATATGACCATTGGACTGCCAAGTCAAAGGTCTCGAGTTCGAATCCAAGGCACGCACCTTTGACTTTTCGAAGTCATGTGCGTATTAATAATTAATTATCACGCGCTTAAACGGTAAAGGAAAACATCGTGAGGAAGCCTGCATGCCTGAGAGATTTTGTGGTACGATCTCTCACGGTCTAAAAATCGCGATAAAATGTGTGTTATCGCGACAGGGATGGCACTCTTCATTTCTAGAGCGCCATCCCTCTCTGTCAATCACAAAACATTCATAATAACACGTTGTTGACACGGCCTCAGGCCGCTGACGTTCTTAACTAAGACCACACACAAACACAGTCCTCGGCCATATATCAAGCACATTCAGACACATTGGTCCATTTAATGAATTGCACCAAACGTCCTGATGCTTCCGAAATCTGTTGTGATTTAAACACCACCTAAATTTATTATAAGCTCAACATACTGACTGATATCTCGTATTCAATTTAGGATGGATTTCCTGCTGAATATTTATCACATATTTCATTATAATAAGATTTGCTTATCTATAATCTAAATATGACTCCGTATTTTCCATTTGTGACTTGTGAGTGACTACCGGTTTCATTCATATATTTTTTTAAAGTTTTATAATTCTTTGTTTAAAGAATTACGAAAACGTTTTTAAGAAAATTCGTAGAAAGTTAGTAAATAATAAATGTATGAGTGCAAACAATTATTGACGAGATATAAAGATAAAATTTAAAAGTAAACTATGACCAACTCACTGTTATGATGGTCGCAAATGCGGTTATGAAGTGTGCAGAAATTACATTGAGTCTATGAAATTCTCAGTAGAAGCTCCGAGTTTCGTTCTGTATCCGATTGATGGCAACAGGCTCACCCCAAACATGGGTCTTCAACGTGCCGACAAATTGTGGGTTTAGGTACAAGAATCATATTTTAAAGAAAACTCAATAACACTTTGGAAACGGAACACAACACCTCTGGTATAGCAGTCACGCTTACTACTAGAAGTACTACACTAATGAGCCAGTATATTTAGGCATCCGTTGAAGAAATTTGAGCTGTCACTTTGTGCAATTAGTATGGAAACAAATATTTAGTACAAATAGATAGATCTTTTGCAATATCTTATCATGAAACAATCTTTTTAAGTTGTCCTGGCTAGGCTCCAGGCAGGCCCAAAAAAAGCTCGAAACTCAACAATTGTTTGTTAAACACATCTGAGTTTCAATTTAGGATATTGCTATGAATCGCACTAAGCGGGTTTACAGAGGTTCGAATTGCAAATGGCTCTGCTTTGGTAATGCCGCTGCCGGATCGGGCGGGCTTGTAAAGCACAATTGGGTATAATTACTTCGTCTCTGAACCGTTAGCGGTTCTAAGAGGATTAGGTATCTACTAAAACCTTAATGAGGTGGATATCATTTCAATAATCTAACTACTATCTTACTTGATTTGAATACATTTCAAGATTTAAGGTTACTTGTCTGATCTGGTTATCAGTTCTGATCATGATGAAACTGCCGTTTTAACATACCATAACAACGTATTCCCCGAAGGGTTACGCAGAGGTGTACTTAATGTACACCCACAGTTCGCCAGTATGTTTAGGTACCATGTAATAGGGGGCGAGCCTATTGCCATTCACCAGGCATAAATCCAGACTCCGAGCTGCTACTGAGAATTTCATAAAAAAACCCAATAACGCTTTGCTCGACCTGGGGATCGAACCCAAGACCTCTAGCGTAGCAGTCGCGATTGGGACCACTAGACTAACGAGGCAGTCTGCCGTTTTAATTATGTCAATAAATAGATTAACATCAACAATGTTAATCTATTTATTATCCTTGCTACGTAATTATGGGGGATTTAGGTCTAAATCCTTTCTGTGCTGTATATGCCAGAAGAACCTACAATCAGGCCTATGCTGTCCAATATCGCTTCACTTATACAGAACTATTGGTAAAACACCAGGGGGCCTAGACAATGTTACATTTCCACATCGAAAACGAAGTTAGATTAATCTGAAATGTATGTAATTGGCATAATCTTTCGATATATCACGTGATGAAATTATGTCAAATCCATACATTTCGGAAATCTAACTTCGTCATCGATAATGAAGATGTGACAATTGTCTAGGGGCCCAGATAACAATCTCTCAGGACTATATATATTTATACTTTAGTACAGAACTGTTAAAAATAATAACTTTTGATCTATGATCTTTTGAAGGTGGTTTAATTTTTATGTTGTTAATTCATCAAATTCAGGGCGTAAAAGAAGAAGGCATTATTTTGGTAAGCAAACTGCTGTTTACAGAAAACTGTAGGGGCAGAGGGCGGGGAGCGGGCAGCAGAGTGATTAAGATGTTAGTAGTATACATACAGTTCTGCAAGTTTCTTAGTGTTGTACCAATACCCTTGTATAACGGTTATACAAGTAAATATGGCCGGTATGTTAGTATAGTTTTGTCGAAGACATTATTTTCAAGTTTATGGAATATCTTTGTATATAATCACTGCAAACTCACTCATCCTTACTCGCGTACGGTATACAATATCATAATTACAGTAGTTGCCACCGGAGCGGATACTGTGACCAATTTGGTTCAGTTAATTACGAGTAAGGGTCGGTTTGCGAGCTGACACCCGACACCTCACATAGTTGGATAGTTGAGTTACAAGCGGTGACGTCATAGCTATATTACTCCTTTGTAAGATGTTCAGAGATTGTACTCGGATGAATTGGGTTGCTGTCTTTGTTTAATTAATTTAGAGACGGGCTATAGGTCTCATGAGACACAAAACAATTGATTTGAGTTGACTTGAGGAGTCAAGGTAATAACGAAAAAAGTGAATCCGCCTTCAAACCATAATCAAATTATGTTATGTCCAAAACAGTTTTAGAAGTCGGTGCCTTTGATTCTGTTGGACAGAACATTACTTTATTAGGCGGTTTGTTAAGAGTAATTTTATTTTAAAATTTTGAGTGATTACATCTTTACCAAAACCTCTAGTTCTGTAGATTTCCTTTGATCAGATCCTGACCTGATGATAATGGGACTACCTGGGAATTATACCTTTTCAAACAAAAAATACTTTTCCATATCAGTCCAGCCGTCTAAGAGTAATTGGGTAACGTATAATATAAAAAACCATTTCGACGAACTATACACCTCATCGTTATTTTTAGTCGCAATAGAATACATAGGTATAGTCAAACATCGAACCTCCTTCTTTTTTGAAGTCGGTTCTCCTCAATAAAACTTCTTTAAAATATTAGTATAAATTATCTGCAGTATTCAAGCAAATAAAATTATTGATTGATTTATTAAAAACGGGACACATATATGAGGAAGTTTTCGCAAACATCATACAAGAGTCTCATCACAATACTCACGAGTATTTCAAAGGTCACACGTCCCTTAAACAAAAGACCAACACACACGGCCAGTCGTAATTATAATAGATCATTCACAATACCCGGAACATTGCCAGGGCAAAGCTTAAACCAACACCGGGAATTCCCATTCGAATCCCATGGCTTTGGCTCGTTTCCATAAATGAAAGGTACTCTTCTAACAAGAGACCATCCGCTATTTGTCACGAAGCAAAGAACTGCAGAAGGATTATCTTTCAATATACAATAGGTTGACAAAGTGGTGTGCTTTTTTTAAAGTAGTGGTTCTGGTATGGTATGTTTAAAGCTAGTAAACTTAAAAAAAAGGCATTTTCGTTTTGTACCAGGATCACGCGGTGTGTGCTTATAGCCTTTTTTACCTTTTTATTTTGTACCAGAATCAATAACAGTTAGGCAAGACATCATTATCCAGATACCTTAAAAATTAATGACTTCACCTCGAAGCTTTTCTATTTTCAAGTCAAACGATGAACCCTAATATTCCTCGTTTGAAATAAATAATAGAAGAACGAAAAATAATTCTCACTGTTTTAAATGTGTAGCGGTTGAAAGAGCTTGCCGATACGTTTGTTTCACTTTGAGTTTCTATCATCCTGTATGACAGAAATATATATATATATATATATATATATATATATAAACTAGCTTTCCGCCCACGGCTTCGCCCGTGTTTTTTTGGACTTTTTTTTGCTATAAACCTCACGGAGCCCGAGACCTTTCCAACGAATGCAAAACCGTGGAAATCGGTTCGTGCGTTCTGGAGTTATAGCGTCAGGAAGGAAAACCCGACTTATTTTTATATAGTAGATATTTATGAAGTAATTGAGGTTATCATCCAGTTTTGATAAAATTAAATAGTGTTAAGGTTATAGACATATTAAATAACGTTTAAATAAGTGTTATTTTATCTTTATTTCTGTATTTGTCCAAAATTAGCCTTCTGCACTGTTTTTGCCCTGGGGTCGCAGTTAAAATACTTCGCTAAACGGCAACTTGTAATGTTATTATTCTTCATAACAGAAGACTGTACGTTTAAAGAATGAGTGAGAATATATTTCTTATTTTTTTTATGTGATATCTCGGCAAACGAGCAGGCGAGCTACCTGATGGTAAGAAGTCGCCGCCCATAGACATCTGCAATATGAAAGGAGTTGCAGATGCGTTGGCGAGCCTATTTAAGGAAAAGAAAGGGAAACGGAGAAAAATAGAAGGAAGGGGACTGAGGGAGGAATTGGGCCTTCGGCGCTCCACCAATTTTATTATGAACAAAAGACAATGGCAAGATGCTCGATTAATTTTTAACATCTTTTTATCTTCACATATCCAAAAAAATATATATCCTGACAACATTAATCGTTTGTCCCGATTATCGACTTAATTGCTAATTGATTCCCTCCCCTATTTCTTACTTAATAGGGCTTAATTTGGCGTGACGAAACAAGGTCATCCATTCGCTTGGACGAGGGTTCATAGTGATTGTTTTAAATCGACGTTTTGGGGAGAAAAACGTGTTTTTTAAATGCCTTTTCTCAGCGTAGATTAAAATCACATTGATTATGCCACATTATTCTTTTAAGGTTTTATTAAGTACGGTAATATTTTTTAATCAAGGTTCGCTTTTATACAAAGGATTTTTCGATAATTTACTGGTGTAATTAATTGCTGCAATGGTTTTGTTGCATGAATACTGCTGAAATGTGGATTTGCTTCCCGAGTGAGTTATCTTCTCCGATGGATATTAATCTTAATGTCTTTTAATCACGAGCGAATTGGTTTTTCTAGAAAAAAAACCTTCACGTTCACTTTCAATTGAGAAAAATACTCAAATATGTTAAAATAATTAATTTCATCTTATGATCTGTACACCTATGCAAGTCGGTTCATATGTGCCAAGATTGCTTTTTTTGCAGTGAGACGAAATGAGCTAGAAAAAAAATACGCTTATCATCTTGATCTGGAGTAGGTATGATTAGTCAAAAGTGGCCATTTCAGCGTTATTTGCATCTATAACATTGAGATTAGGTCGGAAATATACATTTCAATCACCTAAATTAACCCCCAGATACACATGCATTAACGCATGTATTATTAAGCTATACACACATGGGTGGAAGCGCTGTCCAATGCTGATAACTCAGCTGAATGTGCGTCAAATAATAATTAATTCTGTGTTGAAATTAGAAGCGCTTGCATACCGATAATTGTAGCTTATTATCTTGTAGCGCCCAGTCTGATGTCGAGGAGCCTAGATTTGAGCAAAGTTGTGCAGCGATTGCCTAGTGATATGACCATTGGACTACCAAGTCAAAGGTCTCGAGTTCGAATCCAAGGCACGCACCTCTGACTTTTCGAAGTCATGTGCGTATTAATAATTAATTATCACGCTCTTAAACGGTGAAGGAAAACATCGTGAGGAAACCTGCATGCCTGAGAGATTTTCTTGACGGCGTCTGAAGTCTGCCAACACGCAGTAGACTAGCCTCACTGACTATAGCCTAATCCTGCTCGTTCTGAGAGGAGACCCGTGCCCAGCAGTGGGACTGTGTAATGGGTTGATGATGATGAGCAAATTCAGGTCAAGATAGAATAGTAGGAAGTCCGTACTTACTAGTAACTTTTGAACGTCATTTTTATAAACAGCCTCCAAAACGCCCGCCCTACAGCGCCTCCTAGTGGTTTTGCTAAGAAGAAGCGGCGCAACAAAGTACCCAGCACCACATTTCTGTCTGTTCATTTACCAAGGCGTTACAATTAACATTAGTATACAGTATTTTAATTTTTGCTTGGAATACATATTTTATTAATTTTTCATTACTAATTGTTAGCTGGAGGAAGAAATGGGGTGAGGCCTTTTGCTCAGGAGTGAGACATCACGGGCTAATTACAAAAAAATTGTTAGCTAGCACACACATATCGAAACACACACTACGTTTGCTCGCGTGCTAGTATTTAAACTTAACCAATAAATAAAATCTCTTTTTTATATCTACAGAAATATTTTTTACAGAATACAACTTTAACTCAATTACATTTTATTCCCAGGCAACAAAAACTAATTAAGATGTCTCAAACAAAACAAATTTCAGATAACAACGATAAAAAAACAAGAACAAATAAATGTCTACCCGAAACGAAGAAGCAATTTCTCATAAAATAACAAATTTAGTTAAATTCGGTCCTGATAAAGTCCACTTCAGGCCATAATAAGTGGGTCCCCGAATTAATTCAAAAGATAACGGGCCGCGATAAATAATAGAAACGTTAGCTTTAAATAGAGGGAGTTCATAACTTAGCATTGTGAGGCTGCTTTAAGATTTCTTTGTGAGGAAATTCTGAATGGCCAGTTTATTTTTTATTCAGTGTAAAATGGCTCGCTTTAAGGGAACCTCATTTTTGTAGATTGAGTGAGTTTTGTAAAATAATCCTACCTTCCTTTCATTATGTATGTGCTGTTGAGCGTCTTCATAAGAAATGTTTCCATGCATATTTCCTTCTCCGTTTTACGTCACCAGAAAAAATAAAAATATCGTTAGTTAATCCAGTGAGAGTTAAAAACTGACAAAATATTGCCAATAAAGTACAATAAAATTACAATATGATGAAATTACAATCTAATGGTGCCTGGCCCTAAAATGTGAGTAATCAAATTCTGAAAAACGAAACTGAAGAAGTGCCATCACGCTCTAATTAGTTGAATTCGGTCACGTGATTGTATTCCTTAAAAAATTTATTACCAAAGCACCGGTCCATAATTTGAGGAAAGTTCACATTTTACCTGTCAATAGAATTTCAGATTAGTGGTTTACAATCTTACGGCTAACCGCCGTTATATTATAAATTGCCGTAATTGTACACGTCATATTGTCATTTCATTTCCTGTTCCTAATTTTCCCTCAGCTTACAATCTCTTTCGACTATTTACGAACTGGCATATCTACCTGACTGCCTGCAGGTAATTATGAACCTCGCAATCGAACCTTCTTCCACCCATTGTATATACGGGAACTAACTACCGCCATACGTCACTCGCTACTCCCAAATTTGTTTTCAACATTGTCCATTACGAAATAGCACAAAAATACCATCTTCAAACAAAACAAACTATTTGAGTATCGGAAAATAAAAATCAACATTATTTCACAAAATACTACAGTCAGCAATATAAATATCAGACCACTAAAATAACCGAGACGCCAATCATCCAGAAACATCTTGTTCGAATCCTAAAATATATTTCCAACAAAACTACTTATATAATCTACTTGAATCAGTTTTATCGAGGAAACAATCTTGCCAGACGTGGGGCGCTGTGACGTCACGTCAAACTGTCAGGCGTCCATCTTGTCTAGACGAAGGACCGAAATATCAAGCAATAGATACATTCGGGTAGAACATTGTGTTGCCAACTGTACACGGTTTAGGATTTTGTTGATTTTGAGTGTACTTCTGGGGTGAATGTACTGTGTAGGAAGTCTATATCCATACTTATATTATCAACGCGAAAATAACTCACTCTCTCTGTTTGTAACGTTTTCGCACGTAAACTGGGATATAGGCAGAGGTACACTCACTCACTCACGTTTAACCCGCCGTTCGCTGATTTGTTTAGGTCTTATGTAATTTGACCCTAAGTATTGGCATAAATCCATACTCCGATTTAGTAAAAAGAATTTCAAACACAAACCGAATAAAACTGCTCGACCTGGGAATTAAACAAAGGACCTCTAGCATCGCAGTCGAGCTTATGACTACGAGTTTAATGAGGTAGTTTGAATGTACCTTCAATATGCACAATAAAACGCACGCTTAATAATAGACTGACCAATTACGGTATGAGTCCTAAGCGAGAAAAAAGACAATTTTAGTATCGTAACATAATATAACATACCATCACGCCTGTATTTCCCGAAGGGTCAGGCAGACGTGTACTAATGTACACCCACATTTCGCCGGTATGTTTAGGTCCCATGTAATAGGGGGCGAGCCTATTGCCAACCTATTACGGTAATAGGTTGGCTGGATTTGTGCCCTGTTAGACTTGGTAAATCAATCAATCAATCATCAATCCATATATTGTCCCACTGCTGGGCACGGGTCTCCTCTCAGAATGAGAGGGATTAGGCTATAGTACACCACGCTAGCCTACTGCGGGTTGGCAGACTTCACACGCCATCGAGAAAATCTCTCAGGCATGCAGGTTTCCTCACGATGTTTTCCTTCACCGTTTTAAGCGCGTGATAATTAAGTATTAATACGCACATGACTTCGAAAAGTCAGAGGTGCGTGTCTTGGATTCGAACTCGAGACCTTCGACATGGCAGTCCTATGGTCATATCACAAGGCTTGGTAAATAGTATTACCAATTTCATAGACAACCCCACTAATACTTTGCTCGACCTGGGGATGGAACCCAGAACCTGTAGCGTAGCAGTCGCGCTTAGGACAACTAGACTAATGAGGCAGTCAGATTTTTACAATACGTAATTATTTTTTTTTATAGTAGAGGGAGGCAAACGAGCATGCGTGTCACCTGATGGTAAGTGATCATCGCCGTCCATGGACACCTACAACACCAGGGAGGTTGCAAATGCGTTGCCGGCCTTTTAGATACGAATGGGCTCGCTTCTTGAAGCGGAAATACATCCGCTGGTAATTGATGACTTATATGACGCTTCTTTCATGGAGGTATATGTAATAAAGTCAGACCAGTTGTTCTAACGAAACGGTTTTGCGATTATCCAACAAGTGGCTTATTTTGAGTTAGGTCAATCTATTAATAGCGTGCAAAAAGATTATCACTTTGATTTTAGCATTTATGTTCAAAGAAAACATGCTCTATATCACGAATAATTATTATAATTGGGTAATTATAATTACCCAAACATTGAACGCAACATTATTTCGAAGCAAACTCCACGTTAGTTGGAGTTAAAATATTTACATTCTCTGAGCAAACAATGTTAGTTGCTTCCCCATGGGAACCATTGAATTAAGCTCCATAGCCTTAGGCCACTCATGCGCTGTTTATGTAGCACACCTATGTCGGTTTCAAAGGATTATGGTTCTACGGGGCAAAGAAATGGAGGAAAATAATACAAAAGTCGTTTAATTTTGTTCTCATTGGCTGTTCAAACATTTGAAGTTGGTAAAATATTTGCTTTATATGTAGGTAAAAATTTTGGAATTAATGGAAAGGAAAAACGTGCTACTAATAAAAATAAATTAAGAATTACGATGGTTACATGCAAGTTGTAATACATTCAGTGCCTGCTTTTCGGTATTTCACAGATTGTATTTCGGTGAGTGACATTCAAAATTTATTGTTTGTGGCGAGTAGTTCTAAGCTGTAGCCTTTACTTATGTTGACGATGTTGTAATTTCCGAATGGTTCAAGCTATTACATCTTCACCAAATTTAAATGGAACCTCCTCTAGAGTATAAATCTTTCGAAAAAAAATATTTTTTTCAAAATCCGTTCACTGCCTACTGACGGAGAAATCGGTAAACGGTGTGTTTACCGATATATGAAAAAATAAATCAATCAAACATAGAACATCCCCTTTCATTAAGTCGCTTAAAAAAATAAATGTGCTGACTTTAACATGCTTCAAATTATTAGTATCCCAAAAGTTGCTTATTAAAATAGCAATCACATAGTTTATTCAATAAAAGGGGTTAAAACAATCACAATTTGTGTGAAAGCATTAATTGAAACCACATCACCACGTTGCATCAAATTTCCCAAATCCGATATTAATTTTCACGATAGATACTCTGTTGATAAACTATTTCAAATGGCTTTTACACACACACATACACAAACTCACATATATGACATCTAACCTACGCACTTCACACATAGACATTATCTGTCACACACGTCAAATCCTTATGAAACATGATACCATGTACATGACGCCGTCAAAAAAGTGTTTATCTGATTTCAAATTACTTTTTTTTTGTGTACGCAATGAGGTCTAAGGTGTCATAACAATATACCTATTTAGGTACATAAACGATAGCCTGGTGACATTGAAAAGGAATAAACATAGCCAATAGGCTGTCAATAACATTTAGATGATGATTATTAATTTGTGAAAATGATTTTTCGTTATATTTTGTCAAAAAAATCCAACGAAAGCAAAAGGCATCGACTTCCGAAACTGTTTTGCAGAAAACAATATTTTTATTATTTACATACATCATAGTTATGAAGGCAGTCTTACTTTTTCTTTAAAGGTATTTTATTTCTGCCACATTTTGAAGGTTCAAGCCATGGTTAGTATTATTTTTTGAACCCGACTGTACTGCACGAGTACATTCGTAAACTGTCACCAAATACCTTTGACATTTAACCCACCGCTTCATAATACTACACATTTTCGATAATTACGCCAATGATTTGCACCGCTAATAAATCATTGACATAAAGGAACAGATGTTATTAACGAGCGCGTGATTTCGGCGTTTTATCAAATAATTTGTGGATCCACCCGCCGCTTGACAGGTTTGATTTCATTACCATATTGCCATTTAATTTAGCTGCTAGTCTGATTAAATTTGAAGAGTGATAGAGATAGTATTGGATGAATCGGATAGCGAGCCAAATAATACGTAACAATAATACGAACCCATGGTTCACGATTTTATTACCAAATGACGTTTGACTAAACCCGTTCACTAAAATTCACTTAGTTCTTTAGTTCGAAACAGCAAATAATAGTGACGGCAAAAATAGTAACTGTTACGTAAGGTGATAATATTAAGTAAAAGGTCTCGAATTTGAAACTAAAGCACCTTTAACTTTTCGAAGTCATAATTATGTGTATCAATAGTTGAGTATTTCGCTCTTATGGCAATAAGCTCGCCCCCTATTACATGAGACTTAAACATACCGGCGAAGTGTGGATGACCATTAGTACCTACACCTGTGCCTGACCCTTCGGGGAATACAGGCGTGATGGTTTGTTATTACGCTGTTCAATTGTGAATGAAAACATCGTGAGGAAACTTGCATACCTGAGAGTTTTTTTTGCGGCTGCGAAGTCTGCCAACCCGCATTAACCCGGCGTGGTGGACAGGCTAATCGCTCTTACTGAGGCAATAAAATGGATTGATGATGACGTGACGGGACTGGGAAAATTGAGATTACCGCTAGTAACGCCATCAGAACAGCTACTGTGAAATAAAAACCGTTGTGCAGTCATGAGACCCCGTCAGTAACATAGTTCCTCCTCAAGCATTAAAAAAAAAACAAGTATGACATCCAGCGCTTTACGATCATATCCGCACAATGTCGTTTGGAACAGAACGTCACATTATTAATTAACTATGTAGAGATGTCATCGATGAGGCCTACGTTCAGCAACGGACTGCAATAGGCTGATATGATGATGATGACATGATGTAAACAAGTATAGCGTCCAGAGATTGACAATAATATACGAACTACGCTGGATGGTACCGAACGTCTTGGGAGAGAGCATAACGCTTTTTCCTCACATGATGATTTCTACTAGATTTCTATTAGGTAATAATTAATTATCACGCGCTTAAACGGTGAGGGAAAACATCTTGAGGAAACCTGCATGCCTGAAAGATTTTTTTTACGGCATGTGAAGTCTACCAACCCGCAGTAGGCTAGCGTGGTGGACTATAGCCTAATCCCTCTCATTCTGAGAGGAGACCCGTGCCCAGCACTGGGACAATGTAATGGGTTGATGACGATGATGATGATTTCTACTCAGCTCCTACCGCGAGCCGCGTCAAGGTTGTTCCAAAAAGTATGAATATAGGACGTAATTTTTTTCTGAAACAAACTTTTATTCAAGACATGAATGATTGGTTTGCGGGTTCGCTTATATTAGTTTTTTTTTTTGCTTCGCTTCAACTTACAAGGCATTTTAGGTTAGTCGAAGTATTTTAGGTCTATAAAAGTTGTAGTTCTATTGTTTTTTAGTAAATATAAAATTTAAGACACATGTCTGTCATCTTACTAACAAAATTAATAACTTTTTATGTAATTATATAAATACACTATTAAAAGTCATTTTATATAACTAGACATAAAAGATTTTCTATCTGACAATCTCTGGGAAAAATAACAAAATAAAACTAATTGGATAATCCATTATCCTAAAATTCCATTCTTTAATTACTGTATGCCCGACAAGGGCTGATTGATGTTACACTCATACCTATATGCATGTATAAGAATCGTATATATTCAATCAGAAACAATAAAATTTACTTTACTTAAAACTCAACGATCATCGTCGCTTCAAGTCTAATCTAGACTTAGTCTAGACCTCATGGTACCAAATAATGTGAATAATGTGAAACTTTCCTCCATTATACGATTTTCCCAGTACCAGATCCGACGTACAAGCAAATCTATAATACAATACAACTCCATCTTACCCTAAATACAAGCTATATAGTTTATTATCATCAACCCATATATTGTCCCACTCCTGGGCACGGGTCTCCTCTCAGAATGAGAGGGATTAGGCTATAGTCCACCACGTTAGCCTTCTGCGGGTTGGCAGACTTCACACGCCATCGAGAAAATCTCTCAAGCATGCAGGTTTCCTCACGATGTTTTCCTTCGCCGTTTAAGCACATGATACTTAATATTAATACGCACATGACTTTGAAAAGTCAGAGGTGCATGCCTTGGATTCGAACTCGAGACCTTTGACATGGAAGTCTAATGGTCATATCAAAAGGCTATCACTGCACCGCTAGATATAGGTATTTGCTTAAAAACCAATACTTGTTTCCATGGCAACCAGCCAAATTCCCAAAATTCCCATATTCTCATTATTCTACTCAAATATCTCTTCTTCCACAACATAAATACTACATTAGTGGCCTTATAATCCTCGCAGGATACATATACAGTTACAAAACAGACGTACAATCAATCCATCGATGGCTCCTATCAGATTTCAAAGTGCCTCGTCGGAAAATTCGGCGTTGGAAGAATATCCCACGCAAGGATCATTGATAGTTCCTATACAATATAACTGCTTCGAACACCTTATGGGCTCCTAGTACTTTTTCCTAAATTTGGTTAAAATAATATCAAGTTTTTATTGTCTGGCTTTCGTTTGCCCATAATAAAATAAATACCTTTTACAATATATATAGGTATAACATGGTTAATAGGTAACTTAGGCCAGCCTTTCCCAGTTATTATTACATTGGAATGTTTTTTTTTAAACATCGTTATTATACGTCATGCATCAAGGGCTATGGTCCGATTTCATCAAAATTCTTTAAGCTTTTTTTTATATATAAGGTTTAATATCATCTGATGTCGACACAGAATTTTATTCCACTTCTTTCGACAAAACATCTCATATTCCTTGTTAAAGTACGTCATCTAGGGTATAAGTGAAGGTACGTTAGCTTTACTTCTAAGTATCTACGTTTGAGCTCGATTTCAATATCGATTTTTATTACACCTTTGATGATGTAAAACGAGTAGGTCACGTACAGTCAACAAAAGGTTTAGGTAAACAGGCAGTGAACGACTTCTCATTCGATTTTATTTTTTATTAAAAAGCTTACTAGTAATGTGGGTCTCACATTACTAGTATTCTCGTCAACCCCTCGTTCTAAGCTAAATGCTTGTGTGACGAGTTCTGCTTGTGTTATGGGTTCACGTCGGCGTCGGTAGTACAATGGGTGGGTTTCGAACCGGCCAACACATGATCGCCAGTCCGACGCCCTAGCCATTAGGCAACCGCCGTTTCGTCAATCACTGCCTTCCACGAGTAGTCACTCTATTTAGCAGGCGGGTTCCCTTCAATACACATTGATACATTCTTATTTTAATCACATTGTTAGTAAGCTTTTTTTTTTAAAAAAAACATTAGCGTTGCTAAGATGTGGTCTCCACTCAAGAACTCGTTGCGTTATATAAATTGCGCTATAAATAATTATCCGCCAAAGTATTTGAAATGTAAGCAGTTAGCAACACCTGCATTTTGACACATAGTACATGATACATTATAACACATACATAGCGATATATTTCATCTAAGCAAGCTCAATTGACATGGAAACGAACTGGTATGCAGATAACTAGTCTGTTTGTACTTTGGCCATTGAGATATAAGTTACTATGTGGATAGACTCCATTGTTACGTGGTTGAGTAATTGTGTGATGAAATGTGCTGAATCTGTTACAGATTAAGCCATATTAGTCAGATTTAGGTCAGAAATACCATTTACAAAAAACTAACAAATAACAACATAAGTAGCTTAAGTAGAACTCAAATGAATATTGCAGTAACTTGTGTGGTTAATAATGAAACAGTTTTGTGCATAAATATCATAGAGCAGAAGATATAAAATAATTTCGCATTGTTGGTTGCTCTCTATTATAATACCTCAATTCTTTAGATAGATATTTTACGGTAGGAAAAGTTATATACAGTAAAATCATTACGGCGATCCGGGACTCGTTTGCGAATCCAAACTGAATGCAAATAGTTTGTCACTAAAGGGGAAGATCTTTCTTTTGAATTGCAAATAAAATATAACTTACATACCATCACGCCTGTATTCCCCGAAGGGTTAGGCAGAGGTGTACTTAATGTACACCCACAGTTCGCCGGTATGTTTAGGTCCCATGTAATAGGGGGCGAGCCTATTGCCATTCACCGGGCACAAATCCAGACTCCGAGCTGCTACTGAGAATTTCATAGAAAAACTCAATAACACTTTGCTCGACCTGGGGATCGAACCCAAGACCTCTAGCGTAGCAGTCGCGATTGGGACCACTAGACCAACGAGGCAATCAGTAAATATAACTTATCTCTGATAACCTTAATTAGTCACTAGCATGGCTGGATTTAATGTGCTCTATCTAAAGGGTTAGATAGAGGTGTACTAATGTACACCCACATTTCGCCAGTATGTTTAGGTCCCATGTAATAAGGGGTGAGCCTATGTGCAGATCGAGCAGTGCTATTTTTTTTCTATTATGTTCACAGGTTCGAAGTTTTGAATATGAATAATATTTGAATTGGAATTGGACAAAACCCTTAAACTGTGACCGGATATTGTCACATATCATCAACCATATATTGTCCCACTGCTGGGCACGGGTCTCCTTTCAGAATGAGAGGGCTGTAGTCCACCACGCTAGCCTACTGCGGGTTGGCAGACTTCACATACCATCAAGAAAATCTCTCAAGCATGCAGGTTTCCTCACGATATTTTCCTTAACCGTTTAAGCGCGTGATAATTAAGTATTAATACGCGCATGACTTCGAAAAGTCAGAGGTGCGTGCCTTGGATTCGAACTTGAGACCTTTGATATGGCAGTCCTATGGTCATATCACAAGGCTATCACTGCACTATTGTCACACATACCTTCCAAAAATATTATGTCATAACGCCATACCCTTAACACAGTCTATCTGATTCAAAATTGGCTTTCGCATGGCAACAAGTTGGAATCTCCGCGGGCTCAATAATTGGACTTTTTATTGGTGATTCTGTTACCTAGTAACTTTGTGCTGCTTGAATGATTGATTGAACCAGAACTAAATTACGTTCATCTTATATGGCCCTTACGGTAACATTGAGAAGGTTAACCCATCTGAAAAGGGGTCATCGACATTATACAGTTTCGAAAGTCGGTGCCTTCGAATTGGTTGGATTTTTTGTTTTCGCCACCGACTTCTGAAAAGGTTTTGCACATAACATTGTTTACGTGTTTTGTTTAAATCGATTAATTTTTTAAATATTGTTTTTATTACTTTAATAGGTGACTGCCTCACTTGTCTAGTGGTCTTAAGCGCGACTGCTACGCTAGAGGTCCTGGGTTCGATCCCCGGGTCGAACAAAGTGCTATTGGGTTTTTTCTATAAAATTTTCAGTACCAGCACGGAGTCTGGATTTGTGCCCGGTTAATGGCAATAGGCTCGCCTCCTATTACATGGGACCTAAAAATACCGGCGAAAAGTGGGTGTACATTAGCACATCTCTTCCTAGCCCTTCGAGGAATATAGGCGTGATGGTATGTTATGTTATAATATTTTTGATTTTTTTTTAAATCGGCTTTTATTTTATTTTTAAATTAATTTAATAAGTTAATCTCACAGAGTGGGTAATAGTACTATGTATCTATTGACGGTTCACTCTCCCCCCCTCACTAGGTCACCCATCATGGGTGAGTTCGACATGCTTCGTCGCCTTCCCCGGGCGGCGGAAGTCCATGAAGATAGAAATCAGAACTTTTCTGTGTTAGTATTTAACATAACATAACATACTATCACGCCTGTATTCCCCGAAGGTTTAGGCAGAGGTGAACTAATGTATCTAGTGTGCGTCCTGTTTATGTGAATAAGGTTTTTTTTTTCTCTGCCGATGTTTAAGTCCCATGTAATAGGGGACGAGCCTATTGCCATCAACCGGTCGTAAATCCAGTCTCCGCTGCTGCTACTAAGAATTTCATACAAAAACCCAATAACACTTTGCTCGACCTGTGGATCGAATGTAGTACCTCTAGCGAAGCAGTCGCGCTTAGGACCACTAGACTAAAAATGAGGCAGTCATCATTTCAATATTATTATTATACCGACTTCCCAGTGTAAATATCCAATGATGGTATGCTAGCCCTCTAAGTCACATGAAACTTGCATATATACCAAATTCTTATATACCCAAATCACAATATAATTCACACATCTCAATACATAATACATAACATTAAGTAGGTATATACTTTATATATAATGTTCACACAATATTAATTCGCTGCTTTGAGTAGGCATGCCGCATTAATAACAGAGTTGTGAACATTATACGGCTCACTTGGCCGGCCATTTTTGATAGCAACATCAAAGCGTAGCCTTGATTTTTGCCTGATTACGTTTCATACTTAACATAGCATACCATCACGCTTGTATTCCCCGAAGGGTTAGGCAGAGATAAACTAGTCTACACCCACAGTTAGCCGGTATATTCACGCCTCTTGTAATAAGGGGCGAGCTATTGCCTTCACCAAGGCTAATTCGAAACTCAGAGTTTTACTGAGAATTTTTCAAAAAACCCAATAACATGACTCGATCTCGGAATTGAACCCATGACCTCTCAGGTGAGGCTGACCACCATTATGTGGGTATGTTCATTAGTACACCTTTGCCTAACCCTTCGGGGAATACAGGCGTGAAAGTTTATTCTAACCATTTTTTTCTAGATAGTTGTGATGCCTCACGAATGCCCTAAGTTTTCTTAGATTCATGAAACGTGCTACATACAGCACTAAACATGCTGTATCCAATTGAACTTGTAAATTCACGCTATGTGAGCACCAAAATTTCGTTTACAAATCCAACGCGTGGGCTTGCATACCTACGGGTATTATGACCGGGCACAAAACCAACGATGTATCAACAAGTCGCTGTAAGTGAGGCGAGCGGCGCACCCATTCGTGAACATTGAATAACCGAGTGACCGCTTGTGAATCAACTGAATCTCGAACCGAACACTGATGTTTATAAGTATTGTAGGCAATGTAGAGTAGAGTGTAGAGTACATAAGACAAAAAATATACCATTTTCTATTGAATACTACTTATCCTCTTCTCCGTCATATAGAATTTCGCAGACAATGTTAAAATTTCGCTAAAGGAGAACAAAGCGCACGTGAGAGTACATAAGAATACACCATTTTTATTGAATATGACTTAGGTACTTCCTTTTCCGTCGTATAGTAAAATACAGTGCGTCTATTACTTTAGTTTCTATCTACCATTACTTACTCTCTACTCTGTCTGATACTAATCTACTCTTTGTTTACTACTGCCCTAGTTTTTGTCTACTATTGCAAACACTCTTCTACGTCGGATACCAATCTACTCTTTTTGTACTGCTACTGTAGTTTTTATCTACTACTTACTCTCTTCTCCGTCTAATTCTAATCAACTCTTTGTGTACTGCTACTCTAGTTTTTGTATACTTCTTCTTACTCTCTTCTCCATCTGAAACAAATCTACTCTTTGTCCACTACAACTCTAGTTCTGGTCTTCTACTAATTAGGCTCTTCTCCGTCCAATACTTATCTACTCACTGTATACTACTGATCTAGTCTGTCTACTGCTATGTATTTAATATAACTCTGCTGTCTGTTTATTTATTTATTGATTCTTCAACCAGGAATGAACTATACATTCCAACAATAAATTTAACTTAGTCTCATGATATTCCATAATATATACAGGAGGCCTCATCACGCCTAAGATCATTTGAATAATGTAAATATAAATTTACCTTTATAACCGAATTTTATATCAAATAATATTTTTATTAATATAATAGTGTAATGTCTAATATTACTCTATTACGTGTCTAATAGTACGCAACTCTGTCTACTAATACTTCTCTTTCTGTCGTACTCTTATTTAAGTCTTCTACCACTCTAACCTTTGTTTTATGTCGTGGCCTTAATTATTCTATTTGATTCTAAGGAGAAAATAAAATGTATTGTTTAAAGAAAATTCTCAGTGTTGTACATTTTGACGAGGTACATTTTAAATCATTGAAATAACTAAACATAACCCAAAACGATATAAAGAAAACACTGGCAAGTGAAACATCAAAGCTAGTTAGTTAAAATGTGTCTTCAAAAGTAACGCCACTTAAAATTGCCACTGTAAACAAACGTTTACCAAGAAAACATCAAACTCTAGAGCTGTTTCAGATGTAATTCTACGAAACACTTTGAAGAAGTACTCATATTACCTAGTTGTGTGATGCTATGGTGAAGTTTTAAGGCGAATAAAAAAGAGTCCGAATAGTGGAACTATTCGGACTCTTTTTTACATACCATGAAGCGACGGTAGCCTAGTGGCTAGGGCATCGGAGTTACGATCATGTGGTTGCCGATTCGAAACCCACCCACATTTCACTACTGACGTGAACCCACTCGTAACACAAGTATAGCTTAGTACGAGGGGTTAACAAGATTACTAGTAATATGAGACCCACATATAAAGCTTCATATAAAAAAAAATGCTATTAACACAATCCAAACTCCGAGCTGCTTCAATAGTTTCATATAATAAAAAACCAACAACACTGCTCGACCTGGAAACCGAACTCATAAAACGTAATAAATAAATCGCTATTACAATCCCGCCTACTTGTCGTTTCTCAAAAATTTCCACAAAATTATTATAGTTTGACTGCCTCATTAGTCTAGTGGTCCTAAGCGCGACTGCTACGCTAGAAGTCCTGGGTTCGATCTGCAGGTCGAGCAAAGTGTTATTGGGTTTTTCTATGAAATTCTCAGTAGCAGTCTGGATAGTCTGGGTGGTCCCAGTAGAGTCTGGATTTGTGCCCGGTTAATGGCAATAGGCTCGCCCCTATTACATGGGACCTAAAGATACCGGCGAAATGTGGGTGTACATTAGTACACCTCTGCCTAACCCTTCGGGGAATACAGGCGTGATGGTATGTATGTTATTATAGTTTAAAATATTTTAAGTCCAGACTCACTCTGATTTGCTTCAGAAGAACAAGTTCTTTGATGCTGAGATGAAAGAAAATATAGTTGAAAAGGCTGGTTTATCAAATGTCGTCGCAGTTAATTTAATAACTTGAAATCTTGAAACCAACAACAATACATTTGTATGAATATTATTTCTCCCCTGTCGACGGAGCCCCGCTTCAAAGCGAGGTTCCTACTTCAAAAGGTTTAAAATAAAAACACGAAGGGTTCTAACCTAATCTATCCGAGTCGGGATGCCCCAAGTCCATAGCTCGCTACACTCGCTCTTGCATCATAAATTCTCCTAGTACAGTAATATTATTGGATTTTTATACAGATCTTTTCGACATATTTTTTACAAAAATCGGTTAAGCGGACACAAAAATCTCTAAGTGCTTTGCGCCCAATATTGATACATAAAAATATGTAAGGTTTATTAATAATTGTACCTACATACATTTTTCAACTAACTGATAGTTAGTTGAAATAATTATGTATGTACAATTATTTGTGTTATTTTTAATTAATTCCATTGTGAAGCTTTTGATTGCGGTTGCGGTATTTCTATTCAACTTTAACTATCTTAAATGTTGTGCCTATATTTTATTGATATGAAAACTGGTCCATACGAGTATCTCTATGTTTTGTTACTTATCAATGATGTTGATTGTATTGTAATTTATTTTTTTTTTAATTCGTTATGCCAAGGCGGTATTTTCAGCCAGCTTTTATTGTTGAATTACCTAAATGAATAAATAAATAAACGAGGTGGACTAAAGCCTTAGCCCTCTCATACAAAGAGAAGACCCAACAATGGGACAATATAGGGGATGACGAAGAACAAGGAATGGCTACGCAGTTTATCCTATTGCATTTTAAGAGTGCAAGTGAAACATGTGAATTTAAGCCTTATGATGGTGTTTTTAGAAGTCACAGGAAGCGCAATTCTAAATGCTACATTTATACTTGTTTCATTCTTACCAAAGCAGTATATTTTATTTATACGTTTCCGGCACCACGTAACATATGTCTACAAGTTCTCATGGCTATGGGACATGAACATAAGCTATTGGAAAAACGTTACGACGTCAGATTATCGGGCGACTGTTACACCGAAGCGAGCGTAAAAGTTTCTACTTTTATTATAGAGCTCACCTCTTGTTGTTGGAACAATCGAAACGGTTCTCTATTCTCCTTCTTCTGTATGGTCTTGGTCATACAGAAGAAGTAGAATAGAGAACAGTCGACAAGAGGTCTCTTGACTCGACTTCCACTTTTTCCTTCACTTGTCTTCAATTATTGTTTGTTAAAAAGTTGTTCATCTTATTGTTTCTTAAAAACTTTGAGCGTGATGATAAGACACAGGTATGTATCCTATCAATAAAAAACTTCCGAAAAAGGAAAGTCAAACTTAATATTTTATGTTTTCAAAATTCAAAAAGGATAAATAAAATTTATCAAAATGTTAAGGCAAATTTCGACCTGGCGGATAGGACCTGCTGTGGCTTAGTTGGTCATAACGAAAGGACTTCTTCGTAAGGAAACAACGTCTGACAGAAGACGCAGGTTTAAATCCCGGCCACGGTCGAATTTCTCCTTCATATTTAAGCCATTTGTAGCCAGCCATTCATATGAAAGTATTACGTCACGCACGCTTCGGTGTGATAATATCCCCGTGTAAGCTAACCACCGTATATTACTGCTGGCCACGCAAACGGCGCGTGTGTACACCGCAAATTTAATCTTAGTTTCACGGTATTTACTTTACGGAGCGAGTGAAACTGCATTCAAGTTACAAAGCAAGCTATTTCTGTTATTTTAACGTTGAAATTTAATTGTACAATATGTAGAAAAAGAAAATTGCTTTTAAACCATTCCTTGTGTAACTTGTTGAAGTAATCCAGAGTCAAATACCTTAGGTGGCGCGTATTTGATATTCCTACCCTGTAAGCTTATGTTAGATAAAGACATTTTCTTGAGCGCTGTAAACACGATTTACCAGTGCAAAATATACCTTATTTCCTTGGAATACTGCCTGACTGACTGCCTCGTTAGTCTAGTGGTCCCAATCGCGACTGCTACGCTAGAGGTCTTGGGTTCGATCCCCAGGTCGAGCAAAGTGTTATTGTGTTTTTCTATGAAATTCTCAGTAGCAGCTCGGCGTCTGGTTTTGTGCCCGGTGAATGGCAATAGGCTCGCCACCTATTATTACATGGGACCTAAACATACCGGCGAAATGTGGGCGTACATTAGTACACCTCTGCCTAACCCTTCGGGGAATACAGGCGTGATGGTATGTTATGTTTCTTTGGAATACTGCAGTTGCATTTAATTTAGAGTGTTCAAATCAATCTACTTACTACTAAAGAGTTGACCACGACTTGGACCGCATAGAATCACAGTTATCCCTCAGGATAGGTGAAAGAGTTATTAAAATCGGTTCAATAGTTTCAGAGTTTATCGATTTCAAACAAAAAAAGTCGTTTCTCTTTATAATATTTTTATTGATAAGTAACTCGACTTCTAGGTGGCGTGTCAAACATAATTATGAACTGGATTTTATGTTTATCTCCACATTCAACTATGAAAACCACATCCAATTTTGTGTAGTATTTTTAGCGTGATGTGCGTGCAAAAATAAAGATAAACAAACAATTTAAAAATAATTCTTTTGGTTTCTATTGCTTTTATACTCATCTACTATGTACACACAGCGTTCAGCTATAGATTTATTATATTACTTAGTATGGTGTACCTACTAATTGGATGAAAATGTGAAACAAAACAGAAATCTAAGTACTGAACATCGCACAACAGAAACGTACATGTTTTGTCTTCATTTTACGCTATATTTTTACGCAAAAACCGCACATTCTGAATGAACTGTTATCGCCTAACCGAAGTGCTTCGAAAAAGGCACCTGACACCGCACATAACGTGAAAATGTTGAAAAAGTAACAGTGGAGTATTATTTTCTGTGACGTCACACCTCATAATACATCAGCCTCATAAACGAGGTATTATCGCACACTTTCGTAACGTATTAGGCTTAGCTCAGATGAGCGCGATTACGCGTCATTGGGTCGCGCGTCATAACAGCTGAGCACGTAACAGGAGAATAAAAATATGTATATAATATTACAACTACTTATTAGCTATTATAAGTTTAGACTGCACGGTTGGTGTAGCAATTAATGTGGTCACCATGCTTCGTTGTGTCGCGTAATGTAGGTTCGATTGTCTCCCGAGGCAGATATTAATATTATGTTTCACGAATATTTACTTATTTAGAAAGTTTATTTTGTAAAGTCTTGTCTTTGTTTAGTTTGTTTGTTGTTTGTTGTATTTTTATCGAGTTCCAATACAAACAGGAGAAAATTATAAAATAATATAAAAATAATAATAAAATAAAATAATAATAAAAAATATACTTTATAAACCAAGAAAATAACTCTTCGTCAATTTATCTGTTTGTCAATTTAACTTTTTATGTCTAAACCACTGAACAGATTTGAATAAAATTTTAAAGAAGTAGATTATATCCCGATAAAAGAAAAATTGACTCTAAAACTCTCATACACGCTTAGAGATGTCACCAAATTATATTAACGCTCTGAAGTCACATGCAGGTGCAATATTCTTAATGAATAAGGTAAATTTTGCTCCGGCAAATCTTGTTAAGAGCCCTTAATAAGTTTGGTGAAACACATATATTTTTTTTTTTTTATGGTATAACTCGGCAAACGAGCAGGCGACCTACCTGATGGTAAGTAGTCATCGCCGCCCATGGACATCTGCAAAACCAGAGAAGTTGCAGATGCGTTGCCGAGCCTATTTAGGGAAAGGGAGGGGAAGGAGAAAAGGAGAAGGAAGGGGATTGAGGGAGGAATTGGGCCTCCGGCCCTCTCGCTCACCGAACGAAGCACAGTAGCGAAACGCTACTACTCGGACGTCGGTCTTCTGCGAGAGTGTGGTACTTCCCCGGTCAAGCCGGCCCATTCATGCTGCGAACAGCGTGGCCCTACCACAACAAAGAGGGCCCTACCAAAATATATACTAGAGAGGGTCTAGAAATCTTTTAAATAACAGTCATTATGACTGCTGAATTCGTCTGGGGTCGTACCACGGATCTGCTAAATATTCTGCTAAGCAGTAAAGTGCGTTGTATGCCTAGCCATTATAACGCGCGGTGTAGCGCATTTCACAACTGTCTGTACTTGCCCTTACAATAAAATTGCGTAAGGAACTTAGCCTTTCTCCGTCACAAAAATATAAGTCTTATGAGTGGAAAAGTTATCTACGGTAGATACTTTATTATAGATATTCTATCCCACGAAGGCTGTTAAATTATTGTAATTTAAACTCTATGTCAATGACATAAAGGACATCATATAGGACTTCAGCCGAAGAATAACTGTATCATCATCAACCCGGCACATATCCAAACTACGACCTGCTACTTAGAATTTCATAGAAAAACCCAATAACGCGTTGTTCGATTTGGAATCGAACCCAGGACCGGCGTAGCAGTCGCGCTGGGACCACTAGACTCATGAGACTGTCAGTATATTTTGATAACCATATCTATCTCCTCAAAGCGTCATAACATACTTAACATACATAGATTTTTCTACTTAAAATACTTTTAAAGATATTTGTTTACCAAATAGAAACACGATTTTAGGCAGCATTCGAAACTATGTATAGCGGACACTTTAGCCACTAAGCTACCGAGACCACTGCATGTGATAACGAATTGCTCTTCCACATTTTACGTATTTAGGTCACATCACGTTAAAATATTTTTCCCTAGATGAGCACGGCACTTAATTAGGCTCAAACCATCCCACTAGTGGGAATAGAACTTGTTTCAAAATGAGAGTTCGCCATACTGGCTTATTATAACTTCCAATAGATTTCCGTTTGTTTATTACGTGAGTTTCTTTGATACACCATAAAAATATCGAATAAAGAGTCGAGCATATATTTTACCACTATATTTAAACAAACACCAAGAAGGAATGTCGGTAGTTATTATATACATATACTAGCTTTCCGCCCGCAGCTTCGCTCGCGTCGGCAACACGATGTTGACTATTTATTTTTTTCTATTTCTGGCGGGATATTACAAATTATCTAAAATGAGACCAAATAATTTGTTACACTATATTATTTTATTGAAATATAAAAATAACATGTAAATTTCTTATTAATTCATTCATGTCCTTTTAGCTATTGCGATGGTCTATCATTCTGGAGGCGTCGTAGAGTCGATTTTTATGAAGGTATAAATAGTGGAAGACCACTTTGCTCTCAAGACTTAAAATTGCACTTCTTTCTATACCACATTTATGGCTTTTTTGTCTGGTATCAAAATGACCAGACTGCTATAAATACTGATTCATCAATAACAGGCAAGGTAGAATTTCTTCTCTTTCTTTCTTATTAAATCTATGCCTGCCACCCTGAATGACTCACCCTGAAATTTATTTATAGTAATTGCAAAGCTAAGATCTTAAGGGGGAAACGTAATTGTTCTTAAAAACATAGTTGGAGGGTAGCAAAGGTATTCGAGGTATGAAAACTGAATCCCCTCAAGCACATCCAGTAATCACAGTGACCTTTTTAATATTTTTGTGCACTGCTGATCAATACTCTCAGTCTAGTTCCGTTACATAGCTTAAATGGTATAAGGAGACACAGCAGAATTACAGGTGTCCCAAGGAGGTTTAACACTGTTAAGGAACTCTACAGGATAGTAAACTGTTTCGACCGCTTGTAGCACTGAATCCAATTTCTGAGCCCTCCAACTGTTTAAGAAGTATGTAATTAATAGCAGCTGAACTGTTGTTTTTCGGAGTCAGTATTGCACGTTTGCACATCCAATCTATAGACTTCGTATTTATATTAGAAAAATCAGGATACACTCTAAGATCTATTCATCTATCATAGTCACCTGTCACTACTGTATTCAGAAGAGATGGTATACATATTCAAATGTTATAATCTCCATTTCCTATTTTAAGTAATAGCTCAGAAAACTCTCCAGCAGACGCATCTCTCTCGTATTTCTTTTTAAATATAATCATTACGATGACGATGGATGATGACTTCGTCTGCTCGGGTTCCTCTAGGTACAACAGAATTTGATGGAATACCCCTGCCAGCAACACAGTAACTCCACCCATCACTCAATTGCTGCCTCTAAGAAGGGTTCTGTGGTGTGCCTCGCAATTCCACTTTTGTGTGCCATAGAAAGCATTTTATATGTTTATCAACCAACGTTTCTTGAGGAAAATCAGATCGAGTTTTCAAACATGACATGTGTCAAAATTAAAAAGTAATTTCAATCAAAAACACTAAGGAGAACACTATTGATATCAAATTTGAAGCAAACCACGCCCAAAATAACTGTCCCCCCTTTTTTAAGTCCGTTAGGGGATGAATTTCAATAAAATATGAAATATGTCTTCCATCAATTCTATTAAAGAACGTTTATGCAAAATTTGAAGCAGATTGGACCAAGGAATCACGTTGTCCCATACAAACTTTGCCCCCCTTTTTCACCCCCTTAGGGGTAGAATTTCGGAAAATCCTTTCTTATTGGATGCCTACGTCATACAAAGAACACACCCTCCAAGTTTCAGGACTATACGATAAGCGGTTTGGGCTGTGCGTTGTTCCGTCAGTCAGTCAGTCATTCAGGACAAAGGATTTTATATGTATAGACTAGCTTTCCGCCCGCAGCTTCGCTCGCGTGGAAAACACGATTTTGACTGTTATTTTTTTTCTATCGACTGCCTCGTTGGTCTAGTGGTCCCAATCGCGACTGCTACGCTAGAGGTCTTGGGTTCGATCCCCAGGTCGAGCAAAGTGTTATTGAGTTTTTCTATGAAATTCTCAGTAGCAGCTCGGAGTCTGGATTTGTGCCCGGTGAATGGCAATAGGCTCGCCCCCTATTACATGGGACCCAAACATACCGGCGAACTGTGGGTGTACATTAAGTACACCTCTGCCTAACCCTTCGGGGAATACAGGCGTCATGGTATGTATGTTTTTTTCTATTTCCGGCGGGATATTGTAAATTATCTAAAATTAAGACCAAATAATTTGCTCCACTATATTATTTTATTGAAATATAAAAATAACATGTAATTTTTTGATTAATTTATTCATGTCCTTTTAGCTAGAGCGATGGTTATTCTGGACGCCTCGTAGGGTCGATTTCAATGAGGAGGTACAAATACCGGAAGACCACTTTGCTCTCAAGAATTAAAATTGCACTTCTTTGTATACCACATTGGTTTTTCTGTCTGGTATCAAAATGACCAGACTGCTTTTAATACAGTAACAGGCAAGGTAGAATTTCCCGTGTGAGAATCCGTTCTTCCCTTAAATCTATGCCTGCTACCCTTAATGACTGAAATTTTATTTATAGCATTACAAAGCATCTTCTTAAAAACATAGGCATCAATTCACACATTCGAGGTATGAAAACTGAATCCCCCCGAGCACATCCAGTAATCACAGTGACCTTTTAAATATTTTTGTGCAATGCTGATACTCTCAGTCTAGTCCCGTTACATAGCTTAAGTGCCAATCTATAGACTTCGTTTGTATATTAGAAAAATCAGGATATACTCTAAGATCTGTCATAGTCACCTGTCACTACTGTATTCAGGAAAGATGATAAACATATTTACAATCTCCATTTACTATTTTAAGTAATAGCTCAGAAAACTCTCCAGCAGACGCATCTCTCTCGTATTTATTTTTAAAGATAAGATAATCATCATGTTGGGTCATAGGTATGACGATGTCAAGGAAGCTCTGACTTCGTCTGCTCGGGTTCCTCTAGGTACAACAGAATCTGACGGAATTCCCGTGACAGCAGCGCAGTAACTCCACCCATCACTCTATTGCTGCCTCTAACATTTTTAAGAAGGGTTCTATGGTATGCCTCTCAATCTCAATTCCACTTTTGTGTGCCATAGAAAGCATTTTATATGTTTATCAAACAACGTTTCTTGAATAAAATCACATTGAGTTTTTAAACATGACATGACATGTGTCAAAATAAAAAGTAAATTAAATCAAAAGCACTAAGGAGTATTGATATCAAAATCGAAGCAAATCATCCCGAAAATAACTTTCCCCCCTTTTTTAAGTCCGTTGGGGGATGAATTTCAATAAAATACGAAACACGTCTTCCATCAATTCTGTTAAAGAACGTTTATGCAAAATTTGAAGCAAATTGCACCAAGCAATCACGTTGTCCCATACAAACTTTGCCCCCCTTTTTCACCCCCTTAGGGGTATAATTTCGGAAAATCCTTTCTTATCGGATGCCTACGTCATACAAAGAATACACTGTCCAAGTTTCAGGTCTCTACGATCAGCGGTTTAGGCTGTGCGTTGTTCCGTCAGTCAGTCAGTCAGTCAGTCAGTCAGTCAGTCAGTCATTCAGGACAAAGGATTTTATATGTATAGATATGACACACATACTGTTGTAATCCATACCTATAAGTGTGTACCTATGTAAAACGCGTAACAAAAGCCCGCCGATTGTAAACATACCGGTATCTGTTTGAAGCGGGAAAGATACGCGTACAAATACAAATATATTATTACATAGTATCATGCCTATATTCCTTGAAGGGTGAGTTCCCATAAGGTTTAGGCAGAGGTGTACCAATGACCACCTTACAGTTCACCAGTTTGGCTAGGTCCCACGTAATAGGTGGCGAGCCTATTGCCATTAACAAACAAATTCCGATTCCGAGCTGCTACTGAGAATTTTACAGAAAACCCCGATGACACTTTGCTTGACCTGGGGATCGAACCCAGACCTTTACCGTAGCAGTCGCGCTTAGGACAATAAGACTAATGAGGCAGACAGATTTTGCCTATTATATAACATACCATGACGCCTGTTTTCCCCGTAGGGTTAGGCAGAGGTGTACTAATGTACACGCACATTTCGCTGTATTTTTAGTTCCATGTAATAGGGGGCGAGCCTATTGCCATTAACCAGGCTCAAATCCGAACTCCGAGCTGCTACTGAGAATTTCAAAAAAACACTGACAAGATCTGGGAATCCAGGGCCTAAAGCGTAGTAGTCGCGCTTAGAATCACTACACTATTGAGGCAAATAGTATAAGTAAATTCAAATTAATTTACCTTTATGTAACTTTCTCAAAAATAGCTGCGAGATTATGTTGATTTTGATATGTGCTTAAAGTGCTTTGAGTGAAATTTTACACATTTCTTGAAACGACTTCAGGTCGAACGTGAATTTTCTAGTTCAAAAGAAACGTTTTTGAAATCGTTACGTCTCTTTAAAGTAACCTTTGATGTTTAATCTGTGTACTTAAGACTATTAAAATAAATAGCAACTATATTTTGTAACCTAATTTGTTATAGCAAATTAAAATGATTACTAAAATAAACTTCATATTTTAAGACTAGAATTAATTCCCATCTTTTAGGATTATTATCTCATTTTACAACATAAAATTATTGCGTGGCTATAAAATAATATCGTTATTATTATGATTATTTCTTGATCAAATCAAATTAAAGGATTTTTTTTCAAATAAGCTTTTACAAGCGTTTATAAAACGTTATTGACTCTAGTCGCAGGGTTCCAAAAGTTGATCCTACGGAGAAGAATCCGGCAAGAAACTCCATGGACCTCTTTTAAAATAAAAGATTTAACATTATTCACTGGTCTTTATGGCAATAACAGTATGTGAGGACATTGGAGGTTTATGACTGTCATAATTATTAGCCTAAAGTCGGGATTAAAATTAAGAAAAGGTTCTCAGCATCTGTGAACTGAATGTCAATCTAAAAAAACACCCTAAAATATATTAACTATAATAACTATTAACTACTTAGACTTAAATGGCTACAATGTACAGTGGGTTATAGCTGTTAGTCGACCCACTTAGACCCGCCAGCCCACCTAGGATGGGTCAGGTAACAGCTACAACATTTACAGTTCCTTTTTGTATAAAGTTGTAGTAAACAATACAAAAAACTTGGAGTCTTTTTTCTTCTAGGTTGGGTTTGGCTTCCAGTCTATCAGTAATGGTTTCCAATAGGAAGTCAGTCGCAGCAACTGCCATCAGATCTTTGCGAAACTAATATCCTCAAGATGGACCGGTTTTTTTATGTTTCTGAATAACCTTCAAGATTGTTGCAGGTATTCGAATGACAATCGGGAGAGACGGTTTTACATAGTAACGTAAGACGCTCTCCGAGGTACGGAGAGAAGAGCGGGTTCGGGTCTAAAGACTGACCGTGACAAACGTAAAAGAAACGGGTTAATCGATTCATAAGCACAGTTATTACTTAGCCACCAACCCTTATTATTATCAAGTAAATTATATTGTTAGGAGAATTATGAAGTTTTCAAGTATACCCATCTATTTTTAAAGTGGCATGCGTCGGTTTTGTATAAAAGACAAGCCGATACATCAACTCGCTCTCTTTTACTCGCGCGCTTGGAGGCGACGGACGTACGTCATGGACGGCATGTCAGCTGTCCGCCAGTCATTGTGATATTAACATCAATTATCTGTCAAATCACTACGTGTTATTGTTGTGTGTTTGGCTGTGTGTGATTTAATCCTGACTCTGTAAATTGTTACCTAGGGTCATAACCAAAACCACGCACTATCATAATTTCTAATAATATGTATATTATTTTTAAAGCAGTTTTTCTTTAACCTATACTGTCCCACTGCTGGGCAAAGGTCTCCTCCTTAACATTCCACGTGCTCCTGTATATTGCTTATAGAAGTATTAAAAAACAATATTAATAACATTGCTTCCTATTAAGAGAAAATTTAGTTTCGTTACGTCACTCGCTTCTGCAAAACAAAAGACACGCAAGTCAAACATGACGTCACGGCTTATTTCAAGCGTTTACGCACGCACAACCCTAGCTGTATGTTTCCAAACTAACTCAGTCCTCATATTTGCATACAAAGTACGGACACGGAAGGGACGCGCATTTTTCAGAACCAAATAATGGGCGTTAAATATTTTAACGGGGCTTCCCCATGAAGGATACTGTCGATATTATATTATTTATAACGCCATCTGGCGGTGTAATGGCGTACCGAATATTTTTTTTTATGTTTACCTTATTGTGTTTACGGTGAGCTGATTATCATAATGGCGGTCAATAGTTTGAAGGGTTAAATATAACGAGATATAGTCAAAATAAGCGACACATCGAATAGCTGAGATGTGACGACTAAAATTATCTACTGAGATGAGCAAGAACGTCAAATATCGTCATCGTCTATGCAGAGGTGCATTTATGTACACCCACACTTCGCTGGTATGTTTAGGTCCCATGTAATAGGAGGCCAGCCTATTGCCATTAACCGGGCACAAATCCAGACTGCGAGCTGCTACTGAGAATTTAATAGGAAAACCCAATAACACTTTGCTCGACCTGGGGATGAAAACCCAGGACCTCTAGCGTAGCAGTCGCTTAGGATCACTAAACTAATGAGGCAGTCTCATATCCTGCAAATACATACCAGGTCCGTATATCCTGGAAATGTATACCTCAATATGTTGGGCAAAAGTCCACTGGGCACATAGCACCAATTATATTAGTTATACACCGCCGGGATCAGCGTGTAATTGGATGAGCTAGCCACTTCGTTAGCACGGTTCATAATGATCAAGTTTATTAAGGCATCGCTTCAGGTTTTGAAGAGATGGCCACTATTTTGTGTGGCCACGAATATCAATATTTTTCATTCAGCTAAGCCAAGAGATCTTTACAATCTAGTTTATAGGCAAAACCGATTTCCGAAGCATAATTTGGACGAAAAATATATAGGCAAAAATTAACTTAACGATTTCATATAAACTCTCCATGATTCTGACTTTAAGTAACGTTGCCATAGGTCATTGAAATAGGATTGGGGTGTTGGTTGATTATCATGAGGTTGGTCTTGGGTTCGAACTCGAAACCTTTGACTTAGCAGTCCAATGGTCATATCGCTAGGCTATCACTGCACTATATAATAATATAAACCATTAAAATATTTCAAACGAATCCTATCTATGACTGTAACTTAACTAATGTTTATTTTAGACTTTGAAATGGCTAGTTCTAATAACGGTCGTGGTCTCGTTACAGGCTTCAAACTGGCATTGCCAATTAACGGACGCCGGTCAAATGGAATATAATTCTCCTCTTTGAAAAGCGGTAACTAACACAGGGAACTTTTTCAAAAAGGAGGACTTATTTAAGCTACTTAATACCTAGGCCCCTAGACAATGTCACATCTTCATTATCGATGACGAAGTTAGATATTCGAAACGTATGGATTTGACATAATTACATCACGTGACATATCGAAAGATTGTGCCAATTCCATACATTTCAGATTAATCTCACTTAGTTTTCGATATGGAAATGTAACATTGTCTAGGCCCCCTGTTCGTAGTTTTGAACGAGATTTTGTTGACATCAATAAAAAATAAAATTAAAGAGGTATAAAATAGACCTTATATAAAATTTCAATCTATAGTTTATTCGCGTTAATAATATTGTAAGTCATCAGTGCAACTGCAGGTTAAAGGTGTATTCATCGTGGTTTTAAAATCCAACAAATCTACTCATCATTGGAATATGGATTATTCCAAATGAACACAGACTATTTATTATTTCACAGTATAAATGGAATCCAGTGCGGGCGAAGCCGCGGATAACTCTTTTGTCCAAACTATATGACGCTTATTCCTACTGATGCATCACGACATGATACGTCAAGTCCAGTATGTATGCAACTTTATCAAACATTGATTTCCGTCGTTAGAACTCGGTTTCATGCTTGCACAATTTATCTTAACGCAAATAATGGCGGACATAAACTTGATTTACCTGTAAGACTAATATAATAACTAACTATACATATAGCATAACAATCAAATCGCTTGAGTGATACACACATGTAAAAAAGACCCAAAAAAACCTTAATCTTTAAAACTTAAAAAATAGTGACTTTCCACACTGTGGTCAATCCTGACTATTTTAGGTAATTTTAAAAGTTCTCTTACAACCCATAGAAAATGTGTTGCGGCCCTGCGGGGGCTGCTGCGGCGGTGGTTGCGGTGGATGCTGTTGCCCATGCATCACCATCTACACGTGCTGCACCGAGATTTGCTAGTGGCAACGAGTGGCGCCCACCGGCGTAGACAAGCCATGGTGTTTGCGCCGAGTTGGCGCACCCGATGCCTTCGATGTTTGTCTTCGGAAGTAATATATAGTATAGTAATATAATAACACTCCGTGTCGTTTTGTGGAAATAAACTACTATAAATAAATAAACTAATATAACAATATATAAATGTTCCTACAATGTATAGCTACAATTAACTTAAACATCCACATCATCTGCATCCACACAACTCAAAGGAAAGTGAGTCCTTTGTGTTGATAATTAGATTAGTTTTCAAATGTGAGCGATGTGAATATTTAATAAAGGTCGACCTACACCGGTCTACAAACCTCATTATGTTATGTAGTAATGAGCAGGGAGTTGGAGATTTCGTTTTGCTGTGACAATTTCTGTGTATACTTCCAACCTTTGTTAGGCTGTGGTTTAAGTGATAAAAAAGGGTCTTTTATGGTTTTTTTTAAGTAGTATAGTGTCTCGCTGGCAAGTATGTCATGCCTTCATGAATGGCCGGGGAAGTACAACCCTTACAAGGAATATCGACGGGAAGTGGCATTGCGTTGCGTTGCGTATTTTTTCTTAACATCAAGTAGTTTTTCAGCTCGTTTGCTGACTTTAACCGTAGGACAGAAGAGAAGAAGAGAAACCATGTCAGTCTAGCTATTTCTATATAAAATAAAATGTAGAAATTGACAACTTTCCTACTGATTAAGCCACTGAAACAAAAGTATAGTTTCTTTGTTTTAATCCTAAGTTCCGAAATATAATTTATTTATGATTAAATTTCTGAGAAAATTATAATAATCAAAATTGTGTGATGTCAATTATACAGTGGACTAGTGTTTGAAATCACTAATCTATGTTTCAAAATCATGATAGAAATGAATAAAATAAATATGAAAATGATTGAATATAAGAAGAAGACTGCCTCATTAGTCCAATGGTCCTAAGCGCGACTGCTACGCTAGAGGTTCTGGGTTCGATCCCCAGGTCGAGCAAAGTGTTATTGGGTTTTACTAAGAAATTCCCAGTAGCAGCTCGGAGTCTGGATTTGTGCCCGGTTAATGGCAATAGGCTCGCCCCCTATTACATGGGACCTAAACATACCGGCGAAATGTGGGTGTACATTAGTACACCTCTGCCTAACCTTTCGTGGAATACACGTGTGATGGTATGTTATGTTATGTTATGAATATAAGAAAAAAAAATGGGTATCCTATTTTTTATCTATGTAGTTTCAATTAAAATTATAATAAGATGGCTGTTAAAAAAATATATTGTCAATAGTCTAGATTCGCTCTCTTTTTGTAACATGTACCAAATTCAAAAGCACTTAGGTGCAGCACCAAGTTGAAAGTTTGTCTTACGAATATGCAGCTCACATTCGTGTTCACTGGTTAGACGTGTCATAACTTCCAACTTGTAGGTGACTGTTGGCTTTAAAAATGCACCGAAGGTCAAAGTACTTGAGAGCTGTGCTAAGTTACAGTCTTATTGGTATTCTAATTCATACCATGACGACTGTATTCCCTGAAAGGTTAAGCAGAGGTGTACTTAATGTGTACACAAAGTTTGCGGGTAAGTTTTTAGATCCTTTTTAATAGGGATAAGGCTATAGTCCGCCACGCTAGCCTACTGCAGGTTGGCAGACTTCACACGCCGTCAAGAAAATCTCTCAGGCATGCAGGTTTCCTCACGATGTTTTCCTTCACCGTTTAAGCGCGTGATAATTAATTATTAATACGCACATAACTTCAAAAAGTCAGAGGTGCGTGCCTTGGATTCGAACTCGAGACCTTTGACTTGACAGTCCAATGGTTATATCACTAGGCTATCACTGCTTGTTAAGGTTAAGGTAAAAGTTAAGGTTAAAATAATTTATTCAATTGTTCTAACTTAACTACACTACCACTAAACTGTAATTTTATCGTGTTTTATTATTGTTTCGGATCTTTTTTAAACCGGACTACTAGGTAGTAATTTTTGGACGTCATTGTTACATTATAAAAAGTCCCCCAAATGCCCCCTTTTACCGCCTCTTAGTGTTTTGCTGGGAAAATGAAACGGCGCAGCAAAGTCCCCAGCTATACATAGCCATAATTTCTGCCTGTTTAGTTAATGAGGCGTTAAAAGTTACATAAACAAATGATACCGAACGGTAGCAATTTCATAAGTGATGCGTTGTATCTATAAGTATTACTCGCCATTTACTTTAAACTTGTGCCACCTGCCAAAGCATTTGAGTGTTGCACTAACTTAAGAGAGAGAGATGTCTTAAAGCTGTACAATTCACAGTCGGGTGACACG
Organism: Subacronicta megacephala; assembly: GCA_958496365.1. NCBI lineage: Eukaryota > Metazoa > Arthropoda > Insecta > Lepidoptera > Noctuidae > Subacronicta > Subacronicta megacephala. Next base: position 2,261,745 of record OY292516.1, read on the forward strand.
TGTCATAGTTTTAACTACTACAATAATAAATTTAAAGCACGTATTGCGGTTCCCACAACGAGATATACTCAAACATTAGTATTATTAAATGTTTTGTATATAACAGGAAACATTAACAGTGTTTTGTGTTCAACACAAAACAATTTTGGTAGTAGTAGTAGTATTGCCTGCTGATATGTCTACATGTCATGCATGTCATGCCGGCATGAATAGGTCGGCGCGACTGGGGAAGTACTACCCTCCCACAGAATATCAACGTAAAGTAGCAATAGTAGTGGAGCACCCGAGGCCCAATCCCTCCCTCAGTCCCCTGCCTTCTACTTTCTCCTTCTCCTCCGTTCTTAAATAGGCTCAGCAACGCATCTGCAACTACTTTGGTATTGCAGAAGTCCATGGGTGGCGATGTCTACTTACCATCAGGTAGCTTGCTTGATGGTTTGCCGAGTAATCGCATTAAAAAAAAAACAGAAGTACTATCAAAATATGGTTAGTGTTCAACAAAAACATTGATGTTATTTGGTATATTATTGGTATTGGTACAAAATATGTTTTAGTAACAAATATATTTTCTCATTCAATACAAAACATTTGTATTAATAAAATATGTTTTGCATTGAATATAATACATTAGTAGTAGTAGACGCTAGCGTTTATCGTTCAAGTATAGCTACTACATATGCCTAAAACTATAGGCACAGATATAGACAAATATTATTCAAATAACCAAAAAAAATTCAATCTACTTAATATTCTCAACTGATCGTAAAACTTTACTACGCGTCCATTATCAAAATCGAAGTCGGTTACGTGGCTACGATGCTACGTGGCTACGCGGCTACGAGTCGTAGCAATAACCATGGGCGATTACTCGTAGATTGGTTGGCAAGCTGTCGGTACACACCGTGGTTTTATCACCTTTTAATCCTCTGAGTCTGTGCCAAATGTGGTTTTAATATATATAATTTGGCACTAATTATGAGTGCATTTAACAGAAGTGGTTGTTATTGTACCATGACTTTAAAGCCATTATAAACTTCAGATTTTTTAAATTCAGGTTTAATAACAAATAGGTACCTTAATTAATAATTTAATATACTTACAAGAATTCCGGCTATTAAATTGGACTTATTTTATTTAATCGTTTCTTCGGTCGGTTAACTTAGTCTGAGATAACGTCTAGTGGTCCTAAGCGCAATTCCTACACTAAAGGTCTTGGTTTCGATTCCCAGGTCGAGCAAAATGTAATTGGGGTTTTCAATGAAATTATCAGTAGCAGCTCAGATTGGAATGGATGCGGAGTGTAATAGCAATATAATATAAATAAAGGCACGATTTTTTTTTTCTGAATATTTACGGTTTTCTTTTTTCCTGCTCTTAAGAAACGTGCAACTAGATTATAAGTTTGTAAAAGTACCTATTTTAATGGTCTACTTGAAACAAAACATTTTGACATTGACCTTAGTCTTAGAAATTACGTAAATAAGACGAGAGATTACATAAACTAGTTTAAATTAGATATAAGCATATATATTTGTTAACACAATCATGAATGCAATAAATAAAAAGTAAAAACATATAAGTAAAAAATCACAGCTAAACACAAAAGTTAACCAGGACACAAATGTCAAAAACAGTTGCCAATCGACCGTCATCCGTCAAAGCCAGCAACACACTCGGCTAAGGCCAAATACACACCCGACTGACCACATTAATGAGCACCGTTCATTACAAGCCCACAGTGATGGATGAGTGTGGACGTTGCCTAATACGAACGACTGCACTGTGACAAGTGAACATGTCTATTTCATGTCAATTCGTGTTCATTGAACATCATGCTGCACTTTCAGGTAGTTCGTTTCCGTATCGTCTGTTAACTCATCTGGAAGAGGTGATGTCATTGAATTTCAAGTCAAACAATCAAGAACTGCCTTTTTCAAGCCTGATTTACTGTATAGTATCTATCTTTGTTATGATGTAAGTGAATATAGATACCCACAGTATCATCATTAACCCATTAAGTATATCTTCTCATTGCTGGGCTCAGGTCTCCTTTCAGAACGAGATGGATTAGGCTATAGTCCACCACGCTAGCCTACTGCGGGTTGGCAGACTTACACGCCGCCAAGAAAATCTCTCAGGAATGCAGGTTTCCTCACGATGTTTACCTTCACCGTTTAAGCGCGTGATAATTAATTATTAATATGCACATGACTTCGAAAAATCAGAGCTACCGGTCCATTCGAACTCGAGACCTTTGTCATATCACAAGGCTATTACTGCACTCAATGTTACAGTATAAGATGAATATTTTCATAACTATCTATCGCCTTTGTTAATTGATTTGTGTAACTATACAAGCCTATGCTTCGATTAATTTATCTTTGTTTCTATGTTTTTTGTGTGTGATTATTTTAGACTTTATTAGTATGATTATATCTTAATGGCGCAAGACGCGGTCGATGAAGTCAGGATATGGGTGAAGAGGGGTTGAGAATTTGAATGCCACAAGGGCTTGAGAACAAGATGCAAACTTACCTTTCGAATCAATGAACTAGAAACAAGAGATATGGAAATGACAAAACGCACCCAATCATAATGAGGTGAAAAGGGGGTCGCAGCTTCGAATGCCGCTGGTTACAATTATTTGTTTCCTGCGACAATCGAACTCGCGTCTCCTAGCAGAGCAGCCAGCTCCTGGACCACTGTGTTAATGGAACCGCTTAAATCTTTTAGTTGATAGAGCAATCTTATATTGAAAAAGTATGATAAATAGGAATAAAAAAATACAATTATTTCTGTTAAAATGAAGGAATTGCCGCTAGATCTATAAAAAATATATTACACATACCACATACCATCACGCCTGTATTCCACGAAGAGTTGGGCAGAGGTGTACTAATGTACACCCACAGTTCGCCGGTATGTTTAGGTCTCATGTAATAGGGTGCGAGCCTATTGCCATTCACCGGGCACAAATCCAGACTCCGAGCTGCTACTGAGAATTTCATAGAAAAACCCAATAACACTTTGCTCGACCTGGGGATCGAACCCAAGACCTCTAGCGTAGCAGTCTCGATTGGGACCACCAAACTAACGAGGCAGTCAAATATATTACAATACCTATATATTTTAAATATAAATAAAGGTCGGTCTTTCGTGTGTGAGGTCTTGGATTTCAAGGCCAAGCAAAGTGTTATTAAGTTTTAAAAAAAAAATCAATAGCGATTCAGAACTAACGGAAAGCTTTGAGTGTACATCAGTGCACCGCTGCTTAATCCTTCAACAGTACAGGCGTGAAAGCTAAAACAATGATTTGCTTTGTATCTTGTAAACACAACACAATATAGCCTTTTATGAGCAAGTGTTTAAGCAATATTGACGCTAATATATGGATTTTGCTCGCAGGCATATTAAGTAGTCACGTACCGAGCTTGAAAATCACTTCATGAATGAGTAATACGCGTAAAAGCGTTTCTTTATGAAGCTTTCGACGCTGAGCTTGGAAAAAAAGAAACCGTTATTTTTGTAAAACGTTCCCCCACACCCTACTAAACTATGCTCTGCCAGACAGGGTCCATAATTGTTTCAATAGATATAATTTGACCACCCTGTATACATTATAGAATGAAACAAAATTGAATTGAACTGAACTAAACTGAACTGAATTGAACTGAACTGAACTTAATTGAATATTATTATATTTTATTGAATCATCATCGACCCGTTTCATCATCATCACTGTTGGGCCATAAATGTCATAATAGTGTAGTGGTCCTAAGCGCGATTGCGGAGGTCTTGAGTTCAATCCCCAGGTCGAGCAAATTGTTATTGGGTTTTTTATGACATTTTCAGTTCGGAGTTTGAATAACTTACCCTCTATTACATAGGACCTAAACATACCGGTGAATTGTGGGTATACATTAAGTACTCCTCTGCCTTACTCATTGGGGAATACAAGCGTGATGGTATTTTATGCTGGGCACGGGTCTCTTCTCAGAATGATATGTATTATACTATAGTCTACCTACCTAACCTACTGCGGGTTCATAGACTTCACACACCGTCAAGAAAATCTCTCAGACATGCAAGATTTTTCAAGATAATCTTATTTCACTATTTAAGCGAGTGATCATTAATTGACGCACACATTTTTTTTTAGAATAGGTACTTAACGCCTGAGAATAAGGCTCTTTATCGCTTCCCACATGGTATTAATATCTAGGATTACGACCAATCAAGGCAGTACCGTCTAAGTACACAACATGGCGCTAGGAACACGTTTCAACTTGACAGCTGTTAGCGTTCACTTAGTTAAGTCGTCTAGTTATGCTTAGGCACGTTTCTTACGGTTGAAGTTTCGTATAACTTCTGAACCGTGGTTTGCTTGCTTCTAAATGGAAGAGAAGCAAGTATTTAATTTAAAAATACAAGGTATACATAATTATAATAATGAGAGTAAGAAAGAAAGAAAGAAGAAAGAAAGAAAGAAATTTATTTTTGAACCTTAAAGCCTAATTAAATAAATAGCATCATGAAATTTAAACTTATAACACTTAAAATTAAAAACTAAATTATACTTATTAAAAACTTATATCTAAAGATCTGGCGCCTATCTCAGCTGGTGCTGCAACAGGGTAATTGCTACAGCGCTGGTATTCTGGTAGGCCCAGAGCTCGAGTGTAGCCACGGATGCAGAGCAACATCAATCTAGGAGCCGTGCCAGGCTGCATTCTGCAGTCTAGCATAAGTCCCAGACCAATAACCCAGCTACATATTTTGTCTTCACAAAGTAAAACAGTTCAAGAAATATTTAATATGAATTTTCTAGTAGAAAAAGAAAATATCATTATGTTAGTGAATTCTTCGTATTGATTAATGCTAAAACATAAAAAAAAATCTGTAAACAAACAAATGGAAAAAAGGGTTAAATATAAAAACCAAAACTGAATTCTAATTATAAGTAAAATGTTTGAAAGAACGAACATATGACAAGTTATAGACATTAACAAAAACTGGAACTGAAATCGAAAGGGAAATCACAAACAGTTGAACTGAAGCTAAAAAAGGAATCACAACTGCAAACGTCATCAGACTCGAAATCGAAACAAATTGAAAATCGATTGCGCTATCGTCTTTGTTCCCATTCTAAGTCGATATCGAAATCTATAATTATGTAAATCAAAATTTTGAACAGAAACTGGAACTATATTCCAACTGTTTCGGTTTCAAAAATGGAACTGGTACTTGGATAAAAAGTATCCTTGTGTGTTTTTACCGTATCCGTTCATCATTTTTGCGCGATTGAATAACAAACATACAAACTTTCGCATTTATAATATTAGAAACAGTATGCATGAACAGATTAATGAATGTAGATGAAGCGAAAGTAAGTAGTGTGCCAGGATCGTAGTAAGTGGAAATCTATAGTCTCTGCCTACCCCCATGGGAGACAGGCGTGACAATATGTATGAGAGAGATGATAAGAGTATCTATCTAAATTCTCCTTTGAAGACGAGTTACGAGTATTTCGAGCCAGAGACCAATCTTCATTTAATATTGTATACATCCATGTATGGTTAAGTGATAGATGACCGGGTCATGAATTTCGACTGACCTGACCACATATTGATTACTCAGAATACAGAATGGAAGGGATTTAAACGTTCAAATATAATAAAGATGTTTTGTTTAAAACGCTTACTAGCAATGTGGGTCTCACATTACTAGTATTCTTGTTAACCCCTCGTGATAAGCTAAATCTTGTATTACGAGTGGGTTCACGTCTGTAGTGCAATGGGTGGGTTTCGCACCGGCAACCACATGATCGCAAGTCCGACGCCCTAGCCAGTAGGCTACCACCACTCCATAGAAGTTTGATCTAAAGCCAGTCCACCGGTAACCATTGGATGCTGTAAGGCATCCGAATCGTCGAGAATTAAATAATATCAATATAACGCGTTAAATCCGTAAAAAAACCGTCAGAAATTTTATGGTAGTAACAAGGAAAAGGCTCACCTAAAAATCTCATTATCATCATTTTCAATATATATAATATACAGTCATCATTAGGGGTCATTAATTTTCTAAACGTCACCAGAGAAGAATTTATTAAATTTCGTTCACTAAGCTGGCAACACAAAGATGACGGGACACTTTTATCAAAATGAAAAGAATCACGGGTTTACGAACGGCTGTCGTAAATTGAAGAAGGATTTCTTTGGGAAACACTTATAGAAATTAAATCTATATCATTTTCCGTGACGCCAGAGCGGCGGTTCGTTTTATAAGAATAAGTTGAGGATGTCAACCTCAAGATGTGTTCGGCAAGATTCAATCATTTATTGCGAATAAAGGAGTAATAAAACAACATACCATCATGCCTGTATTCCCCGACGGGCTAGGCAGCGGTGTACCTGATGTGCACCCACAGTTTGTCGGTATGTTTAGTGTATGTCCCAATAATTGGCCCATATTCAAACACCGAGCTGCTACTGAAAATTTTATAGACAAACCCAATGACACTGCTCGATCTGGGAATTGAAGCCAAGACTAATGAGGCAGTAATGAGCTTAGAATTGTGCGCGGTTAATGGAGATGGGCTCGCCTCGTATTACATAGGACTTAAATATACCGGCGAACTTTGGGCTAAGGTACATAAGTATACCTCTACGTAACCCTTTTGGTAATAAAAGCGTGATACTGTGTTAAGATCAATAGCTCAATTGCTCAGCTCAGTTATAACGCCAAAAACAAAAAGAAGAAAGAAAAAGAAGCGGCGGCAGCCTAGTGGCGTCGGACTTGCGATCATGTGGTTGCCGGTCCGAAACCCACCCATTGCACTACCGACGTCAACCCACTCGTACACAAGCATTTAGCTTAGCATGAGGACTTAACAAGATTACTATTAATGTCCGACTCACATTGCTAGTAAGCGTTTTTTTTTAAAAAAACCTCTTCAAGTAAATTATAGGTCGAAAACAAAATGTAATTATGTGAATGAAGTTTACACTTACACAGCTCATTACGCACAAGAAACGGTTGAGTGCCCTAGACTAGAAGACATTCTAGCTTTACTTTAAATCTAAATTGAATTTCAAAATTGAACCAACAAGCGTCGTTGTAATAAAAAAACAACTTTTTTTATTTCTATTGCGACTCGAGGCAGTAGAATTGACATGGATGTGCTAATGTTTTCTTGGATATGGTGGTTTTAAAATATTAAAGGCTGTCAAATCATCGACCTTTTTGCACACCCAAATTTTGTCTTATGTGATAAAGGGCGAGCCTGTAACCAAACACAAATTCAAACTTCGAACTACTACTGAGAACTTCTCAGAAAAACCTAATAGCACTGCACGAACAGAGAATCGAACCAACAGGTCCTCCGTTTGATTAATGCGTTACTATAAGGCAGTTACTTTGAAAACCAACATATTTAGATAGCACGTCTAGAGCTTACTAAAGGAACTAAGTTTACATACAAAAATATATTTGCTAACGACTATCGCTTCTAAATAATGATTATCATCAATCATTATTTAGAACTTAGAACTTTAGAACAGTCTTTTAAAATAAAAGGTATTACATTATTATAAAACCTTTTATTTTAAAAGTCTGTCCCTGGAGTTTCTTGCCGGATTCTTCTCCATAGGATCAACCTTTTGGAACCGTGCAACTAAAGTCAATAAAATTCATAAACGCTTGTAAAAGCTTATTTGAATTAAAAACATTTGAACTTGAAAAAGAACTAAAGTCCTATTTATAGCTATTATATTCTTATTTTTAATTCCCGCCCACGGCTTCGCCCGCGTAGTTTCTCTGCTTTTCTATACTAAAATATGTATGTATTATACATATAAACCTTCCTCTTGAATCTATTAAAAAAAACCGCATCAAAATCCGTTGCGTAGTTTCAAAGATTTAAGCATACAAAGGGACATAGGGACAGAGAAAGCGACTTTGTTTTATACTATGTAGTGATGGGATAACTCAGCAAACGAGCAGGCGAGCCACGTGATGGTAAGTAGTCATCGCCGCCCATGGACATCTGCAATGCCAAACGAGTTGCAGATGCGTTGCCGAGCCTATTAACAGTGGCAGACGAGCAAGTGGCTAACCTGATGGTAAGTGGTAATTGCCACCCATTCGAAAACACAGCCAAGCCGCTGTCTACCGTTGGCTAAAAGAAAGGAAAAGAAGAAGAAAGGGGGCTGAGGGAAGAATTGGGACTCTACTTAGTGCTCCACACTCTCCTTTCGTAATAAGGGACGTTGTCAAGGACTTTTAAAAAAAAGGTACTTAGGATATTATAAAATTATTTAATTGATTAAATTGGAAATTAGGAACCGTGAAGCATGAAATCGGACTGAAAAAAGGAGGGACGACTGAGATAACGGATGCGTAGCTCTAAGGATAGGAATGCTGAGTTAGCGGAATAGGTAGATAGGGTTGCAGTATGGGGAAGAATGGTAACCTATAACAGTACGAAATGTAACTGTATGCATACTGGTACTTGACGTCGATATTCTTCCTTCTTTTAGTTAATCTTACTTATTGTAACTCCTAGTTAGTAAGATTATATGGCTCAGTTCCTCAACCAAAAGGATCTAATAAACCACATCCACTTAGCCATGATCCTTAAGAGTGGATTGCGCCCGCAAGCAGCGAGTTGCTTCACATAATTAGATTGCACTACGCCACACCACGGAAGGAAGGTGTAAAGAAAATTGCATAATTTATTTTTATTTCAACGCAGTTTTAATAAATTATAACAAAATGACGGTAAAGTTGGAATTCAAAATGAATACTTCATGTCATAGTTTATGAACTCAATAATGATCATTTGTCTGCCTAATTGGTCCTAGATGCGACTGCTATACTTGAAGTTCTGGGTTCGATTCCCACGTCGAGTAAATTGCTACTGGGATTTATATTAAAATTGTCCTAAGCAGCTTGGAGTCCGGATTTGTGCCCGAACTGTGGGTGTACACCTCTGCTGATCGACTTTGAGGAGGAAAATAGGAGTGATGTTAAGCTGAATTATCTCTATAACTCTATATCAAAAGGCCGCGAAGCTTAATTTACTGACGCACGTAGTGGCCTCATGAGGGCAAAACAATAAATTTTGCATTGTGTCTACAATATGGCGCTTGACGGGTTAAATGGGACTGACATTTGCACGTGTACACACGGCTTCACATCAAGCTATACAAAAGTAGTGAAAGCAGACCTCGAATTGTCAAGGATTTCCGCACAATGCGAGGACAGCCTATACTGGATTTGCATAGCTTGATGTGTAGCCGTGCGTACATAGTACGTCATCATGTTTATGTAATGGTAAAAGGCATCGTCATCGAAAGGTTTCTATGAAGTATCAGGCGTTCTGATCAACCTTGAATGATAGGTACACAAACAGCATATAAATCTCGCATTATAAAAAATAAATTGGTCAGTAGTAGGTACATGATCTGATGTGTATGCCAATTATAGGTATGTCCACAACATTCACAGCAGCAACATCATTTAGTTATAAAGTAAAAAAAATGTACAAATTAACAGATTAGTGAGAAATGATATTAACTTTAACTTAAGTGAGATGACTACACAATCTCTTACACTTATGGTAAGAACCAAAGAACACGTCCAACTCTTTCACGAGATAAGATTTGATATTTACAAGAACATGTTCCTAGGTTATCCGGAACACTTTAATCCGTGGCCCATTAAGAGATAACGGGTATTGTATCGACATTTCCTCCCAATAATAGGCACTTAGAAAGGTATAGGACGTGAGTAAATATATAACAAGACCGAGAAACGCTCTCATGTTACGAGTATACGAGTACTTATTCGTTTTGGAAATGTACATACGGCAAAATTAATAAGTGTGTTGGTGACCGGTAACATATGTGCGTATCGAAGGCGACTACTAAATATCTATATATTGGGTTGTTGTGGGATATGTTGTGAGAGGAAGTAACATAACATAACATACCATCACGCAGAGGTGTACTAATGTACACCCACAATTCGCTGGTATGTTTAGGTCCCATGTAAAAGTGGGCGAGCCTATTGCCATTCACCAGGTACAAATCCAGACTCCGAGCTGCTACTAAGAATATCATAGAAAAACCCAATAATACTTTGCTGCGCTGTCGCGGGTCGCGGTTAGATCCACTAGAGTAATGAGGCAGTCAGTGAGTAACTATGACTACAAAACTATACTTATAAGGTTTAAGAATATTTATTCTTTCCTAAGCATAATAATAACTTCGTTGATTTTTAAGAGAAAATACAACATGAATAATTAACCCAGCGGCACTCGCTAGGTATTTACATACCCGAACACTCGCTACTGGGCTGAAATTACCAGTCTTTAAATGGAATGGAATCAAGAAAAACATATTTATGGGGATGGTAGATATCGTTTTATTCATGTTAATTAGAAATCACTAAGTTATATCGTTGATACATTAAAAATGAGAGCTTATCTTAAAAAAGTAACAAAAATATAAATTAAATCTTTATACTTCTGAAATCAACATAAATATTTTTTCTTCTTACAATGGAGATCAATATCAAAATTAGACTCAATACCTACACTATACATTTTTGTGAACTTTAGAATTCTAAAACTATTTCAGTGTATATAATTTTGATCTCTAAAACCATTTTGACTTAACAAAACTATTCCTCTCAAAATAACAAATGTCTACACTCATTTACACTAGTCGTTTATTTCGAAGTTGTAGTCGCAAATTCCCGAAGGATAGCCGTGGCATCTTGACTGATCACTAGCTCACATAAACATCAGGATATTGTCGGCATTACCGCTCCGGCCACGAGCCGACGAAACCGAAATAACTAGTTCAATGTACCAGGATATTCTGGGAATTGTGTGTACAGATTTGTGCAAGAGTAGTTTTGTATACATGACTTTATACCGTGCGTATTTTTCTATTTTTATTATATGAGCATACGGGCTGCCTGAAAGTAAGGGACAACCGCTACCTATCGCCGGCTTTTCAGGACAATTACCGCTAAATAACATATAACATACCATCACGCCTGCATTTCCCGAAGGGTTAGGCAGAGGTGTCCCAATGTACACCCACATTTCGCCGGTATGTTTAGGTCCCATGTAATAGGGGGCGAGCCTATTGCCATTAACCGGGCACAAATCCAGACTCCGAGCTGCTACTGCGAATTTCATAGAAAAACCCAATAACACTTTGCTCGACCCGGGGATCGAACCCAGGACCTCTAGCGTAGCAGTCGCGCTTAGGACCACTAAACTAACGAGGCAGTGAGGTAATTACCACTACATCTAATATATTTATATATCGTAACTTATACTGCTGACTGTAATATTCATAAAAAGAAGATTGTTGGTTTACATCAATACAGAGGTGTACTGATGTAGACCAACAGTCTTCTTTTAATTATTATTTTATTTTTCTAGCCTAGCACTCGGAGAATACAGGCGCGTAAATCGTTGGCAACGATATTTTAATATGGAGGAAATCTACTCTACACACTAAGTTTTACCGAAGCAAAATATATGAATGAAACACAGTCATGAATTTTTTCTACTAAGTGATAAACTACATATTATTGGATTATTCTATGAAACCCTCAGTAGTAGCTCGGAGTTTGCAATTGTGCTCTGTTTTTTTTTATGGTATAAATCGGCAAACGAGCATGCGAGCTACCTGATGGTAAGTAGTCATCGCCGCCCATGGACATCTGCAAAACCAAAGGAGTTGCAGATGCGTTGCCGAGCCTATTTAGGGAAAGGGAGGGGAAGGAGAAAAGGAGAAGGAAGGGGATTGCGGGAGGAATTGGGCCTCCGGCCCTCTCGCTCACCGAACGAAGCGCAGTAACTAAACGCTACTACTCGGACGTCGGTCTTCTGCGAGAGTGTGGTAGGTACTTCCCCGGTCAAGCTGGCCCATTCATGCTGCGAACAGCGTGGCCCTACCACAACATGTTAATAGCAATAAGCTCGCCCCTTATTCTCTAGGCTTCAGCCCGGTGAATAATGGCTGTACAATAATTAGTTCACCTCTACCTAACCATTCGAGGAAAACAGGCTTTATGGTACTGTAGAAGCACCAGGTTTAATGTTTAGGGATCGTAATGCTTCTACGTATAACAAACACTTGATTAAGGAATTCACGACTTCTTTTATTGTTCAAGGAATCAAACTTAGTCCTCTGACATTCATATATAATTATTTTCTCTAGACATATTTCAAACTACTTACTTTTTTTGTTTAAATATTTCTACATGCCGGGACGCGCACATAAAAACTTCTTGTTACAAACTCCTACATCAGCTACGCCCCCGCATTTGGGTAAAACAAATAAATAAAAATTAAAAAAAAGTTTTACCCAACTCCAAACAAAAAAGTAACTAACTACCTGCCTAAGACCTAACTCGAAAAATTACTATCAGGCGAAGAAGTCTTTATTATACCTATTACACTGGTGCGTGAGGCTGGTCCCTTATAATGGGATAGTGTATGGCATGTGCATGGTTAAGTTATCATTAAAATTAATAAAGCTTCAGCATAGTTAATAAACACAACACACCATAAACTTTAACGCACCAAAACGCCTGTAAAAGATGCGTAACGGCCTCCTATCCAATGATGCTTCAAAATTAATTACATTAAAAGCTAAGCATCATACCTTAAGGGTTAATGAAACTAAATATAAAAAGAATTAATATTATATGCAAAAACTTTAACTTCTTCTAACGCAATTGAGTCAGAGAGAGGGAAAGCTTAAGAAAACATATTAACCCTGTCATGAATTCATTCCGAACTATAATTAATTAATTTCCGAGACTAATGTTAATACCCATTTTACATTGTATTATTATACAATTAAAAATAATATTTGCTGAATCATATGTGTCCAACTCAGACACCCTTCGTAAGGACTATATCCCTTTCACGAAGTCGATACAGCATGAGCAGGGTCCCCCTCCTACTAGCAAAAAAAACCCTTAGAATATATTCGGAATGCCTTCATCCTATAACGCATTGGCATCTTCTTCCCTCTCTCCAGCTCGTTCAGACAGCACATCAGACAGCACATCAGATATATGAAAACACACGAACAAAATCATTAATATTAAATATTCATCTTTTACCAAGCAAAATTAATGAACTATTATATTATGAAACTATCTATAATCTAACATGAAAGGGTTTTAACCTGTTAACATGTACTATATCTCTATATCGATTATTATTTATTTTCCTAATAACATAATTTACATTAGAAATCCTTCTCACAATTTGATAAGGTCCTTTATATAACCTACACAATTTTAAACTTTTACCGTCTATTCTCCTAGGCGTATAAATCATAACTAGTTGGTTAGGCGAGTAATTATTAACTTTAACTTTCTTATCATAACTTAATTTCTGTTTTATTTGTGCTTTTCTCAAATTATGTAAAGCCTTTTGTGATAAGAAATTCTGAAAATCATGTCTTCCAACATAATCAATTATACAATTTCGCCTATCAGAATTAACAACCATATCAGTTTGGAATAAAGGTTCTCTCGCATAAATCATCATGTGTGGTGATATCTTAATGCTTGACTGTTTACTCGAATTATATGCATAACATACTAAGGGTACATAACTACACCAATTCTTTTGATCTGCAGAAACATACATAGACAACATTTGTGTTAACGTTCTGTTAAACCTTTCTACTAGACCATTGGATGCCGGATGAAAAGCTGTAGTAAAGCGAGATTTAGCACCAAAATAACCAACAGTATCTTTAACTAGATGTGATGTAAATACTGAACCTCTATCTGAAATAACTTCTTTCACCCCTCCAAAACGACAAAATACCTCTTCTATCAAAAATTCGCTAACTCTTTGGGCTGTAGCCCTAGGCACTGCCTTGCAAATTGCATACCTAGAAACATATTCTACACAGACTATTATATATTTATTGCCTCTCAATGATTTTCTGAATGGACCTAATATATCTATCCCTACTTTCTCCATTAAATGATTCACCAAGACAGGTTGTAATTGAGCCACTTGTCTCACCTTTTTCCGCTCCTGACATAAACTACAACTCTTAATATAATTTTCAATTTTCTTCTCTGCATCTTTAATAAAGTATTAGCTGGCATAAAATATAAGAATGCTATTTGTTACGTGGATAATATATTAATATGGGGTAAAACCTTTATAGAATTTAGGATAGCTCTAGAACAAGTATTAGAACGCCTTAAGAAAGCAAATTTAACATTAAAACCGAGTAAATGTAGTTTTGGTTACAACAAAGCTACGGTATTGGGGCACGAAATATCAGGAGCTGGTATTAAACCTGATAATAAAAAACTAGAATCACTAAAAAGGTTAAAACCACCAATGAATACTAAACAAGTAAAGTCAGTATTAGGGTTGTTTTCTTACTATCGTAAATTCATTGATAATTTTGCACAAGTAGTGTTACCTCTCACTAAATTATTGAAAAAAGGTGTGCCATTTGTTTGGTCGCAGAAACATCAGGAGGCATTTGATAAAATCATAGCATATATGTGTAATCCTCCTATATTGAGTTTTTATACTAATGACAAAGATGTGTTGACTCGTTTATATGTTGACGCCAGCGGAGAAGCATTAGGAGCATGTTTAATGCAAGGTAAAGATGTCATGCATCCAGTTTCATATGCTTCTAGGAAACTTAGTGATGGAGAAAAGAAGTATTCCACAACAGAAAAGGAATGTTTAGGTTTAGTATGGGCATTAAATTACTTTAAACACTTCTTATGGGGTATGAAGTTTCAGGTTGTTACAGATCATAAGGCATTGTGTTGGTTGAGAGATAAGAAAGATATGAATGGGAGATTAGCTAGATGGTCGTTGTCTATTCAGGCATATGAGTTTGATATAGTCCACTGTGCAGGGAGAGAAAATGTGATTGCAGATTTTCTGAGTAGAAACCCATTGAGTCAGGATGTTGTTCTACAACTAACACATATTAAGAACCGCCACGCTAGAAATACGTGTTCGTATATTTTCAGCAGATCACCAGAAATATACTTTCTTTACCAGTTTATACATGAGTTCATAAGTCTTCAGACGAGGGCACAATGAGGTGATCTGTAAGTTCACTTTGTCAAAGTCTAAGTTTAGAAAAAAGATAGAATATATTATTGTATTGAAATATTCATAAAGATTTATTCATTCATACCATCACGCCTGTATTCCACGAAGGGTTAGTTAGAGGTGTACTATGTACTCCCACATTTCGCCGGTATGTTTAGGTCCTATGTAATAGGGGGCGAGCCATTGCCATTAACTGGGTACAAATCCAGACTGACCTACTGCTGAGAATTTCATAGAAAAATACAATTACACTTTGCTCGACCTGGGGATCGAACCTAGTAGTCTAGCGTAGCAGTCGCGCTTAGGACCAATAGACTAATGAGGCTGCCATAATACTCGTAAATACATTACAATGGCTTAGGAAAGCTGCGTCGAAGTTGATCTTAAACTTGAACATAATTTAACTGAATATCAGATCTGTATTTCACATATTACCTACCCTACACTGTTACAATTGCATACCTTCTACCATGATGTCTGGACTTGATTAACCGACGAAAGAAAAACCAAGAAGCAAAAACATAATTGTTTGTCTTAATACTTAAAAAATTAAGTTTCTATTGTTTTTTTTTTTTGACGTCTATTCAAAATTATACCTAATCTTATAGAAGAAGAAGAATCATCTAAATCAGACCGATCTGTCAAAAATTGTGCATTAAAAATAAAAAACAAACATAGGGTCGACAATACGTGGACCAAGATCGTCATTTTGATTTATCAGCCGAATTAAATAAGGTTATTTTTCTTTCTTATAAAGGTACTTCCCATACTAGAGGATAAGTACAGTCACAAAGTACAGTCACAAAGAACAGCTAGACAAAAATTAAAATTGATCGATTGAACGATATTGACAGGGTAAACCAAAATCTTTGGTCTATTTTTGCATTTCAAAGTTCGCCAATGAGCGACTTCAACTTATAAAATTCATTCCGTATCCCGGAGCATTTCATCTGATTTCAACATTTGGGACGAATGAACGCAATCCCCTTAACAAAAAGAATCATTTGAATTGCTTCAAAAACTTCGGGAAAATTAACATAACAAAAAAACAGAACCTCCTTTTATGGAAGTCGTTAAAAATAATAAAAGAAAACCGCATAACTTAGGTCATATCTTGCGGCTCATCATTCAAAAAGTCCAACAAACTTATGTAGAATTGATCGAGGGACACAAACTTTGAGTCTTATCATGATCACGGGCCATGTCTTAAACCTTTTACAAAGCCATTCGAGCCATTATCTACAAACAAAAAAAAACTTTTTTGCAAAGATCTTCAACCGATAAGAATTTGGTTTCGTAGCAATTAAGGAGTTATTCTGCACTGCTTTTAACGACTAACGTCCTTTGGCTGTGTTCACGGAGGTTTGTTCAGTTAATGGTCTATCAACTATGAAATCAACAATGAACCACCAAGCATGAGATACTGGGTTCCAATAGTTCTACTAAAGAGTTATTGGGTTTTTCTAAAAAAAACTCAGTTACTACTGAAATGGAATCTGGATCTGAACCCAATAAATAGTGATAGGTGATATGAATATGAATGTGGAGGGATAGAGGGGTAGAGTAGAGGTACACTAAAGAAAAGATGGATGGATTGTATTAAGTCAGATATGATAGAAAATGGATTAAATGAGGAGATGACGAAACGCGATGAATGGAAGAAAAATACACGCGGCACAGACTTCAATTAAAATTGGGAAAAGGGCAGGAAGATCATGATGATGATGGAATGATGATAGGTTTAAATTCAAAGCCAATAATTATTTTGATACAAATATGATTCGAAAAGGTGTTACCTAATAATGAGTATAGTACAATCAGAATTCAATCATAAAGATGATCGTTGAAAGGCATGAAAGTCATTCACCAACTATTAAATGGTATCTAATAACCCAAGACTGCCCTGGACGTTGATTTATAAACCGTCAGTGTAGATAATAGAAAAAAAAACAAGTGGTAGAATATACCCATATAATGATACTCTTTAACTGTGGAAATTGGCCCCTTTCTGTTATTCATTGTGAATTTGATTGTATTATCTGTAAGTTTTGTTACCAAAAATGGTAAAATAAAAATAGTAGTGTCTTACGTATACTCCGTTTGGTTAGAATAAGGTTTGTCAGGAATGTCAATTAACTGTTACGGTAACTGTAAGTTGTCTGGTTCTATAGGTATAAAGTCACTTAGTGATCTTGTTATTAAAATCAATATTTCGACGCTGGTGCTTCAAGCATGATAGTGAATTCTCTAAAAGCGTATTGTTTTGTGGCCCTCAGGTCAGTGTTTCTATGCATTTCCTAGGCACGAGATTTTTATGATATTGAAGATGCTTATTATAAATACCAATCAAATCCCAAGGCACGGTAGTGCCCCTGCCAAGACAAGCAGCAGGCAGCAGGGCGCTACCTACTATTTCTTGAAACGTATCGTCTTATTTTCGAACCGTCATAATTTCAACTTTTTTGCCAAGAGAGGAACCGACTAGGCGACAAGAATTTGATGTAAAATGATACAGCATGTTTATTTGTCTATGATGCTTGCCTGGATTATTATGTCACTAGTATAGAGTTCAAATTTAATTGTATCAAGTATCTTCGATAAATTAATGAACTATACCTGATTATTGATCGCAAACATTAGCACAGCTGCTTTAATCAAACGATCTATTTTAAACGCCTCAAGCCAGAATCGCAATCTAATTTACGAACCTCATAAGGACTTTGGAGCTTTGAAGGCTCAAAATTGGCAAACGAAAAGTGTTCAATACGAAACAAAGAGATACGGGAAAATGTATTCCACACGCCTTCAATTGTTTGAAGTGGAATTAGTGGAATTGGGGGAAGTTCTACGCATAAGTTACTGAGAAGTAATCAGATGTTTCGTTTGTTTGGAAAGTAAGTATGTTGCTTATCAAAGTAAGTAGGTAGGATTAAGTATTAATAATTTATTTCTAGAAGACGTACAGTTTCTTTGCTAAATTTTATCGAAATCTATTCAGTGGTTTATAATTAACAGGCAAAGTTACTTTTACAATTATAATATTTCAGTACAGATTTTTGGTAATACGTAGCCTGATAAAGAATAATTTTAAGGCTTCACAAGGTTTTAGTGTCTGGAATTGCCATCAATCGAGTATAAATCTAAACTCAAACTTGTACTGACCATTTCACAGAAACTCCTAATAAAAGTCTGATTCACTATGTTATTAAACCCAGGACCTAACGCTCAGCAGTCTTAAATACGATCAGTAATTCAGTGAGATAGTAAAAAAACACTTCAATCGTTGTTATTTACGTATCGATTTAAATAACGACCGAGTCCTTGATTTCCAATCGAGTTGTGCACAAACAAAAATCGGCGAATCTCTAATTGCCTCAAAGCGGGTTATTTTATTTATTTAAACACACTCTGCCCTCCTCCGCTTTCGTATTGATGGTACTCTCTCCAAAACAATACAAATTTACCAATACACGCCAACCAACCTTTATTCGAAAGTTATAAGATTGATTTTCCTGCACGGCAGTGCCACCGCCAAGTTGGCACACGTCTCGTGAATAGATTTATATTCAATTTAACTTTTCGCTGTTAGGTTTCCATTGGTTACAATAAATAAGCTGGTGATAGGTCGGTTCGTTGTTACAGATGTTTTAAGGTGTTAGTTGCGTTGGTAGATGCGTATTTACTGTCCTGAACGACTGGAATATTGCTTTAAAGACACTTACTTTGGTCCTGCTTTGGTTAACGTATATATTTGTGTGTGCGATGATATAGTAGCATGAATTGGAATGAATACGCTGAGATGGTTTGAAAATGTTGAGAGAATAAATGAAAATTTTACAAAAGGAATTTATAAGGTGAATGTCAGTGGCAGTTTCACATACACCGATCTTACTGGCGAAGTCCTACTAAAAAGTCAAATGCATAGTACTCGCAACCGTAGCGTGTGTATGCAACATGTATGTGTGGAAGAATTTTGTCATACACTACAGGTCTTCTTACTTATAGACTAGATTACTTGTAATAAAAAAAAACAATCATCATCATTTTCATGAAAAACCCAATTTCATAACAACCCATCACGCCTCGCAAAGTTTAGACAGAAGTGTACTGTGTATGTTCAGATACCATGTAATAGGGAGCGAGCCTGTTGCCATTTAGAGGGCACAAATCCTGACCTGCTACTGAGAATTTCATTTTAAAAAAAGAGCCAAGTCTAGACATGAAATCCTTGTTTAATAATAAAGCTACACGCATTCCTAAAAACAAACACATGTTATTGAATGCTTTCAATTGATTCCCTTTGATGTACGATTCGCATAGTTTAGAAGTCGGTTCTTGTTGGTTTTCCCTTCTGTCAGTATTAAATGGATAAAGCTATGCTAGGTTTTTGAACTATATAATTATAATGCCTTTTGTAAAAACAATACATAATAATTATGACCATGGTTTTTTTTATGGGATAACTCGGCAAACGAGCAGGCGAGCTACCTGATGGTAAGTAGTCATCGCCGCCCATGGACATCTGCAAAACCAAAGGAGTTGCAGATGCGTTGCCGAGCCTATTTAGGGAAAGGGAGGGGAAGGAGAAAAGGAGAAGGAAGGGGATTGGGGGAGGAATTGGACCTCCGGCACTCTCGCTCACCGAACGAAGCGCAGTAACGAAACGCTACTACTCGGACGTCGGTCTTCTGCGAGAGTGTGGTACTTCCCCGGTCGAGCCGGCCCATTCATGCTGCGAAGAGCGTGGCCCTACCACAACAGAATTCCAAGTTTTAACACAACGTACCATCACGCCTATGTTCCCTGAAGGGTTAGGCAAAGATGTACTAATGTAAACCCACACTTCGTCAGTATATTTAGGTTTCATGAAAGGGGGAGCCTATTGCCATTAACCGGGCATAAACCATAACTCTGAGCTGCTACTGAGAGTTTCATAGAAAAACCCAATAACACTTTGCTCGACCTGAGGATCGAACCCAAAACCTCTAGCGTAGCAGTCGCGCTTAGGAGCACTAGACTAATGAGAGTCTTTGGATAACAGTTCTACATATTCAAAGGTACTTAACATAATAGCCTGAAAATGTGAATATGATTGCAAATTGAATTAGGTCCTATTTGCTATAACTAGACACATGTGTTCTGAAATACCTTTATTCTACAAAACGGCTATAAATGAGATACGGTAGCGTAATAAATTAAATATCATTTACATTCATACATATCGTAACGCATGTTATACCAAAAATGGTGAGGCAGAATTGTATTGACACGTACCTATATAAGCCGAAAATTTACCATTTATTTATTTTAATTAACCAGGAGAGACCAGTCCTCCAGCAGTGGACAAGTATGGGCTGATGATGATGATGATGATGATGTATAATTGGATGCAAAATTATTAAACAACTAGCTTTCCGCCCGCGTCTTCACCCGCGTGGACTAACGTTTCTTTTCATTTAATGGGATAATATATAGCCAATGTAACACAGAAATCATGTAGTTTTCTATTGGTCGAAAAAATTTCAAAATCGGTTCTATAAATCCTGAGATTACGCCCTTCAACGTCAAAAACTAACAAAATTTACCTCTCTATAATAATTATATTAGTATAGATTATTGCTTAGCGGCAGGAAATTTGTGACTTAGAATTCTACCCTCTTACATAATCTGTAATAGTTTACAATCTAACTAAACTTACAAGCTTACAGTGTTTATAATTAATCTGGAGATAAATACATACAGTATCTAATAGGTACGTAAACGCTAACTTTACTTGTATTATTACAGATAATTACAATTATTGTATAATAGATCTATAGGGGATGCTGTGTACCAATTAAATTGATAACGTGTCATCGCAGGCGTTTGGAGTTAATTGATTTATAGTCGCGTCGATTAGATTGGATTAGAGTAACGAATATTCATATAATTTATTTGCATTCCACAATATAATGGTTGATGGTACATGCATGCTTAAGAGCATGGCACAATCGTGGACCCTTAGGGCACAGCAAAATACATAAAATTTTATTTATTAGGATTTCTTTTTCTGCTAGATGTCTTTGGTTTGATTCTCGAGTCGAGCAAGGGGGTTTTCCTATGAAATTCTCAGTAGCAGCTCGGAGTTTGGATATGTGCCCGGTTAACGGCATTAGACTTTCACCCTATTACATGGGACCTAATCATTGGCGAATAGTGAGTGTACATTTTTACACCTCTGCCTAACCCTCCCGATCGTATGTTATCTTACGAATTGTACCTATAACTTTTAATAAATTTAAACATCAGTCCTCTTTTGAGTGCAGTATAATTCGTCATGGGTACCCTGCATTTGGAGAAGGGAGTTGGAGGAGCTATTGAAAAGCAAAAACTCAGCACCTATAGTCTACGTCATGCGGTGAAAGAAAGAAAGAAAGAAAAAATATTTGTTTTGGAACCTTAAATCCTCATTATATAAATACATAATTATAATATACAGTTGCCAGGACATCAAGTTACCATAAATTGACAATTTTTTTCAGTTGATTTTGAACTTAATTATACATTCTAAGGTTTAAAATCATTTGAAGAAATTTTACAGTTTGGTATAACGTGGATGTGGTCGCGACTGTACATATCAAAACAAATCTCAATTAAACTCAATAAAAGCGTTTATAGAAAAAACAGCTTCGCAAGGTCAAAATATTTTATTTTTATTTTATTTTATTTATTGGTTTACCAGTAGTTATTACACTAATACGCGCTTTAAAAGACAGAACATGCATAATTATAATCTAATATAATTTATGAAATTACTTTGCTATTGACAAAAGTATACTAAAAGCAAGGAACAAATATTACAGAAAATTATAGTACTATTTAAGTAAGACAGTAATTTAGTGGATGGTTAATCTATAGTAAGATTATGGACCAGGTTCTTAAATCGTTGAAACGTTGTACCAAATATATCTATCTGATTGCTGTAGTGATTGTATTTCTTACTTAGCCGTGAAATTGGCGAATTAGAGCCTAAAACTGACTTTCGAAAAGGAGGATGGAGGAGCGTTATAGGTTTTCTAGGATATTTGTGAGGGATATTGAATTTAAATTTAGATAGCAGATCTGGGCAATCAATATTATTGTGAAATAGTTTAAATAAAAATAATAACTCAGATGAGCTTCTGCGTTTATCAAGTGAGTCAATTTTGAAATATTTGAGGCGTTTAAAATAACTTGGTTTTTTTTTTTGCAACACCCGTAGAGTAGGCAAGATGATTTAAGAAGCGCTTTTGGATTCGTTCAAGTCTCAGGCTATGTGTAGCATAGTGAGGACGCCAAGCTACAACGCAATACTAAATATGGTGCCTATCTCAGCTGTTGCGTCATCACATCCCTTTCACAGCTTCAAATAAAGATAATAATCTACTTATGCTACCTCCACAAACATTTCCATCATATTCCTGAATATTAAACCCAAATGCTGTTGCCAAAATTATCTACAATACCTTGCTATTACAGACGTTAAATTTCACGTATGGTACACAGCCGAGACTCAAACTTCGAAACTCGCAACAGCTGCTGCACCAAGATTCCGATGCTAATGAAGTAAAGTTGTGCCATAAAAGCATATCAAGATATTTGCATTTTGAGTAGGTTTCTTCTACGGGAAATGACGTAACGCGGATGTTACGAAAGTTGTAAAGTTGTAGTCGTAAAGTGACGAGACGTTGAGTTTGGAGTTAGATTTATATTTTACCACGCAAAATCTATTCTTCTCTTTTAATAACGAACTGCTTGGCTTCCTCTCTTTAAAGACTATTTTTAATCTCTCCTCATAATTACAACACCTCCTTCTATTCTAGTAATACCCAGTCCTCTCTCTCTTCTTGTCAGGAACACTCCTTCTCTCTCTTCTTGAAATGAATACTCCTCCCTTTCTCCTATTAATGTCCACTGCAATCTCTCTTCTAGTAATGATCCGAATTATGATTCCGAATTATACAAACCTGAAAATATTTCTGAATATATTTAAATTCAACGCTCAATATTACGAATTCTACCTGTAAGAAAAGAAATCACTAGTTACGTAAACAAAGTGTTGTCAAATGCAAAATGGTAGGGAGCTGGGGAATTTAAAGATAGTAGATACAAGAATCACATCCCAATTTTTTTTCTAGTAACTAGGTATCTTTCAAAGACTGATTTTGAAAAAAAACTTGATGGTAAAAATTTGTTATTCTATCCGGAATTCCAATTTTGCATGGTGACTTTTAAATCCTTAAAAGTATCCCTATGAAGGGGACATTTGTAAATTATGTTTGGTTGTTGTCAATGTTTGGGGTCGCGCATTATGTTCACAAAGATTGACTCCTATTGGAGAACATTGTGATGTATATCTCAATATGTCAGTTTTAAATTTCAGTAAATATTCAAATTTGGAACATGATAAAAAATTCTTAATAAGGGAATCTTAAAAGTTTGTTACGGGTAAAATTATATTGTTTTGTAAAAAGTAACAGAATAAAAGTTATTGTTTATGATTTTAGTAATACAGTTCTTCAAGGTTCTTAGTGGTTTTTCAATAACCCTATATAGCTATAATATATAAATTATACTGCTAAATTTATCGCCAACTTTTAGTTTAACAAGCTCTGGATAAGCAGAATCTTTTTACGAAGAGCGTAAGAGCTGGCTTTTTGCACGAGTTTCCGAGAAACTTTAATTTCTTCTAAGAAAGAACAAAACGTGAAGCGGAATAGTCTTGTCGAGTATTTAGTATTTACATACCTTGTTGGTTCTTGCCAAATTAGGGCAATCCTGTTTTTTTACATTATCTATATAATAAACATATAAGGGGAGTGGCCTCTGCCAAAATCATGCTTATCTTATTTTTCAATCTACATAATCCCATCCATTATCCCTCGATAAAGGTAACTTTGATTTTATTGACAAAACTTTATAGACTTTATGGATATCACGTATCTTATAGTAATCTAATATTTTTGTTTGTTTACCTTCTATGTTTTCCTATAACATTCATCCAATTACGACGTAACTTTGGGTAGTGGAAAAAGTAAAATAAAAAAGTTCAAAAATGCTAGATATTTTAGGCACGGGTTTCAGCCTAAACCACACTTAAAAACAGCAGGAATCAGCGCAAATACTAACGCAAATAGCGCAAATCGCCATCAGAGGTACTTCCCCTCCTAACAAACTGTTAGCGAGTCAGCAAAACAGGCGTCGCTTTAACTCTCAAGTTAATTGGTCTGTGTTTACTTGGAGCCAATTAATACATTATCATTAAGGATAGCTTAGCTCTGCTTCTTGTTGAAATAGTAATGATGATGGAAGACGCATTTGAGTAATTGCTGTGAATTCTATCCCTACATAAGTATTATAAAACAAATCCCTCACCGCGTCTTTCTGCCTGTTAACTACAAAACGAATTTTCATGCGGTTTCCACTAATAGACGGATTGATTTATGAGGAAGGTTTAAGTCTATAATTTGTTAAGGATTTGTCTAAATTGCACCATGCCAAGTGTGTGTGTGTCGCTAATACTATTGTAAATAGCTATAAAATACCTGTAAATAATGAACAGAACATTGAAGATATTAAAAAAAACAAGTGGGACAGAGAAAAAGTCACCGGAGGCAAAAAAAAATATTTTTAGAATTCTTGTCTGTCTGTTATAGGTTGGCACAAAAAGTAGTACACCAGAGTAGTTGCTGGTGAGTGGCTGAACCTTAAAGCCCCTTCGGACTGTAGACTGCCTGAGCTGCAGGTACCTGTGTGGGAAACCACCACCTCCAACTACTCCTCGAATCGTCATCAATTTATTAATGCCATAAATGTAGACTGCCTCGTTGGTCTAGTGGTCCCAATCGCGACTGCTACGCTAGAGGTCTTGGGTTCGATCCCCAGGTCGAGCAAAGTGTTATTGAGTTTTTCTATGAAATTCTTAGTAGCAGCTCGGAGTCTGGATTTGTGCCCGGTGAATGGCAATAGGCTCGCCCCCTATTACATGGGACCCAAACATACCGGCGAACTGTGGGTGTACATTAAGTGCACCTCTGCCTAACCCTTCGGGGAATACAGGCGTGATGGTATGTTATGTTATGTTATGTTATGTTATAAATGTAGCCATATTTTCGTGGCCGATACATAAAGGCCTACGAAACAATTTTCTCAAGCATCCCAATAACCATTAGTGAAACAAAACCGCCAACTCAAAGACATGTCTAATTAAGTAGGAACAGCAAATCGCTCGCACCGTCGACATCAAAGAGAAGACAAACAAAGCTACGTCGTAGGTTGAGATATCCAGCGTCCTACGTGAACAATACATGTGATAAAGCGATTCGATGCGAAGATCGAAGATATAGCCATTCATGTTTTTTTCTTATGGGTTATCTCGGCAAACGAGCAAGCAAGCATCTGATGTAGGTAAGGTAAGTAGTCATCGCCGCCCACCGACATTTGCAATACCAAAGGAATTGCATATGCGTTGCCGAGCCTATTTAAGGAAAAGGTTGGGGAAGGTAAAAGGATAAGAAAGGGGACTGAGGGAGGATTGGGCCTCCGGCGCTCCACACTCCGTACGAAACGACACAGTATGCATACTGCTACTTGATGTCGATATGCAATAAAATACTAATCAAGGCTTTTCGGGCTTCTGACTACAACTAACGATTGTCTTAGATGACCATGGAACTAAAGGGTCATCAAGGCACGGAAGTGTCTCTACGAGCTGATATTTTGGAGAATAGTCACCCATCCATAACTGGGTCCATCCATAACTAAATCCAAAACTGTAGATTAACCTAGGAGGTTGATTAATCAGCATAACGACTATGCTGATTAATCAACCTCCTAGGTTAGCCATGAAAATCTCAGTACTTTTAACCGAAAGATTGTAAAAACTACGAACGATTTTCTCATCTAAATATTTTACTCGCATCGCTCTCGGATCGCATAGCATTTTTCTCTCACATGGGACGCTAGATAACCTAAGTGTATAGTTTATACATGAGGTAATCATTTTTAGAGCGCCCTCTGGGTAATGGGTTTTTCATTACCCCGAAGACACTAAATGGGATTGTGGTGAGGCTCAGTCATTATTTTGCTAGTAGCATCTTCATTAACTTTTTAAGTCAGCTGTACGAGTTGATCAGTAGCCAAATGGCTATTTTTTTAAGGACTATAGAGTAGGGCCCCATTAATCCCGCGGTATTATAAAATCTTGTGTTAATCGGGAATGATGTAGCTTTGGCTCTAATGGTGAAAGAATATTAAAATCAGTCCAGTAGTTTCGGAGTTATCGATTACAAACAAATAAATCGAATCTTATCTAATCTAATCTAAAATATTATAAAGCTGAAGAGTTTGTTTGTTTGTTTACTTGAACGCGCTAATATCAGGAACGACGCACGGTGGGCTGAAAATCGGCTTTCATAGACATAGCGATTTCAATTTGCAAGTGCCGGATTTTTTGCCGGATATCGCTTCTATTAGTTATTACTATATTGAAAAATGACACCAGAGTTAATTCTGCACAAAAACGAAGGAATTATAATTTTTTTAAGAAAAATTTGTATGGAGCTGGTATTAAAAAGTTAATTATCTCGTAAACAGCAAGGAAAACCGTAATATCCTTACAGGTGGTTATAGTACTAATTATTTATGATTTTTTGACATATGTCATATAACGGTTATCGCTGCTATTTTTTTTTTAAAAATCGTCAAAATATTTTTATTTATTTTTACATATGAAACGGTTCCTTTTAGTGACTTAATTAAGAACATTGTTAATTATGAAGAATGTTATTGACCCAAATATTAAAAATATATAAAACAAGAAAAATATTTTAAAAAATAGCAAAAATAGAAAAAAAAACAAATATTATACATTTTCCTTATCACTGTCGTTCTCGGACTAAAATTCTGAGTCAGGATCTAGATTGGATATATCTAAAAACTCGAACTCACTTTCCTGAAACTGAATTTTTGCGAGAGTTTCAGCAAAAAAGCTCTGCTTTCTCTCGGCATCTCACTTAGGCCTTTGTGCACTTAGGAAAGGATCCGAAGAAACAACAAGCATATTTAAGATATCTTGATTAGAATCTTGCCTGTTTCTTTTCCGCGAATGATGTTCCCGGAACCTCCTAAAATCTCTGTTTCGAGACTCTGAGGCTTCTTCCAAGAGAGTCCGAAATGGCACAATATAAGTTTTCTCGATGATGTCAGCCTCGTGTATTAATAATTTATGTACGGTTGACGACATGTAGTACCAGTCATACAATTCCACATACTTTTCTGCTGTTTTGCGGGCAAAATCTTTAAATTTTATTCTCGATCTTCTCGCCAAATGTTATCGCTTGCAAATATTTTAATAAGATCTTCGTCCAACCCGGTAATAGTTGCAGTTTTATTGGGATACTCGAAAAACTTTCTAGCGGTATTCCCGTCATTGGTAGTTCCCGAGCCTTGTTTCACAATATCAATCAACAGATTGAGCTGAACTTGAATTTATTTTGAATACATTTTTTATTTCAATACTTCTCGCTGCTCACCATTTGAAGTCGAGCCTATACGCAATATGTAACAGACATTCCATACAATTTATACGTGCGTGTAGGGATGATAAGCCAAATTTGTATATGTTAGCACGCACAGTCTTTGATGTTACAACATCTAAGCGGTTCATTTCCGTAGGTTTTGCTAAGCACAGGTAGCACGATGGATTTGATCTGGCCTCAGAAAGGTACGTGCAGACTTTGGCGTCGATCGCTGACATAATTAGTTGATGGGTCACCATGTTATTATTATGTACTGCACTCTGTGGGGATAAAGGCCCGAATTTCATCATCCATTTGTTTTTTGAGACCGACGACAACTGCTTCGCTCTCCTTTACGAAAGTTAACTGAACTGGGCGTCAATACAAAGTTGAGCATGGTTTTGGGTTCATCCATACAGTATTATCGCCATCTGTCAGTTTTAGTGGCACCAAGGAGGTCATGAAAATGCTTGCATCATCTTGCTCACCCTCCATTTTCTGCTTGTATCGGCTTTGGTTGGAAGCACCATCAAATCCCCACTTGGATATACGCTTTAGCTGCGTATTTTGCACATCGGCATAGTCAGAAAGACTTTGAAGGATCCTCGTCACCGTGAAGTCAAGTAAAGCTTGAAGTGTAATCCTAGACGAGGAATCCGTAACTGACACTGAATGCTTCGGGGGGTAGCAATCAAGCTTAGTTTGTTGCACTGTATAGTAGGATGGATAAATATCCATAGCACCTTCCCGAATGGCAGCCTCTCGCAAAGTAATATATTGCTACTTTGACAGTTTTAGTGAAAGGAGTAATCCAGCGCTTTCTCTGCTGTAAATATGACTTTTTTTACTGATGTCTTAAGCGTTTCTTTAATTTTAATAACTGCTTCAGGATTTTTCAACATGTATTCGATCACAGATGCCATATCCTCATGCCCTTTTTTAAACGCGCTGTAGCTGCATATGCCAATTCACACACAACTTGGCCAATTAATATTTGCTTGCAGCCAATTTCCCATTCTTCTGAAGTTATCGAGGAATCGGTTAGATTTCATCCACCTCTGTAAAGCAGAAAGGCTATACTTCATGATTAAATGAAGTACTCTCACTTTTTAGAAAACGAACACGTCTAAATTGGTGATTAAACTTTCCATTATAAGATTTTATAGTCACAGAGCAAAAAAAATGTGTTAGCAGTTGCACAGTTGTGATCAATCTAAATTATAAATTAAAATTTTAGCCCTTTTATTGCAAAACGTCGATAATTAGTTAACTACCCTCATTAGAGTTTTAAAAGATGAGCTAATAAAAATTTATAATCGTCAAAAAAAAAACTTAGAACTCTTAACACAACTAATCAACAAATTAGCTTACTTATCAGAAATCATTAACGATCATTTAATCACCTATTCAGACTTATTAGAAGACTAAATTATTGTAATTACTTAATCACATATTTTCAGACTTCAGACAGTTACAAACAATACCACTTACTTGGTACCAAAATACCAAATAAAAATTAAAACAAATATTAAAACTCATTTTGTATTGATACATAGGTATCTAGCTCAAACATAGTTGTCTAAGTGTGGATGAACGCTAAACCTCTGACTAATCCTTCGGGAATATAAGGATGATGCTATTTTATGTTACGTGTTGTTAAAAGTCTGTGTTCCTCAACTTAAACACTAAAAGGAACCGTTTCATATGTAAAAATAAATAAAAATATTTTGACGATTTTTTAAAAAAAATTAGCAGCGATAACCGTTATATGACATATGTCAAAAAATCATAAATAATTAGTACTATAACCACCTGTAAGGATATTACGGTTTTCTTTGCTGTTTACGAGATAATTAACTTTTTAATACCAGCTCCATACAAATTTTTCTTAAAAAAATTATAATTCCTTCGTTTTTGTGCAGAATTAACTCTGGTGTCATTTTTCAATATAGTAATAACTAATAGAAGCGATATCCGGCAAAAAATCCGGCACTTGCAAATTGAAATCGCTATGTCTATGAAGGCCGATTTTCAGCCCACCGTGCGACGGGTCCGATTTGAAAACTTCTTTCAGTTTTAGATAGCCCATTTATCGAGGAAGGGATATAGGCTATATATCATCACGCTAAGACCAATAGGAGCGGAGCATACATGAAATATGTTGCAAAAACGGGAAAAATTTAAATGCAGAAAAGCCGAAAAACCACGCGGGCGAAGCCGTTGGCGGGAAGCTAGTAAATCTAATAATACAGAAGAAATATCGCATTATCTTAGCTTATAGCATAAATTTATAGATTAATAAACAGTCCAAAAAATTGTTTCTTTCGGCATTTTTTCGTGATAAAAATAACTAATTTCTAGCCCCAGACAAAAAGCAACCTAATAAAAATCAAGTAAGACTTAAACTTTATTACCAAGTAAGGACAGTATTCCTTAGCCTTGAAGCATGTCACCCGCAATGGTCTGTCACTACAGCTACTCAACAACCCAAGTTGCCGGTCGCAAACCAAGCACTTAAACGGCTGGTCGCTAAAAGTTTCGATGTTATTTTTCCATCTGATAACACTTGGATGTGGGCCCTTAAATGAGCGGGATTCGTGCATTCGGCTACCAGGTCAACCTATACAAACCCAGTTTAAGCTGATCTCGCATTGTATATAGGCTTGCTATAACATAAAAGACCAGCGTAAACTGGTTTTGTATAGCTTGATGTGTAGCCGTGCGTACGTAAGTGGTTGCGGTGCTCTTAACATGAAGGCTATATACACTTCTGCTAATTTAAAATGGTCTAAATATAGTTCTAACTTGTCTGCCTAACTAGTTGAGTGGTCCCAAGCGCGGCTGCTACCACGCTATGCTAGGATCCTGAGTTCAATTGCCAGGAAAAAGTGTTGTTTGGTTTTTCCTATAAAAATCTCAGTAGCAGCTCTGAGTTATGATTTATACCCAGTTAATAGTAGAGGCTAGGTATACAGGCGTAGTATGTATGAATGATATACTCGTACATTACAAGCTTTCCGCCCGCGGCTTTGCCCGCGTGGACTTTAAGTTTCTTGTCATTTTACGGTATAATATATAGCCTATGTCACTCAGGAATGATGTAGCTTTCTATTGGTGAACGAATTTTTCAAATGGGTCCCGTAGTTTGAGCAATGCAAACAAACAATCAAATCTTTCCTCTTTGTAATATTAAGTTTAGATAAAAACTACAGAAAAATGTTGACAAATTTCAATCTGATCGTTCTACGTCTTTCACATCTCCATCCATACCCGCCACGCACCTATACTATTTTCTTCAATCTGCGTTCATTCATCTACATACTCAAACCAGCCCAACTTAAGTTTTTAATCCCTTATCATACATCTTTTTTAACTCCACTTCACTCTCTTTCAATTTCTCAAAGTTACGAAGGTACAAACATTATTTCTACGAGTATGTTCCTTCGCCCGCTAGCTTCAGGGCCGCACTCAAACTTGGCCATCCAGTTTGCTAAGTAACACATAAATTGTGCCGCGTCTAAGTGCGGGCCACACTTAGCGCAAGTGTGCCAATAGTTTGTGCCTTCCTGGTGCACGGCCAACTGTTCCAACTTGCAGGCACTGTCATTTGTATGCGGGTAAGTGTTTTTTTTAGTTTATTGGCACAAAAGTTTGATTAAGAGAGTGTCTTGTATCGTCGAAATTAAGAATTAGTAGTATTAACGATCTAGGCGTTTTTTTTTTCGGAAAACGCGACGTAAAAAAATGGAGTTTCATAGAGAGACATTATAGGACTCAGCACTGCAATGTGTCTTATTGTGTTTTATTTATCTCAATAAGTTATTATTCTGTTTTCATTAATAGGTATCTATCCCATGTCCCACGTAATAGGAAGTGAGCCTAACCTAATCTACCATGAACGGAGCACAGAACTTACATAAAAACCCAATAAGTAACGCTGCTCGACTTGGAAATCGAACCCAAAATCTCCAGCATAACAGTCGCGCTGACGGCGAGACTAATAAGGCAGTTCTGAAAAAACTAGTCTAAAATCAACAGTTCTATAGTCAAGTGAGCAATGGTCACTAGGGTAGGCAACTCTTATGGTTTTGCAGATGTCCATGGACGGCGATGACAACTTACGATCAGGTAGCTCACTCGCTCGTTTGCCGAGTTGTTCCATAAAAAAAAATGCCCGATTTGGAGCCCAGGACATAATCTTAATAATATAATTACTCTAACCCGATTTATTTAAAGCGGGTTTTCCCAATAACCGTTGTGCAACAGAACGGTGTAATCGCTGCCTTCAACTCTTTATTAAAAGCTAATATTGTTAGTGCACCAACGTTCCAGCCGTTCCAGCTATTGGTTACCCGGTATCCGTATCCAAACGTAATTTAGAGTAAAACGGTAATAGAGAAGGTTCTTTTAGATTTTTTATTGAAATTAAGAAAGTTCCAACATCTTTATAGTTACTACCATCAATCCATTTATTGTCCTACTGCTGGACTCAGATCTCCTATAAGAATGAAAGGGTTAGGCTATAACATAACATACCATCACGCCTGTATTCCCCAAAGGGTTAGGCAGAGTCGTACCAATGTACACCCATATTTCGCCGGTATGTTTACGTCCCGTGTAATAGAGTCTATTGCCATTTCCAGACTCCGAGCAGCTACTGGGAATTTCATAGACCCCAAATAACACTTTGCTCGACCCGGGGATCGAACCCAAGACCTCTAGCGTAGCAGTCGCGCTTAGGACCACTAGACTAATGTGCTATCGGAAGATAGTATACCACATTGGCCTCGT
This sequence comes from Subacronicta megacephala, assembly GCA_958496365.1. Lineage (NCBI taxonomy): Eukaryota > Metazoa > Arthropoda > Insecta > Lepidoptera > Noctuidae > Subacronicta > Subacronicta megacephala. The sequence goes on from OY292516.1 coordinate 2,294,220, forward strand.
GCGGGTTGGCTGACATAACACGCCGTAAAGTGAATTTCTCGAGTATTCAGGTTCCTGCACAGTTTAAGCACGGGTAATATTTTTTTTTATTAAACATGAACATGACTTCGAAGTGCCTTAGATTTGAACTCGAGAGCTTGGACCTAATGGTCGATGGTCATCACTTTGTTATCAATGCACTCCTCTTAGGCAACTGTATAAATTATTGTTGTATTGGTTTCTAACAGTTACGCGAATATTGGATATTGAAATAAAACTACTTTTTATGTTCCACCCATGACCATGGATGCTGTAAAGGATCCGAAACGTCTAGAATTAAATAATATCAATAGTTAGAGACACACAGAGTGAAAAATCAATAATGAATAGCCACACCATTTTGAAAATTCATTAAAAAGAAGGAAATAAGGAAAATCTTTATTTTTGGACTTACACAGAACACAAAATAACAAACAGATCTAAACAAACAAAATGTTAGCAGCCCTGCACGGGGCCAAAAAAGGGCCCCTGTCTCAGCATAACTCTGTGCCATCCTTGAATTCTAATTCAACCTTTAACTTGGCAGTTCAATGGTCATATCACAACTTTTTCACTGCACTGATGATTACGTGATAATCTTATACAGACTGATATCCAAAATAATCAAAAGCTGCCTCCATAGATTGGCTTAGGTTACCTCTTTCAGAGAAATTCTTTCCAAGAAAAAACTCGTTCGTATGAATATTGACACATTTAATTCCCTCGAGCTCGACGGGGACAAGACTAGAAAATAGAAAATTATCATTTCATATTCAGTGCGACCGTCTGTAAGATGTTATGTTAATAATGTATAAGTAGATACTCCAGGGTTGTGATTTTTCTGTGTACAAGATAACCAAGGATCTGGTTGAAAAGGTCTGGCAGATGCTCAACCAGGTCCTATTTAGTTGAGGCCTAAGAGTCATACTATACTAAGTATGCAATAATTATGGAAGCTTATATTTTTTATATTTAAGTTTAAATAACGAAAGAAAGAAAAATAATTGAGTTATATACGATTTAAGTTTGTTGTTTTGTTTACGATTGATACGGTATAAGAAGTATGAATTTACTCTTACATTCGTCCTTCAATCTTGGTCTTACATCGTCGGCTGACATAGCAATGAGAATGCTTCTACTTCTTAGTGAGGTAACGCAAAAAAAACATATAAACATTAACTGCCCTTAAAAACTCTCAATACGAAGCCACTTACACTACGTCATCACTCTAATACATTACTAAAGTACCCCAGCATTGGAAACGCTGACCACAGGCGCAGAATGACGCGCAAAAGTAATATGTGTCGCTTGTGAGGAGGGTCATGTTACATGGGGGGTTAAAATGGCCAATTTTGGTGAATCACGATATGTATATACACAACTACGTCCGAGGTCAGCTTATAGCTCTAAAGAACTGCATTCTCATTTCCCTAAAACTCGTTTCTTATAAAATAACTGTCATTAAAAAAAAAATCATAATAATATGTTATGTTATGTGTTAACCAAATTTTTTTTATTGTATCAGCACGACTGTATTCCCTGAAAGATTAGGCAGATGTGTACGAAAGTACACCCACACTTCGCGAGTACGTTTAGGTCCCATGTAATAGGGGCGAGCATATTGGCATTAACCGGGCACAAATCGAGACTCCGAGCTGCTACTGAGAATTTCGTAGAAAAAGCCAATAACACTTTGCTCGACCTGGGGATCGAACCCAGGATCTATAGCGTAGCAGTGGCGCTTAGGACTACTAGACTAATGATACAGTCAAGTTTGTTAATACGATATTGTTTATTTGCGTCCGTACAGGCTTGTGCCAGTAAATCGTATTGTCATGTACCAAAAGTGGACATTTTAGCTTCCCAGTACGTTCTGTTGGCAGCTGGCTTTCATTACTGTCTACTTATACACCTGTCTAGCTTAAACGGTGTTTTGTGCTGATACCGCCAGCTTTAGGAGGAGAGTACAGAAAAGTTTGGAGGAAAAATATGTCTTAACAGTGACGGAATAGAAACTATTTGTGTCATATATATATACGTACACTCACACTTTCACACGGGGTTAGGCAGAAACTACAGACCATTTGCCTATACATACATATTGTCACGCCTGTCTCCCATGGGGGTAGGCAGAGATTATATATTTCCACTTGCTATGATCCTGGCACACTACTTTCGCTTCATCCACATAAATTAATCTCTTCATGATGCATGATTGTCGGTTCAGGGTGCTCGGGACCTGGCGTCACGCGTCGGTTGCGAGTACTATGCACATGATGTTTTATAATAATAAATATTAATGATGAAACGCCTGAAGACGAAAGCCGCCATCTAGGCCGACCCAGAAAAGGGTGGCGGAATTATTTAAATGCACACCGCGACGGTAAGTATAGTGATAGCCTAGTGATATGACCATTGGACTGCCAAATCAAACGTCTGACTTTTCGAAGTCATGTGCGTATTAATAATTAATTATCACGCGCTTAAACGGTCAAGGAAAACATCGTGAGGAAACATGCATGCCTGAGAGTTTTTCTCGACGGCGTGTGAAGTCTGCCAACCCGCAGTAGGCTAGCGTGGTGGACTATAGCCTAATCCCTCTCGTACTGAGAGGAGACCCGTGCCCAGCAGTGGGACAATGTAATGGGTTGATGATGATGGACACCGCGAGGGCACGGTCGCGGTGACGTAGGAAAAGAGTACTGGACTTGTGATTCCCGCAAGAATTAAATATATAAACGTCTAACAATTAGCTTTTTATGGAATTTTGTGTATGGGTTTTATATCTGAAACATTTAAACATTTCTCTATCTATGACAATCGTTTTTGTAGTCAAACACTCGAAAAGCATAACAACCAAATTATCCCTAGGATATCGTTATCGGTATTGCCCGGAAATTGGATTGCTGAGATTTGATAGCAGACATTTACTATAAAATACTGATATTTGATCGTATCTGGTTTGACTGTAAGCTGAAAAATAAAAGGCCCAATGTTTTTATTACAGTTATTTAAGGCAACAGTTTATAGAACAAAATAGAGAGTTGCCACGGCTTCGGCCGCATAGGATGGTTATCCCGCAGTATAACAAATAGCCTATGTTAATTAGGAATGATGTAGCTTTCTAATGGTTCAAGGATAATTAAAATTGGTTCAGTAGTTTCAGACTTTAGTGATTACAAACAAACAAATCTTTTCTCTTTATAATTAAGTATAATTAGGTACGTTTTTTCTTTGTGTTTTCACTGTATTCTTTAAAATCTTACTGCCTTTTTCCCAATTTATTTTGGGGATACCACTGTATTCTTTAGTGTTAAATAAATAATATTTAATTCTATCTATCCGTTTATCACAGCCATCAATAAGCTGATAAACACTAAAATACATTGTATAAGCCACTTACATCTGAACATTGAAGTTTTAAGCCGTAACAGATTAAATGAAAGTTGTGTAGAGATAAAAATGTAATGTGAAACTTGCTTGGAGCCCGGCCAAGAGAAGTTGTTCAACAAAAACAACTTTTATACTCCAATTAAATCCGTTTCTTGTGATTGCATTTCTTCTTTAAATTGATTACCTAACGGTCGATTCTAATAACCAAATCAGTCAGAAAATTGACAAAAATTTATGAAAGCTGTTCTAAGTACCGTTTTTTTATGGGATAACTCGGTAAACGAGCAGGTGAGCTTCATCGTTATTGGTCAGGTAGACCGTTTTGTCTGAATCACCTTTGCTTACTTTATTTTTTTGAAATGTTATCAACCTCATAATTATCCGCATACCGTATCCATGCATGAATCCATGCAGCATTCCATACCAACATGGCTTGTTATTTGTTTTGATAATGAATTTAAAAAATGATTAGGTAGTTATTATAGGCAATTAAATTAAATTATCAAACCTTCATGCGTCAATGTACTAATGGGATACTTATAATTACTATGAATTAATGACAGATAGATGATGTTGTGGTTTTATTAAATGTTGTATTTCATTCACTAATTTGTTATGATGTGATGATGTATAGTGACGATGATGATGATTATATTTTAGCATTAAACAATGAGAAATATCCACGAAAGAAAAATACTATCTCAGGCTGAAGTCGAACTTGCGTCTCTCCGGCTTATTACACCGGACACTTTTAGCCACTAAGCTACTGAGACCACTGGTAGGTTTGGTACTGGTAAGTAGTTTTGGTAGCTCAGTGGTTAAAAGCTACTGGAAATTTCGACGAAATCGTATTTTTCTATCACTAGAACATTCATATATTTGTATTTATACTTTTATAATTCTTGGATCATGGGATATTAAAATCCTTATCCCCAACCATAGGGTAGGCAAGAACAGAGAGGGAGGCGGTCTGAAATAAAATTTGTTTACTTGTTCATTGGCGATAAGGTGACATTAAATGTCTTATCCGCTATTTCTCTTTAGTGATAAGTAATTACATTGTTGAGTGAGTTTATCAAGTTCCGTCAACACAGAGGCATGTTAATTAAAGTTTACACATACCATGATGCCTGTATTCCTTTGAAGATTAGGCAGAAGGGTACCAATTTACACATATTCGATTGCAATTACCTAAAATTAATTTACACCGCCTATTGCCATTAATTGAGATCAAATCCAAACTCCCACTTGCTACTAAGATTTTATTGAACTAATAAATAATTATAAAACTTAAGTATCCAAGTCTATGTAAAATAAAATTCTTTAAAAGATTTAAAGTTATTGACGGGTCAATGAACTGCTATCAAGATGCATTTGTAAATTAAACTAAAAAACCTAATCTATTTTAATTATTATCCAAGTTGATTAAATTTTACTCTTGAACAAGACAAAGGCTAATTTCATGAGAACATTGAACCCATTTAGTTTGAGATAGCTACACATTATCATAATAATTATTATCATCATGCTTGCTTATACAAAGATAATAAATACGAGAACTTTCTAAATAATTAATTTGTTTACAGCACTAATTATTACGAATCTCAACAAAAATAAAGCAGTAATTACTATTTTCAAAACATTTTTATTATTTAGTTCTCTAAATGAAATAGGTACGGTAACTACATTACTAACGAGTAGACATTTTTAAGCGAAGTCATTAATAAACAAACAAGTTTATATAAATAACTGTATAAGTGGCCCCAAACTCGAGAGCGTGTTGTTACTATCAATCATAGAGTCACTTGACCTCCGCTAGCGCGTACCGTGTCCACAATGTTGTTAATATTATATTTACTAATAATAATATGCTTAGTGGTATTTTACGTGTTAAACAAAAATTCCAAATACTGGAAGAAAAAAAATATAGTGCAAACTGGTGATTTGATGGTGAAATTCATGTTCAGTAAGAAATCGATGGCAGAGACAGTGAAGAAAATTTACGATGAACACGATGAGCCACATATAGGAACTACATCAGGAACAATCCCTGTCCTCATATTGAAGAATGTTGAAGACATCCAAGCCGTGCTAGCTGGCGATTTCCAAAGCTTCCACAGCCGTGGTATATTAGTGAACTCAAATGACCTTTTAGCTGATAACCTGTTGTTCATGAGTGACTTTCAGAGATGGAAACTTTTAAGACAAAAACTCACCCCAGTTTTCACAAGTGCAAGGCTTAAGAATATGTTTTACATACTAGAGAGAAGTGCCCGTGATTTTGTTGATTTCTTTGAAGATAATCCTCATTTGCGCCGAAAACCTTTCAACGTTCTGTATACGTACACCACAGCATCTATTGGTGCGGCAGTGTTTGGTATCGATACCCAGACTAAAAATACCATGGACTCACCGTTTTTAGATATGGCATGGAAGGCTGTAGAACCATCGACATATGTCAACACAGTGATACTAATCGCGAACATATTCCCCAATCTATTTAAAATGTTAAAACTGAAAATTTTTGGCGATCACGAAGAATTCTTTATTGGTGCTGTGAAAAGTGTTCTTGAAAGTAGAAAACACGATTCTGAAAAAAGACATGATTTTATTGGAATATGCTTGGAGATACAAAAGCATGGGGTGATGCAGGATTTTACTACAGGCTATGAATTAGATCCAACTGACGAAGTATTGGCTGCACAAGCATTTTTCTTCTTCATCGCCGGCACCGACACTACAGCTAACGCGATGCACTACACCCTATTAGAACTATCAAACAATCCAAATATCTTACCGAAACTCCATGAAGAAATTGATGGTGTCTTTGGAAACGCTGTTGAAGAGTTGTCTTATAACGATATTGAGAAATTACATTATCTGGATCAAGTGATTAACGAATCAATGAGAAAGTATCCACCAATAGGTATCATGCAAAGGCAATGTATGAGAGGCACAGTTCTGCCTTCTGGAGTGGCGATAGAGAAAGATAGTGTTATGATGATACCAGTTTATGCACTTCACAGAGATGAAAGATATTTCCCTAATCCAGAAGTATTCGATCCCGAGAGATTTTCTCCAGAAAACGTTTCAAAAATGAAATATACTTATTTACCCTTTGGTGAAGGCAACCGCATTTGTATAGGTGAGTTTTGAAGAATTTTTACTCTGAATTGACATAATTATATGTAATAAATTATTTTGATAACATTGGTATTATATCCCGGTAATTTTGGTAGTAATTTCCTAATCGACAATGATAAAGGTCAATAGTGTGGACCTCGTGATATCATCAATTAGAATACATAATCACAATATTGCGACAGTGACACTGTTATGCGCCCGCTCTTGCTAAGACGAAAAATGGAACTAAGCAATGGAGTATTTTTATTCGAAATTGCCTCTAGCAATACAATTTTAGAAACCGCATTCCATTGTACATAATGCGTGTATAAAAATATAGACTGACATTTTCAATTTTATTAATTTCCAATTTGTTATTCCAGGTAACAGGTTTGCCCGGCTTCAAATAAAAGTGGGACTAGCATGGTTGCTGCGACGTTTCACTTTAGTGGAACAGAACTGCACTCCAACGTTTGAACGAAGCACATTTGGACTGCGAAGCTCTACAGCACGATACGAGTTGAAATTAAGGGACGTTTAGAATATTTTCCTAATTAAATATTTCTTTTAGATTGCCTCATTAGTCTAGTGTTCTTAAGTGCAACTGCTACGCAAGAAGTCCTAAGTAACAGCTCAAAATTAGGATTTGTGTTCGGTTTATGACTCGCTTTCGATAGGACAAACACCAGTGAGCTGTGAGTGTACATTAATATACCTCTTCCTAACCCTTCAAATAATACAGGCGTGATGGTATAGTGCTAATTAGAAACTAAGTCAAAATGTTTTTCTATAGATGTTGTTGACGTCACCTTAAAACGTTCAATGTGGAAGAGAGGTATCACAGGCAGTAGTCGCGGTAGCTTAGTGGATAAAGTGTCCCGTGTATTTAAACAGAGGGACGCAAGTTCGAATCCTGCTTGACTTCGTATTTTTCGAACTGGCAAGATACTCCACAGACACTCCCTTAAATAGTTCATGTTTAGAAAGTAATTCTTGTCAACAATGTTGTTTTATAAATTATAGTTATAGTGAATTGTAGTTATAAAAAGGTTCATCATCATCAACTCATTACATTGTCCCACTGCTGGGCATGAGTCTCCACTTAGAATAGGAGGGATTAGGCTACTAATTGGCAGAATTCACAAGCCGTCAAGAAAATCTCTCAGGCATGCAGGTTTCCTCACGACGATATTTTGGATGTTCGGAATATCCCGATATGTATAAATATATCTTCTCTTTGTATTTTTGTGGTGTACTGTAGAGAATAAATTATCATTATTATCATCACCGGGTAAATAATCCAGGACTCCACGCCCACCTGTGATTGCAATCACTAGAATAGGCCACGAAAATTTATTAGAAACTAAATACCTACTACCAATTTTCATTAGCCGTACACAACGGTTACCGTGACGCTACGTCCAATAGTCGACACGACGTTCAGTACACTATACCAATATTAGTTTTTAATTAAGAGTTAGGGCAGTTGCGCACTGTGGGCTAAACTCAAAACAGTATAGTACAAAAATGTGTGTAAAGGGATGTTGTGGGTTAGAAAAAAACTCATTTCCTATGTGTTCTTGTAATTTGTATAGAAACGTATTACATTAACATTTTCATATAGATAGAAATAGGTATTAAGTGAGTTTTGCACAAGTACTTTATTTTTTGTCATTTAATGAACCTCATGTTCAGCATAGCATGCATGGGTCCAGCAGTCATAGCAATTCGAAAAATGATTAGGCAGTTAATATAGGCAATTATCAAACCTTCATGCGTCAATGGACTAATGGGATAATTATAATTACTATAAATAAATGATAGATTAATGATGTTGTGGTTTCATTACAATTTCATTTTTATTTACTTCAGTTGTTCATTCATGGCTTTTAACGTTAATGTAAACGATCTAGGTACTATTCGCGTTTTGTCAGAATTAAGTATAATTTTATAATTCTGCCTCATTAGTCTAGTGGTGATTCCCAGGTCGAGTAAAGTGTTATTGGGTCTTCTCAATATATGCTCGGAGTATGGATATATGCCCGGTCAATAATGGGACCTGAACATACCGACAAACTGTGAGTGCATATTAAGCACACCTCGCCTAACCCTCCCGGGGTTATAGTTTCTACATTTATAACACCAATTTACAAAAGGGGTGATAAAAGCAACGTTGAAAATTATCGTACCATCTCTATTCTCTCCGACTTGTCAATGCCATTTGAAAGGCTAGTAGTCGGTGCTCTGTATCTACAATTTCATCATTTAATTATACCCATATTAAAGACTACCTCATTAGTCTAGTGGTCCTAAGTGCAACCTCTACACTAGAGGTCCCGCGTTCGATCCCTAGGTCGAGCAAAGTGATATTGGTGTTTCCATGAAATTCCCAGTAGCAGCTCGGAGTCTGGATTTGTGCCCCGATTAATGGCAATAGGCTTGCCCCCTATTACATGGGACCTAAACATACCGGCGAAATATGGGTGTACTTACATTAATACACCTCTGCAAAACCCTTCAGGGAATACAGGCGTGATGGTATATGTTATGTTAATTATACCCGAATAACATGTGTTGTTAAACATCGTTCTTCAACGATAAACCATACTGTATTTACCAAGTTTTGTTACCAAGTTTATTTGAAAAAAATATCAACGAACTAGATAGACGCCGTGCATACCGATTTTCGGAAGGCTTTTGACAAGGTGGATAACACACTTCTTTTGAAAAAGCTTGCCTTCGATGCAATCCGAGGTAATTTGCTACTATGGTTCATATTTTATATTTGAACAGAACTAAAAAATTCGTTGCTAATCGATTCAAATCTGAAGCCACAACTGTAAAATCGGAAGTTCCTCAGGGATCTATATTAGGTCCTTTTGTTTTTATAATTGACATAAAATGTTTCATAGTGATTGCAATGATTGCATGACTAGTGTAACAATACATAAATGACTGCATTGATATCTCGAATATAATATATTTCGGGATGAACTGTTTTAGAACTGTTATAAAGCGGGAGGCTCGCGTGCCCCGATTATTCAGTCAGTCAGTCAATTATTGGGCAACTTAATTAAAAAATTCATTGTCAACTACAGAGTCAAATAAAAAATTTGCCTATCAATAATACGTAAAATTTAATAACACGGAAAAATAGTGTATATTAACAAGTTCCTACTACAAATAAAAATAATATTTTCTATGAAAAACGGTTTTTTTTTCTGACTAATGTGTCAATGACTGGTACATTAATTATCTTAAACGTTTTTAATTGAAGTCATTAATAAACAATTATAATCGTTTCCATAAACAAACAAGTTTGTCTAAATAACTGCACGAGTGGCCCCAAACTGGAGAGCGTGTTAGTTCTATAAATCATTGTGTCACTAGACTTCCGCTAGTGCATACCGTGTCCACCATGTTGTTCATATTTTATTCAGTAATAATAATATGTTTAGTAATATTTTATGCATTAAACAAAAAATCAAATTACTGGAAGAAAAAAAATATAGTGCAAATCGGTGATTTGATGGTTAAATTCATGTTCAGTAAGGAGTCCATGGCAGAGACAGTGAAGAAAATTTACGATGAACACGATGAGCACAATATAGGAACTACTTCAGGAACAATCCCTGTCCTCATATTAAAGAATATTGATGACATCCAAGCCGTGCTAGCTGGCGATTTCCAAAGCTTCCACAGTCGTGGTATATTAGTGAACTCAAATGACCGCTTATCTGATAACCTTTTATTCATGGATGACCTTCAGAGATGGAAACTTTTAAGACAAAAACTCACCCCAGTTTTCACAAGTGCAAGGCTAAAGAATATGTTTTACATACTAGAGAGAAGTGCCCGTGATTTTGTTGATTTCTTTGAAGATAATCCTCATTTGCGCCGAAAACCTTTCAACGCTCTGTATACGTACACCACAGCATCTATTGGTGCGGCAATGTTCGGTATCGATACCCAGACTAAAAATACCATGGACTCGCCGTTTATAGATATAGCACGTAAAGCTTTAAAACCATCAACGTATTTCAACACAGTGATACTTATCGCAAACATATTCCCCAGTCTATTTAAAATGTTAAAACTGAAAATGTTTGGTGACCATGAAGAATTTTTTATCGGTGTTGTAAAAAATGTTCTCGAAAGTAGAAGACACAGTTCTGAAAAAAAACATGACTTTATTGAATTATGCTTGGAGTTACAAAAGCATGGCGTAATGCAGGACTTTACTACAGGCTATGAATTGGATCCAACTGACGAAATAGTGGCTGCACAAGCATTTTTCTTCTTCGTTGCCGGCTCTGACACTTCGGTTCATGCGATGCACTACACGCTATTGGAACTGTCAAACAATCCAAAAATCTTACGAAAACTCCATGAAGAAATTGATGATGTTTTTGGAACCGCTGTTGAAGAGTTGTCTTATGATGTTATTGAGAAATTACATTATCTAGAACAGGTGATTAACGAATCAATGAGGAAGTATCCACTAATAGGTATTATGCAAAGGCAATGTATGAGAGCTACAGTTTTACCCTCTGGAGTGGCAATAGAGAAAGATAGTATTATGTTGATTCCAGTATATGCACTTCACAGAGATGAAAGATATTTCCCTAATCCGGAAGTATTCGATCCTGAGAGATTTGCTCCAAAAAACGATGCAAAAATGAAATATACTTATTTACCCTTTGGTGAAGGCAAACGTATTTGTATAGGTGAGTTTTGGAGAATTTTTACTCAAAATTAACATTTTAATATTGCTATTTCGATAAAATGCATAGATTTAAGTTATCAAGCAGTGTTATTATATCCCTGATTTTGGTAGTGAACGTATCTTAAGTATTGTCACTAAGCAATATTTCCTAATCGATAATGATAAAGGTCAATAATAGACTTAATGATCTCATCAATTAGAATATTTTGTCACTATAACTGACGCTGATCTAGAAATACCTCTACTCTAATAGATCTAAAATAAAACCAAGCTCGAAACTAGCCACTGGCCGAGGTTTCACACGCGTCACAAAAGATTTACTTAACATAATTCGGCTTCTGGCCAGACTTCTCAGGACTCAGGATAATAAATCGGTGAAAACGGAATCCTATTACGTGCAGTAGTTTTTGCGTGATGCGTATACAAACATACAAACCGACAGGTAGACAAAAGTTCAAAAAAAATGATCTTAGTGCTTCTATAAGCATTGCCATTCAACGTGGCATGTATATACGTTTTTCTTCAATATCTATCATCAACAGACATTGGCCTATTATAATTGTATTAATTTCTAATTCATATTACAGGTTACAGGTTTGCCCGGCTTCAAATAAAAGTGGGACTAGCATGGTTGCTGCGACGTTTCACTTTAGTGGAACAGAACTTCACACCAACGTTTGAACGAAGCACATTTGCACTGCGAAGCTCTACAGCACGTTACGAGTTGAAACTGAGGGATATTTAGAATAATGTTTTAATTAATACATAGTTCAAAAATATTTCTTTTAGAACTGAAAATATTTCTTTTACTACTAAAAATATTACTTTAAGAATTAAAAATATTTCTTTTAGAACTAAAAATTATTTCTTTTAGAACTAAAAATGATTCTTTTAGAACTAAAAATATTTCTTGTATGCTGCCTCATTATTAATGACTTAAGTGTGCCTGCTACAGGAAAGGTCCTTAGTCTGATTCCCAGATCGCGCTAAGCATTATTATTTATTTTAAGTTTTTCTATATATTATTATACACACAACGGTATAAAACGGTAACAATTCCAAAATGGATAGGATAATTTCAAAAAATATTTTCATAATGAGATATTAGTATTTTGCCCTTTCATCCATTTAAACAGGTGTTCTTTTAACGGACACAAATTATTTTCTAAGTGTTTTTATGACATACAAAATCTTACTAGTACATCAATATGTCAGCCCGACGTATTGCGGATCTTCATGATCCGGGTATGCAGTGCGTCACGGGTTCAAAGGCTTAGCCGGGTAACGCAGCGGACACTGGATTACATGTGAAGTGACGAGATTACTACGAAATGATCGCCATGTTAACCCTGTATCTTATAGCCAGATAATGAAATTCAGAGGCCATAAGCTGGTTCGAGTAGAATTTGATATAACCCTCCCCCTTTCCGTAACATTGGTTAGTACTAAGTGCAAAAAATATTCGTAAATATTGAAAATACCGGAAAAACCGTAAATATCGAAAATATTGATAATACGATGAAATTTTTATCTTTTATATCGATAGTATCAATAATATCGAAAAAACCGTAAATATCGAAAAAACCGAAAAAACCGTAAATATTGAAAATACCGGATAAACCGTAAATATCGATAATATCTATAATACGATAAAATTGATATCGATTATATCGATAGTATCAATAATATCGAAAAAAACGTAAATATTGAAAATACCGGAAAAACCGTAAATATCGATAATACGATAAAATTTATATCTATTATATCGATATTATCAATAATATCGAAAAAACGTAAATATCGAAAAAACCGAAAAAAACGTAACTATCGAACGTACCGGAAAAACCGTAAATATCGAAAATATCGACAATACGATAAAATTTATATCTATTATATCGATATTATTAATAATATAGAAAAAATCGTAAACATCGAAAATACCGAAAAAACCGTTAATATCGAAAATACCCAAAAAACCGTAAATCAATATCGGATGATATCAATTTTATCGTATTATCGATATTTTCAGTATTTTCGATATTTACGGTTTTTTCGGTTTTTTCGATATTATTGATACGATCGATATAAAAGATAAAAATTTCATCGTATTATCGATATTTTCGAAATTTACGGTTTTCCGGTAATATCGAAATTTACGGTTTTTTTGGTATTTTCGATATTTACGGTATTTGTTTATTTTTTCTATATTATTAATAATATCGATATAATAGATATAAATTTTATCGTATTGTCGATATTTTCGAAATTTACGGTTTTTCCGGTATTTACGGTTTTTTCGGTTTTTTCGATATTTACGGTTTTTTCGATATTATTGATACGATCGATATAAAAATTTCTTTTCGAAATTTTCGTTTTTTCCGTTATTTCCGATATTTAGGGTATTTTTCGGTTTTTCCGATATTATTGATATCAATTTTATCGTATTATCGATATTTGCGAAATTTACGGTTTTCCGGTATTATCGATATTTACGGTTTTTTGGGTATTTTCGATATTTACGGTTTTTTGTGTATTTTCGATATTTACGATTTTTTCGATATTATTGATAATATCGATATAATAGATATAAATTTTATCGTATTATCGATATTTTCGAAATTTACGGTTTTCCGGTATTATCGATATTTACGGTTTTTTGGGTATTTTCGATATTTACGGTTTTTTCGGTATTTACGGTTTTTTTCGGTTTTTCCGATATTATTGATATCAATTTTATCGTATTATCGATATTTTCGAAATTTACGGTTTTCCAGTATTATCGAAATTTACAGTTTTTTCGGTATTTTCGATTTTTTCTATATTGTTAATAATATCGATATAATAGATATAAATTTTATCGTATTGTCGATATTTATGGTTTTTCCGGTATTTTCGAAATTTTCGTTTTTTCCGTTATTTCCGATATTTAGGGTTTTTTTCGGTTTTTCCGATATTATTGATATAAATTTTATCGTATTATAGATATTTTCGAAATTTACGGTTTTCCGGTATTATCAAAATTTACGGTTTTTTTGGTATTTTCGATATTTACGGTTTTTTCCGGTATTTTCGATGTTTACGATTTTTTCTATATTATTAATAATATCGATATAATAGATATAAATTTTATCGTATTGTCGATATTTTCGAAATTTACGGTTTTTCCGGTATTTACAGTTTTTTCGGTTTTTTCGATATTTACGGTTTTTTCGATATTATTGATACGATCGATATAAAAGATAAAAATTTCATCGTATTATCGATATTTTCGAAATTTACGGTTTTCCGGTATTATCGAAATTTACGGTTTTTTTGGTATTTTCGATATTTACGGTTTTTTCGGTATTTTCGATATTTACGATTTTTCTATATTATTAATAATATCGATATAATAGATATAAATTTTATCGTATAGTCGATATTTTCGAAATTTACGGTTTTTCCGGTATTTACGGTTTTTTCGGTTTTTTCGATATTATTGATACGATCGATATAATAGATATCAATTTTATCAATATTTATGGTTTTCCGGTATTTTCGATATTAACGTTTTTTTCGGTTTTTTCGATATTTACGTTTTTTCGATATTATTGATAATATCGATATAATAGATATAAATTTTATCGTATTATCGATATTTTCGAAATTTACGGTTTTCCGGTATTATCGATATTTACGGTTTTTTGGGTATTTTCTATATTTACGGTTTTTTCGGTATTTTCGATGTTTACGATTTTTTCTATATTATTAATAATATCGATATAATAGATATTAATTTTATCGTATTGTCGATATTTTCGAAATTTACGGTTTTTTTCGGTATTTACGGTTTTTTGGGTTTTTTCGATATTATTGATACGATCGATATAATAGATATCAATTTTATCAATATTTATGGTTTTCCGGTATTTTCGATATTAACGTTTTTTTCGGTTTTTTCGATATTTACGTTTTTTCGATATTATTGATAATATCGATATAATAGATATAAATTTTATCGTATTATCGATATTTTCGAAATTTACGGTTTTTCCGGTATTTTCAATATTTACGGTTTTTTCGGCTTTTTCGATATTTACGGTTTTTTCGATATTATTAATACCATGGATATAATTGATACCAATTTTATCGTATTATAGATATTTTCGGTATTTACGATATTTACGGTTTTTCCGATATTTCCGGTTATTTCGGTATTTTCGGTTTTTTCTATATTATTAATACTATCGATATAATCGATATCAATTTTATCGTATTATCGATATTTTCGAAATTTACGGTTTTCCGGTATTTTCGATATTTACGGTATTTTCGATATTTACGATTTTTTCGATATTATTGATAATATCGATATAATAGATATAAATTTTATCGTATTATCGATATTTTCAAAATTTACGGTTTTCCGGTATTATCGATATTTACGGCTTTTTGGGTATTTTCGATATTTACGGTTTTTTCGGTATTTTCGATGTTTACGATTTTTTCTATATTATTAATAATATCGATATAATAGATATAAATTTTATCGTATTGTCGATATTTTCGAAATTTACGGTTTTCCGGTATTTTCGATATTTACGGTTTTTTCGGTATTTTCGATATTTACGATTTTTTCGATATTATTGATAATATCGATATAATAGATATAAGTTTTATCGGGTTATCGATATTTTCGAAATTTACGGTTTTTCCGGTATTTACGGTTTTTTCGATATTTACGGTTTTTTCGATATTATTGATACGATCGATATAAAAGATAAAAATTTCATCGTATTATCGATATTTTCGAAATTTACGGTTTTCCGGTATTATCGATATTTACGGTTTTTTGGGTATTTTCGATATTAACGGTTTTTTCGGTATTTACGGTTTTTTCGGTTTTTTCCATATTTACGGTTATTCCGGTATTTTCGATATTAGGGTTTTTTTCGGTTTTTCCGATATTATTGATATCAATTTTATCGTATTATCGATATTTTTGAAATTTACGGTTTTCCAGTATTATCGAAATTTACGGTTTTTTCGGTATTTTCGATTTTTTCTATATTGATATCGATATAATAGATATCAATTTTATCGTATTGTCGATATTTTCGATATTTATGGTTTTTCCGGAATTTTCGAAATTTTCGTTTTTTCCGTTATTTCCGATATTTAGGGTATTTTTCGGTTTTTCCGATATTATTGATATCAATTTTATCGTATTATCGATATTTTCGAAATTTACGGTTTTTCCGGTATTTTCAATATTTACGGTTTTTTCGGCTTTTTCGATATTTACGGTTTTTTCGATATTATTAATACCATGGATATAATTGATACCAATTTTATCGTATTATAGATATTTTCGGTATTTACGATATTTACGGTTTTTCCGATATTTCCGGTTATTTCGGTATTTTCGGTTTTTTCTATATTATTAATACTATCGATATAATCGATATCAATTTTATCGTATTATCGATATTTTCGAAATTTACGGTTTTCCGGTATTTTCGATATTTACGGTATTTTCGATATTTACGATTTTTTCGATATTATTGATAATATCGATATAATAGATATAAATTTTATCGTATTATCGATATTTTCAAAATTTACGGTTTTCCGGTATTATCGATATTTACGGCTTTTTGGGTATTTTCGATATTTACGGTTTTTTCGGTATTTTCGATGTTTACGATTTTTTCTATATTATTAATAATATCGATATAATAGATATAAATTTTATCGTATTGTCGATATTTTCGAAATTTACGGTTTTCCGGTATTTTCGATATTTACGGTTTTTTCGGTATTTTCGATATTTACGATTTTTTCGATATTATTGATAATATCGATATAATAGATATAAGTTTTATCGGGTTATCGATATTTTCGAAATTTACGGTTTTTCCGGTATTTACGGTTTTTTCGATATTTACGGTTTTTTCGATATTATTGATACGATCGATATAAAAGATAAAAATTTCATCGTATTATCGATATTTACGGTTTTCCGGTATTATCGATATTTACGGTTTTTTGGGTATTTTCGATATTAACGGTTTTTTCGGTATTTTCGATTTTTTCTATATTGATATCGATATAATAGATATCAATTTTATCGTATTGTCGATATTTTCGATATTTATGGTTTTTCCGGAATTTTCGAAATTTTCGTTTTTTCCGTTATTTCCGATATTTAGGGTATTTTTCGGTTTTTCCGATATTATTGATATCAATTTTATCGTATTATCGATATTTTCGAAATTTACGGTTTTCCGGTATTATCGATATTTACGGTTTTTTCGATATTATTGATACGATCGATATAAAAGATAAAAATTTCATCGTATTATCGATATTTTCGAAATTTACGGTTTTCCGGTATTATCGATATTTACGGTTTTTGTGGGTATTTTTCGATAATCACAAAAACGATTTCGAAAATACCCAAAAAACCGTAAATTTCGATAATACCGGAAAACCGTAAATTTCGAAAATATCGATAATACGATAAAATTGATATCAATAATATCGGAAAAACCGAAAAAACCCTAAATATCGAAAATACAGGAAAAACCCGTAAATTTCGAAAATACCGGAAAAACCGTTAATATGAAAATACCGAAAATATAGATAATACGATAAAACTGATACCTATTACATCGATAGAATTAATAATATAGAAAAAACCGAAAATACCGAAATAACCGTAAATACCGAAAAAACCGTAAATATCAAAAATACACAAAAACCGTAAATATCGATAATACCGGAAAACCGTAAATTTCGAAAATATCGATAATACGATGAAATTTTTATCTTTTATATCGATCGTATCAATAATATCGAAAAAACCGTAAATATGGAAAAAACCGAAAAAACCGTAAATACCGGAAAAACCGGTAAATTTCGAAAATATCGACAATACGATAAAATTTATATCTATTATATCGATATTATTAATAATATAGATTAAATCGTAAAACATCGAAAATACCGAAAAAAACCGTAAATATCGAAAATACCCAAAAAACCGTAAATTTCGATAATACCGGAAAACCGTAAATTTCGAAAATATCCATAATACGATAAAATTGATATCAATAATATCGGAAAAACCGAAAAAAACCCTAAATATCGGAAATAACGGAAAAAACGAAAATTTCGAAAATACCGGAAAAACCATAAATATCGAAAATATCGACAATACGATAAAATTTATATCTATTATATCTATATTATTAACAATATAGAAAAAATCGAAAATACCGAAAAAACTGTAAATTTCGATAATACTGGAAAACCGTAAATTTCGAAAATATCGATAATACGATAAAATTGATATCAATAATATCGGAAAAACCGAAAAAAACCGTAAATACCGAAAAAACCGTAAATATCGAAAATACCCAAAAAACCGTAAATATCGATACTACCGGAAAACCGTAAATTTCGAAAATATCGATAATACGATGAAATTTTTATCTTTTATATCGATCGTATCAATAATATCGAAAAAACCGTAAATATCGATAATACCGGAAAACCCGTAAATTCGAAAATATCGATAATACGATAAAATTTATATCTATTATATCGATATTATCAATAATATCGAAAAAATCGTAAATATCGAAAAATACCAAAAAAACCGTAAATATTGAAAATACCCAAAAAACCGTAAATATCGAAAATACCGGAAAACCGTTAATTTCGAAAATATCGATAATACGATGAAATTTTTATCTTTTATAAAATATCGAAAAAACCGTAAATATCGAAAAAACCGAAAAAACCGTAAAATACCGGAAAAACCGTTAAATTTTGAAAATATCGACAATACGATAAAATTTATATCTATTATATCGATATTATTAATAATATAGAAAAAATCGTAAACATCGAAAAATACCGAAAAAACCGTAAAATATCGAAAAATACCCAAAAAACCGTAAATATCGATAATACCGGAAAACCGTAAATTTCGAAAATATCGATAATACGATGAAATTTTTATCTTTTATATCGATAGTATCAATAATATCGACAAAAACGGAAATATCAAAAATACCGGAATAACCGTAAATATCGCAAATACCAAAATATCCGTTAATATCAAAAATACCGGAAAACCGTAAATATTGATAAAATTGATATCTATTATATCGATAGTATCAATAATATCGAAAAAACCGTAAATATTGAAAATACCGGAAAAACCGTAAATATCGAAAATATCGATAATACGATAAAATTTATATCTATTATATCGATATTATCAATAATATCGAAAAAATCGTAAATATCGAAAATACCGAAATAACCGTAAATATCGAAAAAACCGTAAATATCGAAAATACACAAAAAACCGTAAATATCGATAATACCGGAAAAACCGTAAATTTCGAAAATATCGATAATACGATGAAATTTTTATCTTTTATATCGATAGTATCATAATATCGACAAAAACGGAAATATCGAAAATACCGGAATAACCGTAAATATCGAAAATACCAAAATATCCGTTAATATCAAAAATACCGGAAAACCGTAAATATTGATAAAATTGATATCTATTATATCGATAGTATCAATAATATCGGAAAACCGTAAATATTGAAAATACCGGAAGAACCGTAAATATCGAAAATATCGATAATACGATAAAATTGATATCTATTATATCGATATTATCAATAATATCGAAAAAATCGTAAATATCGAAAATACCGAAAAAACCGTAAATATCGAAAAATACCCAAAAACCGTAAATTTCGATAATACTGGAAAACCGTAAATTTCGAAAATATCGATAATACGATAAAACTGATATCTATTACATCGATAGGATTAATAAAATAGAAAAAAACCGAAAATACCGAAATAACCGTAAATATCGAAAAAAACCGTAAATATCGAAAATACACAAAAAACCGTAAATATCGATAATACCGGGAAAACCGTAAATTTCGAAAATATCGATAATACGATGAAATTTTTATCTTTTATATCGATCGTTATCAATAATATCGAAAAACCGTAAATATGGAAAAAACCGAAAAAACCGTAAATACCGGAAAAACCGTAAATTTCGAAAAATATCGACAATATGATAAAATTTATATCTATTATATCGATATTATTAATAATATAGAAAAAATCGTAAACATCGAAAATACCGAAAAAACCGTAAATATCGAAAATACCCAAAAAAACCGTAAATATCGAAAATACCCAAAAAACCGTAAATATCGATAATACCGGGAAAACCGTAAATTTCGAAAATATCGATAATACGAATAAAATTGATATCAATAATATCGGAAAAACCGAAAAAACCCTAAATATCGAAAATACCGGAAAAACCGAAAATTTCGAAAATACCGGAAAAACCGTAAATATGAAAATACCGAAAATATCGATAATACGGATAAAACTGATATCTATTACATCGATAGGATTAATAATATAGAAAAAACCGAAAATACCGAAATAACCGTAAATATCGAAAATACCCCAAAAAAACCGTAAATATCGATAATACCGGAAAACCGTAAATTTCGAAAATATCGATAATACGATGAAATTTTTATCTTTTATATCGATAAGTATCAATAATATCGAAAAAACCGTAAATATTGAAAATACCGGAAAAAACCGTAAATATCGAAAATATCGATAATACGATAAAATTGATATCAATAATATCGGAAAAACCGAAAAAACCCTAAATATCGAAA